>JAWNLH010000780.1:0-485000 GCA_035042485.1 Drosophila cyrtoloma
GGGTGTTATTCACTTATGTACATGTATATGTATATATATGTATATATATATATATTTGTATGTAGGTATATCTTATGTATTTGTTTTTGAATAAAACGAAAAGAGGGAATTTTGACATAGACTAAATTTTGATGCTGTCCTTATTGGCCTTTGCCGCCGCAGCGGCCGCTTTGCGTTGATCGCGCAAATCCTGAAAGCTGACGCCAGGCTCTTTGTGAGAGTTGCGCGGAAAACGCTTCACCTTGGAGCGCTTGCGGGTGACGGCTACAGTGGTGGGCAGCATGTTGTGCTTCTGCATCAGCTTGAAGCGATCTGTGAGCAGGTTACTCTCGGGCTTAACGTTGCGCAGATTGCCGGCCAGATCCTCGGTCATGTTCACGTCCAGATCGGGCGCCTCAAACTTGTGCCGGCCCAGACGCTTTGTCTCAAACTTTTTGCGCTCCGCCTTCGATTTGCGGCGCTTCTTCACCTCATTCCGCTCGGCGGCTTCCTCGTTCAGCTCGGCGCGTATCGATTTGATTCTGCGCAGATAGAGGATGCAGGTTTAGTTGAGTATATAGATATAGACATATAGATTCATTTGCTGTTTCGGTTTTGCTTACCTAATCAGGTCGGCGGTTTGTCTTTTGAGCGCCTTCTTGGCCTCCTGGAGGCGCTGCAGCTCCTTTTGCTTGAGTTCTTTGCTGCGCGCCTGTTTGCTCTTCTTCTTGTTCTCCACGGGCGCATTAATCGGCTGATAGGCATTATCGGTGGCCGCCAGCTGCGCTCGATCATCATCCTCATCATTATCGGTCTCCGATTGAGGGTCACCGTCCGCCTTGATGCCCTCGCTCATTTCTTGGAGGCGACGGCTGTCGCGCTCCTCGGGCGTCACCTTGCTAAACATGCTGGTGGTCACCCGCTTGAGATGCTGCTCCTTCTTGATAATGCCATCCTCGCGTTCAACAACCTGCGCCAGCAAATCCAGATGTGCCTTCAGCGACGGATTGTAGCTCATGCCCGGATGCGGCGCCTCAAACTTTCTGCAACAATCACAACAAACATAACATTAACATTACAATGCCATACAATTGGGCATTAGTTAATTTCTTACTTGGCCTTGGTGGTTTTGTGGTGCAGGCTGGCGTGCGTTTTGACCACCTTGCGGCCCACGTTGCCCGCAATGTGCACGGCCAGATCGCGACTGATCCATCCCTTCTTGTCCTTGAGGCCGGGTATATTGTCGCGAAAGTCCTCTTCCTGCCAAATGTCCTTGTCAGCTTTGCTGGCCTTCTTTCCGCTCTCTCGCGCTGCCAAACGCTGATCCAGCTTCTCGTAGTAGAGACCCCGATCTCGGTTAGCCTGACGATGACGCCCCCTTCGTCGGACTGCAAACCTCCAGCTCGATATTCCGTCCATTTTTCATGGGTCGCACATGATTGCTATTACAGCAAAGAAGCAAAGAATGACATGAACAGATATATGATTAATTAATTTCGCCAGATATTACAATTGAAATCAGTATTAAAATAAATTAGGTGCTTCAGATCTAACAGTTTTTTGAGAACAAATAACAACAAAATTGAGCACTTACTGATGCTCGAGATCTCTAGATTTCGATTCTACAAGCAGACATGAATTAAATCGATGCAACTCGCTGACCTAATTTAGTATGTACAATATATCTTTGTTTGATTAAGTCTCCTTGCACTTGCACTTGCACAAATTGAGGATGCCCCATTGTAGCAGAATCATTGAGAGAATCCGTTGCTTACCGCTTGACAATGGGATCCTGCACCTTGGATGTGTTCTCCAGCGCCTGGTGACTGCGCATGGGCTTTAGCGCGTTTAGTTTGCGCTTCTGCTTGACTGTCAGCACGCTGGGAGCACTCTTTTCCGGCGAGGCATCCACCATGAACAGATCCTCATTTTGTTTGTCTGTGAAGGTGCTGCAAGTAGCAGAATCAGCAAGAAGTGAAGCGTGTTTTGTTTACAAATCGCAGAACAGAGACAATTGGCTTACCCGACGCGCTCCTCCTGTCGCTGATCCTCTAGAAACTGTTCGACATCTTGGATGTCTGTTTTGCGCCAGGCAGATTTGTTTTTCTTCGAAATGTGCTTCCTTTTCATCGTCGAGTCCTGCGCAGCCATGGCGCAACAAATTGCTGATTTCACCGAAAACAAAATTCAACTCAATTCAGTTTCAACACGTGCAATCTGCAGGCGTTACACAGCACTGAACTCAAGTTGCGATTTGGTGGGGTATTAGCCCACACTGAACTCAGTGCTGTAAAGTGGCTGTCTGCAAAACAGCTGTGTGTAATATAATAGCTGCAGAATGATAACTTGAATGCTGGACAGCATATATATATATGTAGAAATATACTGTACTAAATGCAGGTACAGCTATCGACACGTGTCTTGTTGCCCAACACTAGACGCTCAATGTGATGGCGGTCAATCAGCTGTGACCTGAGCCTCACACGATACAGTCAAAAAATAATGCATATGCACAGCATAATATACATGTACATATAGATATATATATATATATACATTTACGCATACGCATACACTAAACGCTTTGTTGATATCTTCCTGCATTTAGGGGACAATTTCTTGGCGGTGAATTTGAAGTGTATTGTTTGTGTAACAAAGCGCAAGTTAAATTGACGCGTGCCTTTCAAACACAGTACAGTACCTCGCCCAGCTTTAACCACGTCAGACACAGAGCACAAATAGTGGATTCGGTGGGTATACTTGACGTGTGCTTAACTCAAAGCAACGCAAAGTAAATTATAAAAATCAAGTCGGCTTGCGACTTGGGCACTATCAATAACAATGAACGAAAAAAAAAAAAAATTAAATAAAGTCTTTAGTTAATTAGCTAATTTAATTCTACACATGCCTTGTCCCATTAGTGAAGATGAGCGAGCCAACATTTGCAGACATCTCCGCCAAATTCAACGCGAATACTTTGGATGAGATCATCCAGAATGCAGGCGGCACCAAGCATACCTCCTATAAGTTTGGTGAGGGCGGCAAGAAGGGTGACTCGTACTTGAGTCGCGTGTTCCGCCTGTGCGTCTACGGCATTAAAGAGCCCGAGAGCAAAGAGCTGGAGGTCAATGTCGTTATCAAGGGCATGCCGGCCAATTTGCATCGGCGGCGTCTCTTTCGCTCCACGGACTTCTTCCGCAACGAGATTCACTTCTACACAAAGGTCCTACCAGCGATCGAGGCATTCCAAAACTCGCGCAAGCCCAAGCCAACTAAACCCTTCGTGGAGTATCCCAAGTGCTATGCGTCCTTGTGCGATGGCATCAATGATTTCATAGCGCTCGAGGATGTCGGCTTCCGCGGCTATCGCTCGCCCAATCGGTAAGTGAATCGATTTCAGCTGTCCACAAATTATAAGGAATTTGTTAATTTCAAAATATCTCTTTAAGCCTTGTAATTGAATATAAAAAAAGTTGATCGAAATTACTAAATTTAAAATCCATTTAAATATGGGTCCAAAACTGAAATTACTGTGATCTGTGATAGTTACTCCAAAATGTTTCACTTTTAGCCAGAGCTACATCTCGCTGGAGGACGCGCTGCTGACGATGCGTACAATGGGTCGATATCATGGCGTGGCATTGGCTTTTAGGGCGTTGGATGCGGCCAACTTTGAGAAGGCTGCTGGCGCTCTGGAGGAGACCTACTATGGGGAGCACACGCGCGAGTGGTATCAGGATTTTCTGGTGCTCGCCCAGAAGGTGGCCATCGATGCTGTGGCCAAGACGTATCCCAACACCAAGTACGAGACGCTGGCAAACAATTTTCTGCAGCCGCAGCTGTTCGATGATATGATCAACCTGGTGTCCACACGCTCCAAGCTGAGTGTCTTTGGGCATGGTGACTGCTGGACACCCAATTTCCTAACGCGTTACAGCGAGTCGGAGGTACCGCAAGAGATCATCATCATTGACTACCAGCTGGCCCGTTGCGCATCCGTTGCGCTGGACATCACTTTCTTTGTTTACTCCTGCACCAAGCAGGAGCTGCGCGAGACTCACTACGATGATCTGCTCCGCGCCTATTTGGAGAGCGCTCAGGCGCTCATCAGCGATCTGGGCGGCGATGCTGAGTCGATAATTTCTTGGCAATCGCTGCAGGACGAGCTGATGCAGTTTGGTCGCTTCGGTTGCGGCATGGGCATCGAATCGCTGCCCATGTCCCTCATCGAGGACGAAGAGGTGCCCGATCTGGATGCCATTGTCGAGAACGCTGTGCTCACCGATGTCTGGAACATTACGCCCTTCGAGCAGCCCGCCAAGCAGCAGCGCATTGCCGAGATGTTTAAGCATGCTATCGACCAGGGCTACCTCAAGTAATTGCAGTCCGTCTACAACTACTGCAGCACCCATTTGTGCAACAATTCACCACCAGATAGATCAAATATTGACGCTAGCCATAGAAACTCAAGTACTAACAGTTTTATACCATAGTAATTAACATATCTGCATCTAAACCAATAAATATTTGGACAACTCTATTTCACAGTTGAATGTTATTATGTAGATATGTACTTTGAAAATCGTATACCATATTAAAATCACATTAAGCAGTTTAATATATAAGTACATATATATATATATATATATATATATATATACACTGGCGTTTGAAGAAGGGGAACTGATGAATTTTGACTCAGTTAACCAGCATATTGGTTAGGGCGGTTCCAATTTATAATATTATATAAAGCAAAAGCTGATATACAGCCAAGAAATCTTAAGGAAAACAACGACTTGTTTTCTTAGGGATTTCAGCAGTAATCCTTTGTTGTGGGCCAGCCCATAAGTATGCTGCCAGTGATGATTATAGCCACATTCGAAATTGTGGTAACCGCCGGGAAATAATTTAGATTTTTCAAAGCAGGATATTCAAAAAATAAATAAAATTAAGTAGTGCATATCTTTAGGCAGGACATTGCTGAAACCCAAACTCACACGATATCACCTCCAGTTAAATACCACGAAACATTTGTAAGCACCCAGGTTAAGAGAGGAATGAGAACGAACAGTGAATGCCTGGCATCGCAGGCAAGCCACCCCAACAGTAAACCGCTCTCTCTCTCTCTGGCTCTTTTACTCACGATCTACAATGAGAGAACTCGCTAGAGTTGCCATAGACACAAACTTTTTTATATAGTTTTATTTTACTTAATATTTTATACCTAGTAATATTATATCTTTATATGGAAAATAAATCAATAATGTAGCTTATCTAGCACTGACGAGTAAGGCCTTTGGTTATGTTTTAATTCTTGTCGAAATTGTTGGATTTAAGTATTGTTATTGTTAAGTATCATATTTGCATGCATATTTGTAATGCTTTTCAGAAGTTAAAAACCCAAATAATAACTCGAAAAACAAAAAGATGATACACAAATCGCTTGTCCAATCGTAATTGTACATTTTTGCTAAGCCATATATATTTCAGCTATTTGCACTTTGAGGAGATAGTTAGATTTCTAACGGGAAAAATGCTGGTTGGGCAACACTGGCGTGCGCCGTCGCTTAAGCACGAGCATTGCTGGCGTTGCATGCCTCAGTCTCTCCACGCACGCGACGAGGTGCGGATTATCGCTGCGATCGTCGTTCGTTCCAAGTGGTTCTGAACACAAAAAAAAAACCTAGCATAAAGAAACGTATTTAATTTTTTTAATTTTTTTTTACAATATTTTGTATAATCACATGTGGAAAACGCGACGGCACTCGAAACATTGCCATTGCATGTCTGGATTTGTATACTTACCTAGATGCATATATACATATATAGTACGACTAAATACACACACATACGTACAAATATCGAGCTCTGCATGTATTGTGGATTATATTCCCTATACGTTTGATTAGTGATTCGCGAGTATCTTAATGTTTTTTTATTGTTATTGCACTCAACACGATCCATAGAAAATAAAGTGCTAACGATATGCAAACGAAGAGTTTAATAAATTGTGCTTGCATTGCGACTAATTGATTGATTAATGATTGATTGATGCATGATCGATTGATCGGAGTGTAACAACATCAACTCGTAAATTAAAGAGCCACCAAATAAAAGATGCATGCAACAAAATAAAAAATAAAAAATAAATAAATAAATAATCAACGCAGAGATCAACCTCAACAAAATAAGTATATGCATATAAATATTTATATAATAAAAAATAAAAAATAACAAGAAACCGCAAACAAACGAGCGAAAAAGAAATAACGAAAAAAGTGAGTGATTTATTTAATACACAGTTATGTATAAGGTATATATGGTATATATGGCGGCAGGCGGCAGATCATGTTCAGATTTTGCTATATACAGACGGACAGACCGTACAAGACAAGGGGTTGGCGGGGGTTTTTCACAACCGAACTCATAAGCAACAGTTATGGTTATGCCCTGTTTCGGAAGCAGCCCGACGACAGTTGTCATTGGACGATCATCATGATGCTGATCATTCCTCTCTCTCTCTCTTTCGCTCTCTCTCTCTCTCTCTCTCTCTCTCTCTCTACCTCTATCGTCTCGTTCCCGGCACTTTTCAGTGTGTGTGTGTGTGCTTTTGCAGGCGGCACAGGGGGGTCAGCAGCAGCGACTCTGGCTTCGGACTGGGGCTGAAGACTGAGGCTGGGTCTGCAGCCGAAATGGAATGGAATTAAATTAAATCAAATGATAAAAAATATAAATCGAGTGTAGAAACAGTGGCAGCCCTCTGTGCCAGCCGTCCAAAGTCGCGCAAAAAAAAAACCATACACACACACACACACACACATTCAAAAAACAAAAACAAATGAGAATCGGAATCAGAATCATAATCGGAATCTGAATGAGAAACCCCCACAATCCGACAACTGACAAACTGTTCTTGTTGCCCTGATGCACTGACATTAGGGGGCACAGTACGAATACGAATACGAATACAAATCTGAATACGAATACGCAGACAAAGACAAATCCAAATACAAACACAAACACAAACACAAATACGAGTAGACTCGTAAACGCACAAAACTAATGGATATGCTAGCCGTACACTCGTACTATTAACGTGCACACATGCCATAAAAACCCGGCAGCGGAAGGAAAATGCCAAAGGGTAAAACAGCAGCAGACCCTAGAGTCGCTAGGGAGTTCGGTTCGGTTCGGTTCGGTTCGGTTTTGTTCTGTTCTGTTCTATTCTGCTTTGTTATTTTCTCTGTTGTCGGCACTTGTTACTTCTGTTGCTCCTGCAACTGGTTCCCACTATCCATAAATAAATAGGAGAAATTCAAACACATTGAACTCTTCCATTGTTACCATTGCTTACATAATGAGCGACGACCCTCCAATTTCTAAATGTCAAAAATCTGTCTGCCACAGTGCGGTGTAAAAATAAGTTGCATGCCCTCCAATCTGCATCCGTATCCGTATCCGTATCCGTATCTACATTTGTATTCGAATCTATCAGCGAGCATCTACTAGCCTATCAAACTGTATTCGCAAGCCAAACAAAAGAATCGCCAATCGATCGCCTGCCATTTGGCATTTGCCAAAATATGCAAAACAGATAAATATAGCCATACATTTGAGTAGATCGAAGACTTTTATTTTTTATTTTAATATTATATCAATCGATGATCCATTAATACCATATGTGTAAGAATTTAAGAGAGAGAGAGAGAGAGAAGTTAGAGCTTCAAACAAATCATTACTAGTTATACTAGGTATGAGCTTTAAATAAGTTGTATAAGTCAACATTTTATTAACTCAAAACGAAGAGTTTGTTAAAATACTAAATACGATTTTTTTTGTTAATTTAAATTTTTCTGCTTTTCTTTCATAAACCCTCTATTGTTGGACTTTAAAAACAGTCAGAATTGGGGTATTTTTTGAGCCGTTAATTTTTGGTCAGTATATATTAGAGCACGTTCAAAGTCAAGTCTAAAAGTTTGATTTTTTTTGCATAAATCATCAATTAACAATAAAGGAGATGAAAAAATTGTTTTCACTTAGCTGTAATGTTCGTACGATACATATTGGATTCTGCTGTTCGAATATATTCAAATCTTTTGTTTGTTTGGGCCAGAGATCAGCAAGTCATCGTGTGATATTTCCCGCACAGCTATAAAGCGTAAAGTCATTTAAAAAAGGAACGCGTAGCTGTAGTTCAAATCAAAATGTGCTTAAAAATCAAATGATCATCATATCACGATGTATCATCCATCACTCACGTGATTATCATATAAGGCTGATTTCTCTACAAGATTTCAGCACAATTTCTATCTTCGTATTAGCGTTTTGAAACCGATTTATTATGTCAATAAATAATATATTATCGACAATTATTTTAGATCAGCTATGGTTTAAAGTAACTCCAATTACTAGCCACATTCAAACACAATCTTTACATTTTTTTCTTAATAATCTACAGCCTGTAGTCGAGTATTTTATTTTTAGCTCTCTGTTTATCTAACTTATTTGCAACTTTGATAAATGACTTGCAAATCGCTTGGGGGATTTTTATTTCAAGCTTTGCATATTGCAAAGCATTTAAATTCCTAAGATAAATTTGAGTAGCTTTAAAGTAGCTGCTAAAAAAATTAATAGTTGATTTAAGAAAAAAATACAGTAATAATAAAAACATCTGTCAGTAGAAGCAAAACATATATTTAAGTTGCTTTCATTGTTTATATTGAGAATTTTAGTTAGCTGTTTTAGTTAACGATAAGTATTCTCAAATGTGCCGCTTGCTAAGCAAGTAAAAGTTGTAAGAATTCCACTCTAATTTTTGTGCCACTTCCTTAAAAGTTTGTCTGGGAAACTGTATTATTTTTCTAGATTTTTTTTAATGCTTTTGATTTCCCAATGCAATTTAGCAAGCATACGCTAATTACAACTAAAAAATATGTATTTTTATCATCGAGTAGTTTCAATATCTGTGTGAAACCCTTTCTAATTTTATATCACATGGAAGGTAATTATTGCACCTCTTCAAAAAGTATGAACTGGGATGGAGACATTTATAAAAAATGCATAAAAATTATCGATGCATGAATTATTAGTGGGTTGAGTTGTGTACAGAGTTGGGTATTACGAAGTCAACTTTCTTCATCTCAGATACTCAAGGTTGAAAAATATACTGTTTTGATTACCGTCCTTTGAAATTGTAGGTCTAATTTTAGAGTCACTAAACTTGAAAGGTAGATTTCTGACAACCCTACTCAAAGGTCGCACCTCTCTCCACAGGTGTTAATCTGTTATTACTGAGGTAGCAGAGTATCAAGCAGTCGGTCCAAGCTTAATGAATTTGTTCAATTTTTGCATTTCACACTAAAATTCCAGAGGTACACTGAAAAAACAAAATCATACAGACAGACACAGACAGCTAGACGAATGTCAGACAACTAACTGAAAAGCTCTAAACAATTTCACTAAATTGTTCATGAGTTTCACTAAACGCTGATCAGCCAGCGTTGTTTTTGCTGTTGTTGTTGTTGCAGTTATTGTTGCTGCGTTTGTTGTTGTTTCTGGTGCCACTGCTCATGGCGCGTTTCATTAAGTTGTTGCTGTTCGCTCATGGAAACGTTTTTAATGGTATGTCGCGCTTTCAGTATACACAACAAAGACAAGAGGAAAAAAAAACAAGAGCCACAAAAGCAACTAATACTAATAAACAACAACAGTCATAAAAAATACGCTGTGAGCATTCAGTTGACATTTGTATAAATGCCTCTGGCGACTGCTGTCTGCTATTCTTGATGTTATTATTTTTTTGTATTATTACTGCTGCTGTTATTGTTGTTATAACTGGACGTCAACGGCAAGGAGAAATTCTTAGCATTGCTGTATAAATTATAGTAGCCCCAAGATAGAAAACTCGAATTACTATGGAAAATTTGGCAATCATCTTGCGCAATTACTTTAACACATATTAGTTGCCAACGAGCAGGAGTTTGCTCTGCTATGAGATGCCCTGTACCATTGACAAGACTCAGTTACAAATGAGATACACAAGTGAATTCACTTTGCCATACTTTATGTATACACTGCAAATTTCGTCATTTTAAAAAGATAACATAATAATTAATTAACTTAATTTGAAAGATATAAAACCCCTATTTTGTTGGTAGCTGGCAGTAAATTTCCATACATATATATATATACTTTACGTACATGTGCATAAACCATATTGCAGCTAACAAATTGTTCTCATTATTTTTTGGCAAACATTTCTGGCGACAGCCGCCTGCTGTTGGTTTAAAAATACAAACTACTGAAGGGTTGCCCGACATATATATATATATATGTATATATCTAGAATTGTGGGAATGCGACAGCTCGACTAAGCCATACCCTATAGCCGGGGTAATAAAGAAGAAATAGTCGATATCTTGAGGGAACTGCAACTGTATTGGGCACAGGTTAGAAATGATATCTGTGGATCGAATAATCTATGATATCCATTTGTGTGCTTCATATTTTATTTGGTTGCATGTGAGGCCTAGTTAAAAGCAAAGCTCAACTTGTCGACTGACCAATTTTGTGGACTATTCGAGTGTGGCGTCTTGGACGCCTCTCGAGCGGTTGGTTCAGTTTCAATTATCACCGAGCTGCAAATGCAACACGATTTAAATTGCTGTCGCTGTCAGTTGTCAGACAACGGCGATAACAACGGCGACAGCGTCAAAAGATGGGCGCTGCACGCCTCGACAGTTGCCCAAATGTATCTTATAATAACACATGCCTCTGACATAATAATCTCTTGGCGAGCAACGTGCGACTGCTAAGGCAGTTGTTGTTGTTGGTGTTGCTGCCTCAATGTCTCTGCAGTTGCTACACCAGCCAGCCTTTGGCCTCATTCGCTGTCGTTGGCATGTGTCGTGACTACTTGAAATTCTCGGGTGCCATATATGTATATATATATATAAATATATTAAAATATATATATATATATATATATATATATATGTTTGCATGCATACGTTTAAGTAGATCTGTCAATGCACTAAAAATAAGTTACACTTGATTTTCTTGCTGTTTTTGTTGCCTGCAGCTGTAGCTGACTGCGCTTTTCATCTCCAACTAATCGAGTTGACTCTCCTTAACTGTCAGCAGCTGCTGTCGTTGCTATCGTGCGGTATTTGCACTGCTGGCCAAGATCAGGAGCAGCAGAAAGTGTAGCAACTATCTAACAGAAAGCCAAACCATGCCAGGTCAGGGGTGAAATTTAAATTTGAATACTTCACTACTCAAGTGGCATAATCTAGTCCATTCAGTTTGAATACAATATCAAGCGAAACTACCAGTCCAAATATGAGCGAAGAAGAATATCGGCCACTTTTGGTAATTTGACAGTATTTATATATGTATATATGTAAGCTGCAATTAGAAACGTGTCATTATCGTTGCCTCATTACTCAAGTTCTAAGTAAAAGTATAAAATTTCCTTAAATATGGCTTATCAGGAGAATTCCACATTTTATAGAAAATATAACAAGGATTACTATCTCTCTAGAGAAGAAAGGTTTTATGCTCCTACAATGATTGACTAGATAAACGTTATATATATATATGTATATATAACATCGTGTTAGGCCTACTGTTGATTGGAATCGATTGAAAGCAGAGATATGCAGCCATAATGGTTAATAATATTTATGTTGGCATGTTCTGTTAATGATTGTTGTTGTCATGTTTGAGGACTGTAGACTAAATGACTGATGGAACTACTGCCTAATTGAGCAACTGACAGATAGATGGCATTGGGCCAATAAAGAATAAAAAGCGACGCAAATTGGCGCATTTGTTAACTTGGCCAAAGATCAAAGCGAATATCTCAACGATTCATTTGTGGCCATTTATTAGAAGTGTGTGTGTATGTAATGTATGTGTAAATGTATATAGATTTATATATATATATATTGTTGAGATAGTGCGAGCAACACCGGAACGACAAGGTGCAATTAACAGAAATCAAATACTAATTTTAATAATTCAATTTGCGTCGAAATGCGCTTTTAATAGTCAAGTGGAAAACAGGTGCTAGACATATAGACACACACACACACACACACACACAAACATATATATATATATATATGTATATATATTTACATGGGTGGGTGGAGGAAATGGTGAATGCCTTATGGGGCATTTCCGATTTGAATTTAATTAGATATTAAAATTGCTGAACGGATCACAAAGCTTGCCAAAGTAATCGAACTCAAATACAAGCAATTGTAAACCGAACTGACTAGCTAATAATCCCTCCCGTCTTCCCCCAATCCCCTAGCCCATTTTAGATCCATTGTACCGCCGCACTTTGATCAGTTGGTCGCATTTGGGTTCTCTGTTTTTCTGTTTTTAATTATCCATTGATTGATTTCACTTATGCAATTTGGACTTGTCTTCAAACAAGCATCGATTTTAAGTGGCATCCATTATAAACAGAGAGATCGTTGCAGTCGGGCGTAACCGACTGCGAAATACTTGATACCATAAGTAATACCAGCTGAGAGTAGGTAGCAACGAACAGGGCGGATGTTGCCAAGAAATACCATCCAAGTTTGCCTTTCAAGTTGCGGTAGATATAGGCTTTTGTGAATTTTGGGGGCAATAGTGGGCGTGGCCAAAACAATAATTTTTAGGACGATCTTAGTAATCTACATTCCAAGTTTCATAACAATAGCTTTAAAATTGCGGGGGATTTTAAAAGGGTGTTACTAGGAATAAATATTTATTATCGGTTTTTAAAGGTGGCTACTAGTAACATAACTACCAAATTTGACGGCTCTAACTCCAAAACTGCGGAAGATAAAGCCATTTAATATTTTTAAGGGCGGGGAGCCTGGGGCCTGCGGGTGTGGGCGTGGCATATGCCGAACTTTGAAGGACATCGCCAACAACCTACCAACCAAATTTGGTGAGTGTAGCCTTAAAATTGTGGGAGATATATGGCCTTATCGATATGTGAATATCGATTTTTATCGATTTCCTAGCCTCTTGGAGGACATAGCACTCCAATTGTTACACATTGTCTGTCCCGAGCACAGACCAGTATCTCTTTCAATTTGCAAGTCTCTATCTCTAAGGGTGTCGAAAAGAGTTGCGTTCATACAGGCGGACAGGCGGACAGACGGACAGACGGACAGGCGGACAGACGGACAGGCGGACAGGCGGACAGACGGACAGGCAGCATGCACAAAACCAATATGCCACGAGACCTTCGGTATCAAAGTATATAGATATCCATATGTCTGGGCTTATGTGCGTGTATATACGTATATATATATATATACATATGTGCCCCCTTGTAGGCCATTGCGCTACCGTGCTTTAGTGCTCTTCGCCTTTCCTGTGCCCGTACATGCCCCATGCCCACGCCCCTCCAACCCTTTGTGACCTCATTGAACTCCAGTTCGTCGGTTTACGGTGCCGGTGGCCAAACGAGTAATGGTTGATTTTAATTAAATATATCTTCTTCCTGTTTGCTGTTTCCATTTGTATTCGTTTGCCGCTGTCATTGCTCTATGTGACATGTGCTCTATTCGTCATTACTGCTAAGTACATATAACACACACACACACACACACACACAAATATATATACATACACATATACACGTGCGTATATATAGTACTGCTAACGAATACGGACTCTTCTATCCCCACTTTCCACGCACTCGATAATAAGTGCGATCAGTTCAGTTTATAACAGTTTTTATTCTGAGTTGACTTTCTCTTTTGCCAACATACAACATTTATAGACCTGCAAAGACTGTTGTCTTTTATGAACTTCATTCTCGTAGACGTTCAATCAGATTACAATTTATTAAAGTCCTCGCAAAGTTCGATACAAATGACTGCAATGAATTGTTAGTGTATTTTGCTATATTCACAATTGAATATTGCTTGAAATCAAATAGTAAGTTTATTTTTGGGTTTATCCTTTATATTTGTTACAGACATGCACATTTTCTCATCTATTTCTATATAAGGCAAACTGGCATCAGTTAAGGCCTTCAGCTGCTTGAGTGTTCACTTTACAATTAGACAATTTTAAATTGTTAACGAATTTGACATTTAATATTTCATATTATTTATTTGGGGTGGGGTCTTCTCTCAAGCTGAGAGATTAGTATACAGAACATACACTAACATTGTAATATAATTTTTCTTATATTTTAAATTTAAATTACAACATTAAATTTGTATTTTTTAAATCCATTTACTGTTTTCTTCAACATGGAATACATAAATAGATAAAGAAGTAAGAATGTGCCAGTCGAGTGAGCTCGACTACGATATACCCTGAACCCAGTTCTTAGCTTAAGAAAGGGTATTTCTAATCGGTTTACGAACCAGATTCGCAATCCCCACCCAAAGAAACTCGTCTGTGAAAGTGGACAAAAGAGCTGGTTCTTTGACTCGATGGTTGCTTGTTCTGGTTGCGGTCAATATTCGCTGGTGCAACGGAAGTGAAGCCACTGGCTGAGTGGATGTGGAACCACCACAGTCACTGTTGCGCCCTTGCCCCCCCTCTCTCTCTCTCTCTCACACACACTCTCTTACTCCATTGATTGACAGCAGCTGCATAAATAATAATTGTATGCCATTTATAATAGTTTCGTTGTTGTTCTTGTTGCCGTTGTTGCTGATGCAAAGGAATCGGAGACACTGGCTAACTCCAGCAGAGAGCGGACGGCAGCTGAGCAATGAACCGAACCACAGCCGGGTGGTAGGGAGATAGTGAGTGTGTGTGGGGGGGGTCATAGGATTGGATTAGCGAAACGCCTAAGCACCCCGTTGACATTAAAGTTGATTGCAAACTGTACGCATTTATGATGATGGCTCTGTTGATCATCATCATTATCATGATGATGGCGTCGCATTATCATCATTGGCTGCCGGCCGTTTTAATAGTTTGCCTTTGCGCGCGTTTTTAATGGGCGATTAGGGAGTGCGGTACAGCGGAACGCAACGGAACGGAGCGGTACAGTAGCTGGTGCCCCGCTGTTTTCTTGCAATTTTCCATTAGTTTGCAACTCTATATCAATAAAAATATATATATATACTGTGTACATTAAAAGAAAAACAAAGCAAGACACATCTACAATATACCGCTGTGATTGCCTTGATGAGTGTGTGAAAAAAGCGCGCCTGGGAAAACGGCAAGTGAAAAACTGCCGATATCGCCTTTATATATTCTTCTATTTTCGCATCTGTAAAAGCGTGTGAGCTATGAATAAGTTAAGTAAAACCATAAGCTATATTCTATATATTTAATACAAGAAGCCAAATGCCAAATTGTGGGGTATTTGGCTATTCTACAGTAGAAAGATGATTTTATGTCAGAAACTCAGACCAAGTCACAATGGGCAAAAATTCACAATGTTTCCAGCGGTAACCGGAATCATCAAGATTATTTTCAAAGCCAGGGGTTCCAATTTGTGATGCTGCTTCCAATTTTGTCTGAACGAGTAATTATAGCAGATGTTGATAGCATTTCCCTTCTGCTGCGGAGAACATATTCCTGTTTATCAATCACAAATTCGCCTCGTTTCTTTCGAATAATGTTTTGGCATTTATTCCTTAGCTTTTTCCACGGACGATTAACAACAGATTTAAGGCAGGCTGATCGTCTAGCAAACTCCATGTGACATTTGTTTTTGCTCTCCATAAGAACATTATTTTCTTTCGTAATTTATATATATTTTTTGTGTAGAGCTTATTAAGGCAGAGTTGAGAGCGACTCCTTGTTTTTGCCATACACACAGTCAAAAGTTGAAGTTTTTATTGTAAGTTTTACGATAGTATATATAAACGAAAAGTTTATTTATTTCAAGACAGAAAACTAATATTTTTCGCCATTTTTCCTCATACTTTTGTTCTTTTCAGAGATGCAACAAATAATACTGCAAGGCAGCGCAGCCGGCAGATCAGCGGCGGCAACAACAACAATAGCAACGAAATTAACGACGAGTAGCACTAATTGTAACAACAAAAACAACTTAACACTAGCTATAATGCGCACGACAACAGCAACAACAACAGCAACAGCAACAACAACAGCCACAACAACAGCAACAACAACAAAGGCAACAACAAGATTAGAAAGAAACTCAAGCTCGAAATTTCATAAACGCCGACGAAGGCGGCGCAGCCAGCAGATCATCAGCGGCAGAACAACAACAACAACAACAGCAGCAGCAGCAGCAGCAGCAGCAGCAAGAACAACAACAGTAACTAGAAGAAATAGCTATCCACATTTAAGTAAAACTGGCGCCTATTTGACGCTGCTGCTGCTAACCACAGCATGTTCCTTGTGCGCTGTGGCCGCCGCAAGCAAGTCAAATACTGGAACCACAGCATCAACTGCAACCGCTGCCGCTGCCTCTGCCACTGCCTTGACTAGCGATAGCGTCAGCGCCTTTGTGCTGCCCAGTTCACCGTGTGCACCGCAGCATTGGTGGGATCAGGTGCAGGACAAGTGTACGCCATGCACCAGCTGCCAGGGCGAGATGATTCCACTGCGCCCCTGCCAGCTGCACATCGATACCGTTTGCGGCTCCATCTACGACCTGAAAATCGATTGGGTGGTGCTGGCCAAAACGGAGCCAAACTGGAAGAGGTATGGAGTATGCAGACTGCCTTGCCTCCGCTTCTCAATAATCCATGTCGATATTGTGTGTACTTTGTTTTGCAGCGCCGAAAGTCATCGGAATATGAGCATTTCGATCAGGCAACGCCGCTGCAGCACTTGAGCCACGAGCAGCTGCAGCAGCTGCATGAAGAGGCAGCCGCTGCCCTGTCCCTCGACTGGCAGACATGCGCCCTCTTCATCGCAGTGCTCGCCTGCCTGCTCTTCTTCTCGGTGGCCGCCTGCATACTCATCCATCATATGCGCCAGTGGCGCCGCATGGAGCGCCGTTTGGATCAAGGTGAGTTCGAGCACCACTCGTAAGATCGTTAAGGCATGGGAGGTTGAAATAATGTCTTGTGAACCAGCTCCAGTTGCTAGTCAAACTGTTTTCAAAACCCTGCGTGGACAGCGTGGAATGGGCTACTCCCTTGCTGTATTCGTTTAGTGAATTTATTATATCTATTTTTAAGGTGACTTTCTAACTTTCTCCAATAATTAAAAACAAATCTTATTTAAATTTTGGACAACGTTTTGAAGTGAACTTAGAAGCAAATTGTCTACAGTTCGTAGATGCCTCGGTAATTTAGGGTAATTTGTTTGTGGCCTTTGCTGTGACTTTCACACGCCTCGGACTTGGGCGTGCCTCCTCGAGAGGCACTCAAAATAATGTTGTTTTATGTGCGCAACGCGTAGCATTGCCAAAGGTTGCAGCGAGTCCAGTGGATAAATGAGTGGCCGTGTTTCACGATTCCATTCCCAGCCGAAAACCAGCGGCACTGTGATCGTGGCATGCAGTGGCATGCACCTCCAACCTCCACCCGGAGCTGCTTAGCATGCCCGTCGTGTGTGTTGGTTGCGTTTTATTTGATTTCTAGTAGAAAGCTGATGGGGAACAACAACAACAACAACAGC
This sequence comes from Drosophila cyrtoloma, assembly GCA_035042485.1. Lineage (NCBI taxonomy): Eukaryota > Metazoa > Arthropoda > Insecta > Diptera > Drosophilidae > Drosophila > Drosophila cyrtoloma. The sequence goes on from JAWNLH010000780.1 coordinate 17,560, forward strand.
AACAACAACAACAAAAACCAGCCGCTGCACTAAACCCTTACATATTTATAAGGCGTCAGGGCACCAAACACGACACTTTGATGTATGGGAGTTGCCCGACAATCGCCATCGCGGCATCTCGTTCACAATGTAGCCACAAATGCAATGCAAAAGACGCGCGTCCCTTTCCGCAGATTTCCAGCGAATTGCAGCACGAGCTGCGAGCTGCGAGCTGCAAGATTTAGGAGCTGAAGTTGCAGCAAGCGGCAGCTGAGCCGCATATTAATGAGCAGCTCTGCCGCCCTCCAAAGAACAGCGCTTGCGCGCCAGCCTCAAAGTAGAACGAAACGTCCAAATATTTGGCGCATGTACGTCCGTCCGTGATGTTGCCTTGTTGACAACATCGGCAGCGACACGTTTTGCATACATTTTCAACAAAAACAACAACAACAACAACAACAACAACAATACACACTTTTGTTATGCTTATTAATATTTGTAGCCAGCTTGAAAGCTTTGTTGTTATTGCAACATTTTAGCATTTTTAATTTATTTCGTTTTTGGCATGCTCGTGTTGAAGCTGACCGCAAACATGCGTTCCACATGACCACAAACCTCAACCGAACATGAAGGGTAACAAATTTCAGATAGATTGATAGATATACGAGCAGGTGGCAGTTGCCAGTGAAGCACAGCGCTTAAGAACCGCATATAGCCAGGAGGCATGGAGGATATCGTATTTACAAACCAATTTGCCACAAGCATTATGCTTAAGGAAAGTTAGTGAGGGTGAAATCTGATTTTTATCCCACACACAAAAGTTTCAAATTAAACACGCCAAAAATAACATACTTTTCCAGACCGTACTCAAACTGCCGTCATATCAAATTTACTACAAATTTATTACATAGTTAAAAAAAACTACAATAGATAAAGTTCGATGTTCTTATTTTTTGCTCTGAGTATTATAACACGCAAATTTTTAGTTGGTTAGGATAACTTGGGAAACAACAAAGTTCTCCAAACGAGTACTCATCTTTCGAGCGATCGATTCTATGCGAGCTATGTGACTTATTTGCCTGATTTCGGGGATTTTTATATGTAAGAGGCATAATAGTACGCATATTACATAACAAGTGTTTCATACAGATATTCACCTTTCTACCGATCGTTCCTATGGCAGTTATTTGATATAGTCTTCCGATCCGGTTGGCTCTGACTTATGTACTGCCGGCAGCAGAAAGACGAATACCTGCTAATTTCATCATTTTCATTTGCATAGAAACTGATGGTCACTTAGTAATGCTGATCAAGAATTTATGTACTAGATGGGGTTGCAGATTGGATTACAGGCTTCGTGACATAATTATAAAAACAAGGGTATAAAGTGATCTCGTTTCTAATTAAGGGTCTGCTCGGAAATTTGTACGCTGCTCTTTGCGAATTTGAAGAGATGCTGCTTTCGATGGCCTTGACAAACATATCTGCTTCCATTCCAAAGACGGCATAAATTATCGTCATTTATATATGATAATAGATGTTTGCAGCATTGCACGTACAACAAATGTTGCACACACCACTCATTTCTCATTCTCACTTTTGTCCTACGATTATGTATTGTCTGCTTAGTGCTGTCAGTCATAAATGCTGCTTAAATATGCCAAGAAGGAAGAAATAAATCAAAGTAAATATGTATATCTATCTATTTATATGTATGTTTATATTTGCTTGATATGATTTACTGCTTTCAAGTTTTATAGGCAAGCTGCTTTGTCAAGTGGTATATAAACTTTAATTACATTTCCGATGGATAATCAAACTGAGCATGAGCCCTTTGGTCATTGTTAGTATATTGCTTTAGATAAAATGATGTAAAACGTAATTATAGAAAGGTCGACACTAAAATATATATAAGACTCACATTCAATAATATATCTGTGAATTTCTGATCTTAGCTCTCATATGGATAGATACATTTTAGCAATAATACTTGTACTCCTCTCCGAAGTTTACAGAAGTTTGTTTTTGATTTGCTCGCAAAATCCAGTTAAGGTTAATAGTTAAAAGGGCCTCAATTCAAAAGTTAAAACTTAAATGCAGTAAGTACTTCGATAGCTAGGTACTTAAACGTGTATTGGTCTATTTGTAAGAAACATTCTCATAGCATTTTCGATGCCACATGGTATTTGGTGCGCAACAAGCAATAACCAAAGGCCAAAGAATAACAACAACATTGGTAAACATCGTGAATTTTCCACGCTTTTCGCGCCTACCCACCCACGGGTGCGTGTTCGGGGGCAACGAAAATAATGTGTGCCTTTCTTTGATGAGTTCCATGTTGTGTTTTCCTTGCTTCTTGTAATCATAATTCAGCGCGTGTCGACGTCGACGTTAACGTTAACGTCAACGTTGACGTTGGCGTTGGCGTCGGCCCACGCAGCGCCCAGCAGAAAGTGCATTCATGTCCAGCGTGGAAAATTTATGAAGCCGCCAGCGAAATGAAAATACAGAAACCGGGACAGACAAATATAAAAAATAAACCAAACATCATAAATAAAAATGAACAAAAACAAAGCTTCAGCACTTGCTAACGATCCCACAAAACCGAGCGAGTACACGTGTAAATATCCCAGAGAGATACCCGGCTACACAATCAATTGGCAGGCCAAAGCCGGAAACACACAACAACAAATGCATGTCCAGGTAAGAGACACGTGCAACGGAAGAGTAAACGCAACGCGCCACAAATGTTGCGTGTGCGGTGTGCGTGGCGTGTCTAGCTCAAGGACAAGCGGATGTTTGTAGACCGCAGAGACGAATCACTTCCGCGGGCATGTAATAAAATTCCGAAATCATGTCACAGCGGCAGCCGAGTGCTATAAAACAAACGAAGGGCAGGAATGCCAAGCGGCGACTCGCGACGCCTTCTTCGTGCAACGCCTTCTTCACGCAACGCCTTTTGTGTGGCATCAGGCAGCCTGCAAAGAGTGTCAACCGTATGGGAAATCGAGCAGCAATCGAATGCCAAACGTTGCACTTGGATAAATGCTTAAGAAAACACTTCTTGTTGGCGCAGTGCTCCGCTTCCCGTTGGCTGTCTAAAAATAGTCATTGAATTCGATTAAGTTGTGGGTCTCCGTCTCCTGTTGATGATGATGATGATTAAATATTGGACCAGCTGTCGAGTCGAGTACAGGAAGTTGTTGTTGCAAGGAAAGGTGTGATTGGGCGCATTCAAGCGCACTCCTGACAATTGCATGTCTGTTGCCCCCTCTTCAATGCAGGTCCTCCGCCCCTTTTACCAGCTTCCCCTTCCCCCCTCCGTGTTCACTACCTCTTTCCATTTACATTTGCCATTTTTGCTTGGCACGCGCTCATGGCTTCCTTCAACTTGCAGCATCGCAGGCACTAAATTTGCTCAATGCGCCAGCTACAAATGCAGAACCAAAAAAAAAACAAATTCACAAAACTCGCGCAAATGTTGCAGGCACACTCGTCGATCTGTGCTGTTCCGTTCCCTGTATTTTTACGGCATTTCCAAGCCACATCGTTCTGCCTTCCTCTATCCACGGACATGGAGAAGATGAAGAAGGAGCTGGAACCGAAGACAGAGGCTGTATAGTCCAGCGGAGGCAAGTCGCGTGGTACCACAAACAAAATTACAATTTATGAATACACAATATGAAGTATTCAATGGAGTCAGAGTACAGAGATATATACAGAGAAAGAGACAAAAGAGAAAGAGGGAAATAAATGGAGTAGAGCAGGAAATTCACAGAGTTTTTATATAACGTTTCAAGGGTTAAACATATGAAGATATCTGTGTTTTTCTATATATCTTAACATAGGTTTTTCTTACTTCCGATTACACTCAGACAAGATCCTTAAATTAATGTCCACTTTGAGCCAACGAAAAATCGCAGAAAATTTTAACAAGAGGGAAAAACATAAGTATCTTAAAGGGTTTTTTTTATTCCAATTTGTATTGATTTATTCTTTGATAATGTAAGCCGATTTCTATACCCTTGTGGAGGGAATTAATTTTTGTTATGACGCATGTGACACATTGGAGCAGGCGTCGTCGACTAGATTGCATAGAAACGCATCTATTTTTAAAATAAAATATTGAATATCCATAAAATCTAAAAGCTAAACATTCGGAGAAATTTGGAATGTATGTACAAAATCGAAATACGCAGTATCCTTTTGAGATCACTTGAATCACATGATCTGTTTAAATTCAGCTCCCCTCGCCCTCGCTTTGTTTTTTCCCCGGACTTGCTGTTTTCACTAATCAGTTTGCTAGAATATTCTCGGCATACCGTTTCCACGGAAAATTGGATTGTGCCGCTTTTCCCAATATTCCAAATAAACTGACATACTGTATACGTGTACAATTGACGATACATACGTATGTACTCGTACTCTGGCATGCACTCAGACCCGTGATCATTGCCGTACTCTTATCCGTACTCATACTCAGACTCGCACCTCTATAGAGGCTACTCATCCGTATGTATATATGTACTTAGATTCTCTTTGGCGTATTGAACATTTCGAAAATAATTGAACTGCGCAAATTTGAAAATTGTTTTTGCTTTTTTTCCAATTTGGTATTTTCATTCTGCTTTTCTTCACAAAATTGTTTTCATCATTGTTGTTGTTCTGTGTGAAATTTTGCTGGGATTGTTTATAATAAAGAGCAAAGAATCGAAAGCCAGCCACATCGTGTCCGTTGGGCAATGGAACTTAATTTTCATGTTGATCTTTTTCTTTTCTCACTGCTTCCTCTTCTTCAGCACATTTTTTCTTTTTTTTTCAGTTTTCCCGACGTGTGTCGATTTTGTTTTTGGTTTCATTCTTTGTTGACTTCAGTTTAAAAATAAATGATAAATTATCTGCTGGCTGTCTATTTTGGCCACGCCCAACATTTACGCCCACAGCGCTTGTTTACAAGTCGGAAATGCGCACCAAAGGCCCCTGAACGACCCCCTTTCGATTTCCTGGCACTGACAATCAACAATGTCTGCCAGTAATAATTGTTGATCTGACAGCGCGAATACAAAAATACAATAAATATTTTAACAGGCTTATGGCTGTGTTCAGCAAGGCCTTTACAGTATTTCATAGAGCTTGCGAAAATTACTTGGTTATACTGCGTACATACGTATACAATATGTACGTACTTGAGTAGACGGGAACCGATACAGTTTTGACCTTCAGCAAACAAATGGAAAGATGGTTTTCTCTGCTGTCGATTGCTGTTAAATTCAAAGTTAAAAGTTTCGCTCCTCTTATTTGGAAGAACACACAATATCATGCAACTTGACCAACTTGATTACCTGCCTAAGTTTTGAGAAAGTTTGAGATTCCCCTTTAATACTAAATGCTACCAACGATCTTCGATCTGAAATATAGTGGAACGAGCAAGTAGTAGCTGTCTTTAGTAGCCGTTCTTTATGAAAAACTTACGATCAACTGCTAATACCAACTAAGTATTTCTAACCAAAATTCCAGATGTTGTTAATGGTTTTGACAAATGTAAACATTTTGTTAATTTCATCTGTTCTTTCTCTTCTATTTTTGCAGATGTAGAAGAGTTGTCCACGAAACTGATGGCCAAGCTGGCCGAGGTGCAGAGTCTGGATGGTGGCACCTTCTTCATAGGCAATGCGGATGCGTTGCGTGGTCTGCCCGCCTCGGCCATGACGGCGGCGGCGGCATCGGCGTCTGCGCAGTCGGGCATCTTTCAGCCGCAACATGTGCTGCTGCCTGGTAAGTGTGTCAAAGGTCAAACCACTTGAGATCGTCCACCACTCCAATGTGATACGCCTGGCAGGGGACTGGGCTAGACCGGGAACTGAAACGGGGACTGTGACTCGAACTGCGACTGTGCCCGAGCTGGGCGTTGCGAACACGCGGCGGGGTTACATTCCACAATCGAAAGAATTTCATTTTTTTGAATTGTATGTGTGTGTGTGTGTGTGTGTTATTTTTGTTGTATGTTTGCTCCTTTTTGTCCAAGGCGTTTGCGAATTGGCATTAAATTGGCCATTGAGCCCGTGGGCGGCGGCCTCATGGCGGCGACAATAGTCCGTTTAATGGGCCCATCCAATGATCGCAATTGATTCCATGGCAATGCAAATGAGAACGCGCCAGCACAGAATATTAATACCGGACTCAATGGGGGCCTACGGTTGTCACTCAGTTTTGACAGCCATGCTTGTGGCCCACAGCTCAAAATTTAACTCATATTTCTCTCTCTCTCTCTCTCTCTCTGTCTGTCTGTCTCTTTTGCTCACTGTCACTAGTGGAGAAGCATGCCAAGCATCAGGAGCGACGCATTCTAAAAACGCTGCAACCGGGCAACGTATACATCGAGGAGAACAACGGAATCGGTATCGGAGGCGGAGTTGGACTTCTGGCCGGCTCGAAGGGCTGAAGCTCAAGTTCTGGCCAGCAGCTAATGCATTTTTTGTTAACAACCTAAGTGTACATTTACGTCTGGTACCACTTATACAAGGCATAAGAGCAGCAGCAGCAGCAGCAGCAGCAGCAGCAGCAACAACAACAACAACAATAACAACAGCATCAGCGTCTTTACACAAAAAAAGAAAACTGAGAGGAGCTCGCAAACTTGCAAACTGAAGAAATATATTAAATACGCGTACGAGTATATATTATTGCCTAATATTTAATTTAAATGTTATGTTGACTTGTTTGTAATGCAAAGGCACAGCAATTAATTACTATAATTAATAAATAATTATTTAAATTGCGCTTCTACGTTCAAAGCTGGCAAATAGTTTGGCCAAAATCACAGAACTTTGACTTTCGACAAACTACTCAAATTCAACAAAAGCCTTATCAATTTATTTGTATTTGAATACCAATTCACGAATTTATAAATACCATTTCATTTGGAAATTTCACAGTGCCTAAATTTAAATTTGTAGCCAAACTGTTTGCCGCAATGAACGTTTATTGAATTCTAAATGCGAAATTGGCAAATCGTTTTGTAAATAAATAAAAGTCGTTCTTTGTTTTTTTTTTTTGTTTGTTTTTTAGAGCAAGAGTGTGAAAGAGAGAGCGAGCGAGAGTGAAAGAGATCGAGCAGAGTTACAAACTATGAATGCATTATAATATGATTAACAAACTTCTACTTAATGTAAATATTAAGGCGAGCGAACGTGACGAGTGGAACAGAACCAAGCAATATCGGCAGCATATCAGCTACTATATGGTTAATATATAGTCGTGCATAATGTATATCATACATATTATCGTTCATCCATAACCCGCGCCCACATCCACACATACTCATACATATATACGATTATATATATATTTATAAATATATAGGAGTATATGCGAACATATTAAACCTATATTAACTATAAAGAACTTTCTTTTGTATCTGTTCTTATCGAAATGCGAAAATATTCATTTAGGGTTATAAATATTTAATATTTTATAATTATTAAATCGCATTCGAAATTGGCTTTGGCACATTAAAATAAATATTCAACTAATAACAACAACCAACAAATCGAAACGCAAATATTGTAAAATTCAAACAAGAAGTACAATAAATAAAAAAAGAGAAAAATGGAAAAATGAAAATGTTTATAACTTAAGTGCTATAAGTGTGCAACAATAAAAAGTTTTATAAATTTATTCACTTGTTTCAACCTAATTTTAATTCGTTATTTGTTCGGTATTTTCATTGTGTGAATTGAGGGCTTCCCATTGATTTCTTGCCGCCCGTCTGCCAAGGCACTCAGCGGGAAACAGGAGAGAGAGAGAGAGAGAGAGAGGGAGAGAGGGAGAGGGAGAGCGACTGAAGATTGAAAATTGAATCTTTCACTCGATATTTATGGCGTGCAGCGTTAAAATGCACAACTCGGATGGAACGTGTTTAATTGTATTCCATTGAAATTAATGTATTTTGTTTGAAATATATGAACGTTCAAACAAACGATTGATTCATCGCAACTGCATATATATGTTTCTATATGAGTGTATGTCGTTTTTCTTAAACACGCTACAGATTACAGATTACGATTGTTCCTCTCAAAGCTATACGATATATTGGTTCGATATTAATGCCTTTTATTATTCTTACAAGAGCGTTCCTTCTATAAAGATTGTGTGCATATATAATGTGTATAATATCTAATGTATTTCTATTATGGTGACTTAAGGGTTCCTATCGCATCTTGCATATTTTTCAAGTCTACTCAGTTCATAGCCAAGCGGGCACCTGTAAAGGCAACTACTTTAAAAATCTAGTAAGAACAAAACTATCGGGGGTACACCGAACCAAATATACCCTTGCAGATGTCTCCTACAAGGCCCTACACAATCTGTGGCAAAAGCTCAATGCTCTCCCTCTGTAAATGGTATAAGAGTATGTTGGTAAATGCAAATGTCTCCAATGTTGCTGCTGAAAATGTATGTTGATAGAGAGAGAGAGAAACATAGAGAGAGAGAGAGAGAGAGCGGGAGAGGGGGAAGGAAGGGGGGCATGGGGAAATGGGAGCGCGTAAGGCAGGAAACGTCTTTCAATGGAAATGAAAACGAAAATGAAAATGGAAATGGGTAGAGACAGAGACAGAGGCAGAGGCAGCGGCATATTTAGGTCCCCTATCACCCCTACAATCCGCTAGCCGTGTCTCTGGTATCAATAGTTGCTCTCGTGGGTGCATTAAGCATATTGCATTTTAAATTTACATTTGGCATTTTGCATTCGACGATTAACATTGAAAATGGAAATGGCAAACGACGAACGCCTTTGAATTTATTAATGTTGCTTTTGCAGTTACACAATTAGACGCTTGTTAAGGCAACAATATTATTGCTGGTGTTGTTGGTTGGTTGTTGCCGTTGCTGTTGGCACATCAAAACGCGAGTTTGGTTTACCCAAGGCAAAAATGGCGACGCACCGACTGAGCAACGCGCAAACATTTCTAATCGAAAATCCGAAGACAACAACAATAACAACAATCGACACCCATTGCTTATTCCAGGCACGAGCCGTGAGACTTTCTTGTTTGTTGCTGCTGCTATTGCTGTTGCTTTTGCTGCTGTTGTAGATTTGCCAATGCTGCCCCCATGTCTTGGACTGGCTAACAGAAATTAATTAGCTGCGACGTGGCATAAATTAGCAAAAAAAGAAGCAAGATATAAAAAACATTCAAAGCAAATACGAAGCGTTGTCGTCGCATTGGCAGCTGGCGACTGACCACGGAACGTAGCCGGTCGTCTATGCTATAGACTATTGGCCATAAGACTGGTGATCGGTTAATGCTACTATACACAATTGAAGGCACTACAATAATGATTTTAATTCTTCTCTCAGAATAGCCCAATGGGTGGATAATTTCAGTTTGCCTTACCATATTTTCGGCGAATAAAATTGCATAGTATGATTCGTTCTAACTTTGTTGGTGAAATAAGTAAAATGTTTTGAGTTGGAGTACAAATATCCACTGAATTCGACAACAGGACAATGAATACGTTTTATGTTTTCATTGAAAATCTATCTTAAACTTGTTCATTTTTTCTTTTATGCAACAATTGAATATCCAATATTGTAATTCACTTTATTATTTTAGTATTTATTTTGTTTCAATTAATTTTTGTAAATTATAGCTTGTAAAATTTCATAATTTTAAAGTTTTTTTTTATAATCTGGACTGTAAATAATGCAAATTTCAGTTCAAGATTTGAGTGTAAGTTTTAGTGGTCACAGTATATAATTATATAATTTTTAAAAATAAAATATTGAATATATTTATTGCATATTACGAAATGAAGCAAAAATGTTAAATATTGCGTTCCCTAAAAGATCTCAACCCGTTGAGAAGGATACGAAGATAAAAGTGCTCGTTTAAAATTTGAGTAAAAAGTGAAGCTCGCAACTGGAAACGACTTAGACTCTTCTGCTCTTGGATATTGTGACACATGCCAAACTCATTGAGAATATTTTTAACATGCCACGGAGGCGGCAGCATTGTCACAGCTGCCACAAGATGAGAGGCTGCAACGCCAACAATTAGAAGTTGGCTGCACTTGAAATCAGATAAAGCGTCGAGTGTGGATCATAAAAAAGAGAAAAAATAAACGAAAGCGGAAGCGGAAGGAAGTGAACATGAGCCAAGGCGATTGAAATGTTCGAAGCACTTGAAGCATTGCAGGAGCGGCTGCCGGGCGCAGAGGGGCGTTGCCATTAATCCAATTCGTGTCGAATATACTTATGCTTCTTCTTGTTGTTGTTGTTGTGGTTGTTGCTGTGTGTTTGTGGGACGTGATTGCCAATTGATTAATGTATTAAAAATAGCGCCACGAATACGTCTATTGAATGGAATAGCTGATGGCAGCAACGTTTTTGGCAATGGGCGTGGGCGTCCGTCAACGGGTGTGGCTCTCTTTTAGGTATGTGTGGTGCAGAGAAGCGCTGAGGAGTAGGGAGGTGGAACTGTAGTGCTAGTTTTGAGTTTCATTCACAAAGCGAAAACGTTGCCGATCGTACTATCCATAGAAGACGACGTTGGCAATTGGAATGCGCCTGGCGTCCGCCTTTTGGGCCTGCCACCAACTAGAGCCAACAGGGCCCCAAAATTGGTGGCCCGCAGTTTTGATACACTTTGATTATCGATTTGGCTACGATTTTGGACGTTGTGTTTCCGCTGGCCGAGAAACGAGCGATGTGACGGAAATGCGAGAATTGCGAAATGTGCGGATAATTTTTTTTTAGCTTGTTTTTGACCATAACGTTACAATAGCAACAACGACCACTAGCGGCAACGACAACAACAAAGTCTTTAAATGTTTATATATTTGTTTCTAAAGCCAATTCAATGCATCAACGGAAACTCGAAAGATGTGAGAAACATACCGGAACGGATGCTGTTTTAGGAAATGATCAACGAGAGTTTCCTGTGGTCAACCCTTATCATTAGATAGATGCCTCTGGATAAGTTTTAAACGACAGCTGAGAGGCATTCAATCAATTGAAACAAATGCAAATTTCCCATGTTGACAAAAAACTGACATCGGACAAACAAAAAAATTGAATATGTTATGTTGGTTTCTATTCTATTCATAGGTTATATGTAGAGGGAATTTAAAGACAAAATCGATTATCTGCATCACTTCGGTAGCTTGAATAATCATTATCAAATAAATTATTGCGTTTTCTAGATTGAAATACTTACTTTGAATTGTTTTTTGCTCTAATAATTATATATTTAAATGATAAAACCAAGTTGATCTTCTTTACACAAACAGAAGTTGTGGAATTTCGACAAGAACATTGGTCAAAAATTGTATTTAAACGTAGCATTACTTTATAGGACAAAGCAACACATTATGATTTATATTGTAATAAATTTGAATATAACAAGTAAGAATGCCTAAACCCAGCTGTTATATCAATTTCTTTTTAAAAAGTTTTACACCCAAATGTGAGCAGGTCTGCAAATATTTATTGCCATCGAAAAATAATGCTAACTTCATCTGCGCCGTGGCATACAAGTCTCTAGCTTTTATAGTCTCTGAGATCAGCGTGCTCATAAAGACGGACGGACAGACGCACATGGCTATATCGACTCGGGTGTTGATCCTGATCAAGAATATATATACCTCATGAAGTCGGAGATGCTTCCTTCAGCCTGTTACAGACATTTCACAAAACCCTCATAACCTTTTTACCAATTTTCAATGGGTTCAGGGAATAAAAATAAAATATTTGGAATGCGTAGAGCTTTGACGTTTAATATCTGCCTTTAGGATTATGACATTTGGCTTGTGTCTTCGCTAAGCTTCTTTCGGCAAATGTGCTTTTCCTGCTTCAAGGTATATGTCTCTGCTAGCTGAGCAGAGACATCAACACATTATAGCCAAGACCAAACTGAACGAACGTTAAAATGTTTCTAGAAATAATACGCTACCAAATGAGTAGGCAAGGTTTAGTTTAGTTTATGAACTAGGAGACAATTTTTAACTGAATCAAAGGCCTTACTGAAGTCTATATAAACGACACCAGTTTGCATTTTATTCTGAAATCCTATGATCACAAGTGAAGTAAATTCAAGAATGTTAGTGGTAGTAGTCCTATATTATACAAAACCATGCTGGAAAGTGAATACATAAGTATTGCAGTTGAGTTGTTCATATTTTCTTAAATGCCATAGTTATTGCGGATAATTTGGAAATATCCCTGTAGTTTCTTACATCAGACTTTGAGCTATTTTTATGGAGAAGAATAATAAATGACTTCTTCAAAATAGCGGGAAGAGAACAAGTATCAATAGTGAACGTAAATATTTTAAGTAAAGGCTTGCAAAGAGACTCAGAACCGTACTTAAGTACACATCCCGGAACTCCACCTGGACCTGATGAATACCCAGGCTTGATTGAGTGCAGGCCGCCAAGAAGTCAATTAGATGTTTTAATAAGAGAGTAATCAGAGGGATAAGTTGAACCCTTAAACTTCTTATAATAGCTGGACTTCACATTTTTCTACTTGGCTAATTCACATGAAAAGCACATTATGACTTATGGTCGTATAAAAAATTGAAATCGCAATAATCATATTGGTTCAGGAATATAATTCTAACCAATCAGTGACAAATAATAATTGATTTAGTTTGAAAAAATTTGCTTTACGGAAGTAACGTTGCTTAAATGTTGAATCCGTTCCTACAATAGGCACAGAAGTTGGCAGCTCTATAATCAAATCGAGCGTAGGATGATAGGGATCTTCAGGATATACAAGTGGGCTACAGCGATATATAATACTACAAGTAGGATCTAATAGAACAAATAGGTCAGGTAAACGGTCGTTACAGTTTCTAATAGGGTTAACTTAAGACAGTGATAACTCATGGAGCCCATCAATATACTTTTTGCTGAGTGGCACAAGTACATTTGATGGAACAGACCATAAAATATCTGGAAGATTTAAGTCACCAAATACAATCAAATAGTCTCTATCAGAAAGCATAGGAAAGGAAATATATTGAATGGCGGGTAGATGATATAGATAGATAGAGACATCTGATTGAGGCGGAGTGTAGGACCATTTGATAAATAATGAAAATGTATTAAGCAACATTTTAATAATTGTAAATTCAATGTCTGGAGAGAATGGAGGTATGAAATAATCTGACGCAAGGTTAGAATTAACAGCAATCAGACAACGACCACCCAAGCGCGGTAGTAGAATGATCGGAAATATCAGGCCTTAACCAAGTTTAAGTAAATACTAGAAATACTAGGTATGACATCGTAAACATCCCAAAGCCAATTTCATTGGGCAAAAAATGTAACTCAGGCTTATTTTTATAAAGTTTTGGCATTAGGTACGCAAATACAATAACTCTCGACATAAGCTCTCATGGTCTTATTTTGTCGGTGACTTCTTACAATTGAAATAATTTAGCAATTTCTTTGATATTCATTACTTTTTTTTGTTCAGAACAGTGGAGCTATTATTAATTCAAAATGATTGAGCTTATCACAAATAAACCATTTGTCATATCAACCTCAACTGTTAGGCTTATTATTATTGCCAATCCAAGCCACCGACTTGTTGGCATTGAATAGAGTATAACAGCTATTGTTTTCCGTTGGTCGTCCGTAATGTTCTTCTTCTTCTTGGCGTCAGGTGCAAAATTAGCGCGATTTCCGCCGCAAGTTTGGGCCGGCAGGCCGCAGCTAGCGAAACTCCGTTAACAACAAAACTGTGACAAAGGCAACAATGGAAATGATGGCAACCAACTTGCTAAATCACCGAAATCCGCATCTTTTACATCTTAACGGCCAATTTAGCGTCAAGCAGCAAGAGGAAGCACATAAGAAGCAGCAACAACAACAGTGCGCTCAACAACTAAGACAAAGGCAAATAAAATAATAATAAAAGATAATAAAACACACGAAATTTTGAAAAACTCTCCAGCCCAAAACTTGGTAAAGCTGAATATAAGGACGGTTACCCATCCGAATATAATATACTCTTATTACAGACCGGAGTGCACCTGTTAATGTCTAGATTTCATTACGGATTAAAAAAAGTCGGACTGTTTTTCCGATGGGAGCCATTTGATATAGCACTGTGATGATGATAAGCTTAACTTCAGTATACTTATAAGTTCGCTCATACATTTAGATATTACGACTTGGCTATTGATGCTGATCCAGAATGTATATACTCACATTGTATATACTTTGTAATATTTGAGCCATTGAATGTGTTTCACGCTTGATGACAATATTATGAGACATTCGGCAAGGATATAAAAAACACTTTGGGGGACAATAGACGACATGCCCTCTTCAGATGGCAAAAACTTTTGCGACACCTCGCAGTGTTCCACGAGGCCCTAGCGCAACTGTCGACTGGCTAGGAGGCTTGAAGGCAGCTTTGTGACGTGGGGCATTGTGGTGTGGGGGGTTGTGGCAGACGTCGCTGCTGGGCGTTTATCATTCTTTTGTTATTTAGCGACCCCTTGAGCCACTACATCGCCAGCAGCAACCGCATCATTTTCTACTTCTTCCAACTCCAAAGCACCATTGTCTATGGGCACCCAGCTGCCCACTCAGCATTTAGTCCTTGTTTAATTTCGCGTGCCGCAACGCACAATTACACCAAGAATTCTTGTGAAGGTGAGCATTCAGAAATGCTGCCAAGAGCACCTCAGTAAAACGTTAAAGTTTGTATCGTACTTTCAGTACACTTCCTCAAATACAAATCATCCAACGTACCCTTTTTAGTTTTAGTTTAGGGATCATATCCTGGTCTCATATTTTAAATGCTCAAGATTATATGTCAATCATTAATTTTATAAAAATGCAAAAGAGTTCATGCTACGTTATTTTATAAAATGCGATTAAGTGCCGAAGAAAAATATTATTAGTTAAGTTGTTGCTGAAAAAGTTTAGAAAATAAATTTCTGGAATTTGTTTCTCTATACGTATATTTATGTTTATTTTGAAACTTTGCCTTTATTCATGATATTTTTATGTGCAATTGGTCTCGTGTAGATAATAAGTGAATTTTTAACTATTCATATTTAAGATTAGAGAGCAGAATCTTGTTTTTGAGAGAGTTCTATCTTAACAGCGAGTCAATTCTGCAGATTTTAATATCAACCTGGTTTCGTTTTGCTAAAATGTAATTCATATGTAATTCGTATTCAGATGATATTCTGTATATGATAAACAAAGGTGTTTTTCTGATCTTTTTAATCTTTTTGAAATCCGAAAATACGGCAATTTGCGTAATTGCAGAAATAGCTCCCCCAAAGTATATAAACACTTAAATTTGCCGTGTACTTACAATATGTGGCTGATCTTGCTTTTCAGATGATAAGCCAATTTGCAAATCTATTTGAATTTTCAATTAAATAGGGGGAAAAGAGTATTGGGAGTTTGGGAAAATTGACTATGCTGAGCGATTAGGCTTCATTTGCTGCGTTTTTCTGCGGGCTGCGTTTTCGATTTTCATCAACGCCGGAAACTGGGAAACTGAGACCGTTGAACGGTGTTGATTTTCACACAACGCATCGTGAAATTAGAAATCAACAACGTGTCCTTTCACGTTACGATTGAGTGCTTGTGGGTGGTTCAGTGGAGGTTGGGATGGAGCTGGGGTGTGCTTCAGGTGTTGTGTGCCAAACAAATCAGTTTTGGATGCAACTGCAACTCTGCGGTCAACGTGTGCCGTTGACAGAACAAATTAAAATGTCCTGACGCCATGTCCTGCTATCCTGTCCATCTATCTGTCTCGTGTGCGTGGGTGTGTTTGTTTCTGTGCTGGGCTGTGCTTCAGTTAATGACCAATTTGCCAGGCCCAGTCGAAAGCCTGTCCACATTCTGGCATTTCACTCGTGCCCAGTCAGCCCAGTCAGCCCAGTCAATCCCAGCAGCTGTCGCAATTCGCGTTTCGGATTTGGTAACAATGTCGCATTCATCAGACTCAGACTTCTGTGCGATAAATCTTAAAGTTACGAAAATTGGCAAGCAAACAAAATGCGGGCCTGATAAGCCCAACAAGACAAACAACAACAAACAACAGGCAAAGTGGCAACAATAACAACAATCGCTTGGAGAATTACAACATGTCGCATTTTGTATACGAAATTTGAATAAATTTCAAATTCGTGAGGCTCCGCCAAAAAGTTTGCTCTCAGCTACAATTAACTTTTAAGTGTAGCATTTTACAGATACCGCAGATATCGTCAAGACATACACACGGGCAAACGGGCAGACGACCAGAGCACTACCTACTTACCTCCCCGCCCCCATTCCGTATACCGGGGGTTGGCAGTTTGAAAATAATTTCATGCAATTTATCATGTCACCAGAGCCACATCTTGCCACAAGCCCTAACCAATTGACAAAGCATCGAATTCTATATTCACTTCAAAAATTATAAAATATAATGTTGGGCTTGAGATGTAATGTGTAAAGTTGAAGAATGAGAAACGAGCTGACCTGATCTGCACCAATGTGTTTATATTATAGTCTATGAGATCTAAGCGCTACTTAAGGCGGACAGAGAAATCTACACTATTTTGGCTAATGATCAGGAATATAGATAATTTATTTATGGGTATTTAAGCAATTTTCTTAGGACTTAATTTACGATTTGAAGGCATTGTAATGCAAAACTGTTTAAAGTTTTTGTACAATAACGTTGCTGAAACTTATACTCATATTCATTGCGTTAAACAAAAATATATTCCGAATTCATGGAACCTTACACACTTCCGTACACAGTTGTTATGGCCCCGAGTTGATAGTGTATGAGGAACAACAGAACTGAGTGCGATTTCCGCTTCCGCTTTTGGCATCCATAACGAATTTTTGCATAAATACAAAACAGAAATACAATGCCTACAACCACTGTGGTTGCTACATTAAGCTTGTTGTTGCTGCTTTTGTTGTTGTTGTTAATAGCCAACCATTTATCTAGCTTAATGAAATTTGCGAAAAATCAAATATAGAGCGCAGCATGTTGAAAATGTTGGGTCCGTTATTAGCCGCTGCAATGCTTCGAAGGTTCCTTGAAGCCAGTGCAAATCCACTGCCCACATCCTGACATCCTCCTGTCAATGTGCATGTCAACGTCACGTGGCTTCGAGTCGTCACAGCTCCCCATCTCAAGTCCACTTCCACTCTATTCTATATTCCTCCTTCCCTTGTCTTGTTCTCTTTGTCATTCATGACTCGACCGCGCGTCACGTGCGCAATTAAATTGACGCATTCTTGACGGGTTCGCTTTAAGGCACCCGGTTGCGTCTCCATGCTTGATTTCTGCTAAAGAGCAACCAGGGAATTGGCGATTAGAATGGCCAGGCACTTGCGGGACCAACGTTGACATCATTAATCACATGAAAATTGTATTCTTCCGCTGCCTCTGTGACAACTCTTCAAAGGAGCATTTAATATTGTTCCCATTTGTGGTTCACCCAAGTTTCTTTACCTTTTTGTTAACAATGTTATAAGAAAAATAAGACAAAACTTATTTGATTTTTTTATACATTGCAAAAGAGATTACGTTACACAATTAATCAAAGATCTTTCTGTCCGGTTATAATATACACAAGTTGAGTACAAAATGCTTTACTAAGATTTTGTAAAATGCAAAACTATTAAGTTAATGTGATAAACAACACACACCGGGACATTTTTGTATAGACATATATTTCCATATATCCCGAACAATGACGAAAAAATATACGTGTTTCTTAACTTGTGAGAGGCAGAATTACTGATTTTGCCCTCATGCATTTTCAGAAATAAACCAGTAAGAATGTTGTAGTCGAGAGAACTCGACTACGAGATTCTCTGTACCCAGATGGTAAATACACTCTGCAAAATTCGATTAAATGTACTTGACTTTTTTTTCTAAAATTGAAAATACAATTTTTAAATTATTTTCTTGTTCCACAAAAGTTAGTTGTTTTAAATACACGTCAAATAAGAAAAGAATTACATTTTTAAAATCAACATAAGATTTTTTATTAATTTTTTTTGTTTAAAGTGAGGTTAAGGTGTGAAATTCGATTAAAAGCAGTGCTAATAAAATTAATACAATATGTAAAAATTACATGGAAATAACAAATTGATAAAGTGTTCAGCCTCCAGACTTGATTATAACTAAAAAAAATCGATTTGACATCGATTCAACAACTTTTTAGAACTCAGATAGTGGTATTTTGGAGCAGCCCTTAACGACAGCCTTCGTAGCTGGTCAACTGTCTCAAACTGTTGAGTACCAACTTAAACTCGACACACGTCGGGTGATCTTCCTGGCCACTCTAAAATATTAAAATTCTTATCCCGAAACCACCCACGACAGGCTCGCGGCACATGTATTGGAGCATTATCCTGCTGGAATAAGGCATTTGGGTTTGCTTGATGCTCCATAAAGTTCACCAAACCTTCGTCCAACAGGTTTATATAACCCTCCGATCTCATTCGGCATGAAATTTTAAAAATCAGGGACTGAATGTAGCCCAGATCATGAGTGAAGCACCACCACAGCTTCGAGTAGGGAAAAATCTCTCAGACTTCTTTAAAACTTGCCAGTAATAATTTAAACCGTTTAAACCATCGAAATTAAATTTTTTCTCATCAGAAAATACCACTTTTTCCCACTCCTGGATCCAAGACATGTGTTCTCTTGCAACATTTAATCTGGCCTTCGTTAATACTGGCTTTGACCACATTTTCTTCCAAACCAATCGGTCATTACCTGATAAAATTTGTTGAATACTATGTTTCGGTATTTGTAACCTTAAATCAAATAGAATTTTAGATGCCGTAGCATTTTTATCCAGCCCATATTGCAGATTTCTGCCTGTGTGATAATTTTTTGATGTTGGTTTTTTAGCATTATTTTATTGTAGTTTTTTAAATTTTAACATGTCATCAATTGCTGATGCCGATCGACGTAATTTAATTGATATTTGTCTGTTGTTCATTCCAGTATCCTTGTAAGCCAGGATCTTAGCTATCTCCTCAGGCTAGAGTGTTTTCCTTTCCCATTCCAAACTTTTGTATGCAACTCATCTATTTTTACCTGTAAAATATTAAATAAATATTTATTCTTTAGGGTCCCATTCAAAGAAATTTCCTACAACTTCCTATTTCCTTTTTCAAAGGTTAGAAAGTGATTGCCTTTAATCGAATTTCGCACCCAAACTAGATCAAAAAACACAAATATGGAATAATCTGGGAAAAAACTAACGGAACTTTCGTTACAATGCATCATAAAAGTGTAAGAAGTAGAAGCGCCGTTATAAAATGTGTGAACAAGGTCCCTTTAGGCTTGGTACAGTTCTTAGCACGGAGTGCCTTTAGTCGAATTTCGAGGATTGTATTTACGCAAGCGTTGATTATCATGCTATAACTTGGATGTTTGCTATCCGATTTTGATTAAATTTGTGCAGCTGATCAATAATATGTTAGTGTGTATTGTATCGGAAATGTATATGTATCGATATTCACTGATAATGTGATATATTATCACAATGATAATGTGATAATATGAGAACCTATATTCCAAACTTGAAGTCCCTAGGTCTTATGGTCTTTGAGATCGGCGTGTTCATACAGATGGACAGACCAACGGTCAGACATGGCTTTATCGACTTGGCTGATGATCCTGATCAAGAATCAAATCTCATATTCTGAGCGATTGTTCCTATGGGAGCTATATGATATTGTGTTCCGATTTTGACATTAATATTGAGTACAGAAGCAAGCGTTTGCTTACTCCTATGTATGCACACAATCTCAAAGTAGGCTGCTATTTAATTGAAAGCAATATTGAATTGAAAATTGTCGATACAGTTGGTTTCCATTGTAATCTCAAAATTTACCAAATACGGCACGGACGTATTGAAAAAAGTAAAAACGCAAGGCAAAGCATTTCGAAGTGATAAAGTGTAGCCAGCGTATCACCGATCAACATTAAATTTGTCGGACTATTTGCAGCACTTGTGGGGTAAGTTTTGCCAAATGTAGGAGGCGGACGCATGGATCCTGCTGTTGTCTTCCGGGCACATTTTATCGGAAATTTACGTGTATTGATATTCACGGAACGATTATATGATAATATGAGAACTTATTTTTAAACTTGAAGTCTCTAGCTCTTATAGTCACTGAGTTGCTTGTGTTCATACGGACAAACAGACGAACGGACGGACAAACATATATTTACTCAAAGCCATTATATTTCTTTTACCTTTACTTTGGAAGACATGTGTCAAAAGACTTTACTAATTTGGGCTTTATATACAAGTAATATCCTTGCAGATATGTCCTTCTGCCGACATCTTTTTTAAGAATAAATTTAATTGATCGACCTATTGTTTCCATGGAAAAAGTAGTTCAATGTTAATCAAAAAAAAAACAGATTTTTAATGCAAAAACTCATATTCTGAGCGATTGTTCCTATGGGAGCTATATGATATTGTGTTCCGATTTTGACATTAATATTGAGTACAGTGCATGCACACAATCTCAAAGTAGGCTGCGATTTAATTGAAAGCAGTATTTGAATTGAATTGAAAATTGTCGATACAGTTGGTTTCCATTGTAATCTCAAAATTTACCAAATACGGCACGGACGTATTGAAAAAAGTAAAAAAACAAGGCAAAGCATTTCGAAGTGATAAAGTCTAGCCAGCGTATCACAGATCAACATTAAATTTGGTGGAGTATTTGCAAAATTAGAGTGGTAAGTTTTGTCAAATATGAGAGGCGGACGCGTGAATCAACATTTCAGGTCTAATTGTTACTAAACATTTGGCTGTATTTGTCATCAGAAATTTATGAGTATCGATATTCACAGAACGATAGTGTGGGATAGTATAATCCAAACTTGAAGTCTCTAGCTTTTATGGTCTCTGAGATTGGCGTGTTCATACAGACGGACAAACGAACGGGCGGACAGACATATATTTACTCAAAGCCATTATTTCTTTTACCTTTTTTTGGAAGTCACGTGACAAAAGACTCTTACTAATTTGGGCTTTAAGTTGGTAAAATGTCACCCAGTTCAGGAATTTTACTAATTATAAACAAGTCATATCCTTGTAGATATGTCCTTCTGCCGACATCTTATTTTAAGTATAAATTTAATTGATCGACCTATTGTTTTCATGGAAAAAGTAGTTCAATGTTAATGAAAAAAAAAAACAGATTTTTAATGCAAAAACTCATATTCTGAGCGATTGTTTTTTGACATTAATATTGAGTAGAGAAGCAAGTGTTTGCTTACTCCTATGTATGCACACAATCTCAAAGTAGGCTGCGATTTAATAGAAAGCAGTATTTGAATTGAATTGAAAATTGTCGATACAGTTGGTTTCCATTGTAATCTCAAAATTTACCAAATACGGCACGGACGTATTGAAAAAAGTAAAAACGCAAGGCAAAGCATTTCGAAGTGATAAAGTAGAGCCAGCGTATCACCGATCAACATTAAATTTGTCCGACTATTTGCAGCACTTGTGGGGTAAGTTTTGCCAAATGTAGGAGGCGGACGCATGAATCCTGCTGTTGTCCTCCGGGCACATTTTAGGTCTAATCGTTACTAAACATTTGGATTAAGCAAGGGGGAAGGGCGCGATGGGGATTGGGCAGCCACAAAACACAAAAACCGCTAAACATTTAGCGGCGCTAAATGCAAACAGTTTAAATGTCATTTGTGGTGTTTGCCAAGTTGGGAGCAAATGTGGAAAATGGAAAATTTCAACGTGTTGGCTAAAATAAATTTTCGCGGCAAATCGCAAAGGGCAAACCGCCGAGACCGACACCCTCCTGCCTCGCTCCACGACATATTCCAGCAAACATTTGAAATGTTTCAATGGCGAAATTGGCAATCGACGCCGCAAATCGCATTTTAAGCCTAGCGTGCGATTAGTTTAATTGCCAGCGGCTAGGTGCGTGGCGGGCAGGGACGAAGTGAGGTGGGGATAGGCCACGATAGGTACGGATGGGGCTTGGTGTTCTGGCGCAACAGGACAATGCATACATTTGCATAGCTCTGCGGCAATGTGCTCGGTGTGTGCGCTCCCTTAATGCGAAAATAAGGATTAACCAATGAAATTTATAAATGCGCCAGGACGCCCAACAATGCAGCTCCAACTGCAACAGTTCAGCGTCCTGCAGCATGCTGTGTCCTGTTTATGTGTGTGCTTGTGTGTGGGTGTGCGCGTAAATTGAGTGCATAAATTGGCCGCATCTCTGTCTGTGTCGCATCGCCCGACAGGGCAATCTATTTTGGATTAAATCAAATCGAAATAAACGATTTTTAATGGCCAGCACGCAGCTCCTGTTCCTGCTCTTGCTCTTGCTCCTGCTCCTGCTCCAACTCCAATTCCCGCTTCCGTATGCCCTTCCTGATGCGCACGACTGCGAGTCCGGCCACAGTGGCAAAAACGAGGTCATTAATTATTTCTTCAAAAGCAAAAGATAAGCCGGACCAGGCGACCGAACGACCGAGCAGCGACCCAGCCGGCAAATTAACCCCCTGGATTCGCATCCTTTTTGGCGTTTTGTGTCATTAGCTTAAAAACCGAAACCAGAAAGGACTCAGGACAATGGTCAGCATAGCCTTGGCCCCGGCCAACATACACACACACACACACACAATACAATACACGCGTGTCCTAGGCAACTGTTGTTTTGTGAAACCAGCGGCATCAGCGTCGGCCGCATGTGCCACAAAGATTAATTAATCTTTAAGGACTCATTTGTGTCCCTGTTTTTGCTGCCGCCAGCTTCACTCATTAGGCATTTAGGCATTTAGACATTTGCATGTGCAGGCGACACCAACATAAATTTATGGCCAAGGACTCGCCCCTTGACACGCACCTCAACCCCCAGTCCCCGAAGCTGATCCCCGTTCTCAGCTCAGCTACTGGCATCTAATAATAGTTAAGCATTCCAGTAGCAAAACCGACATTTTGTTTGAAAATATGGCGAGGCATAGAACACTGCGCAAGTTAAATTTAAGTTTCAATCGAGGTTATTTTATATTCTAATCGAATGGAGAGCACGTTGAACGCAGCCTTGCTCATGTTAGTTACTTTCTTTCCACCCTCGGCTGCTCATGTTCTCATGGGTTTGTCAAGCTTTCACTTAATGGAAGTTCTCAGTCCAATTCATGGAACGCCGTTAGGCATTTATTTTGATTATCAATTGACATTCATTTCTATTTGTTGGCTTCGTACCGTAAGCCACATCATCATCAGCCTTATCTTCATCATCCTTATCATTATCAGCGCTATGGTTTTGTCCGGATTTCCGTGACCCCGTAAATGACCAGCAAAGCTTATGCCATATATAAAAATAAGCCAGAGTAAAGATTTTGCTACATTTCTGTGGCATGCCACATTAGAGGCCAACCGAGTGCCCCCATGACAACAGTGTTATGCCTTAAATATTTTCAGCTGACTTTCCCGCCTGTCTCTTCCATAACCAGCGACTCTCCTACAAATGAAGAAAAACTTTTGTGTCCTTTGTTTCATCACTGAAATATTTACGGCTGATTATTTGCACAGGTTAATGTCGCATTCAACGTGTGTGTATGTGTGTGAGTATGTGTGTGTGTGTGTGTGTGTATGTGTGTGTGTGTGACATCAAGTTGAGCACAAAAGTTATTCGTGTTATCCTTTGATGCCCGCACAGTGTTTTCCTCTAATTTATTAGCTGGCAAACGTGAATTATTGTCGTCTGCAGTTTTGAACTCTTTGACATTGATTGGCAACTGGGAATTGTTATTGCTGGTGGGTAAAACACCAAAATTCTTACGAACTGAAAACCTTTTCGTTGAATTGGAATGTCTTCATACACATATTCTTATTAACCTCTTGAATTATTGAAATATTTTACTCATTTACCAAATTTATATGTCTGTTCAAAGGATACGAATTAGCAATATTGTCTTATCCTAGAAATGGTTGAGTTATTACATTAATGTTATGTTCTAGTAGTTTTCAGTTGACACTTTATTAAAGTACTGTTTATTGCTCTATTTCAATTCTACTTATACCAATATATAGATTGACAAATACTAAGCAATTCACAACGAATCAACGGTGTCAAACAAGAATCTTAGTCGGAACCATATATTTACCGATTGAAATCCACAATCGAAACCTAAGCTAAATGTTTTTTAAGAACCAGTTACCAGAACTGACATTGTTAGTTCCGAGAAGATCGTATCGGAACTAAAATATCATAGCTGAGCGTCAACGCGACCGATCCCGTGTTGCTGGCGACTTGAAGTTTGTGTACACAACTTACTCTTGTCGTTTTTTTCTTTTCCGACTCTTCCTTTTTTCAAACTTTTGCAGTCTATCGTAACATATTGGTGCCGTACAGTAGAAATCAAGGTAGTAATACCTAGTCGAGTGGCGTAAAAAAGTTGAAACAAATACAGGACTCATTAGAACAATCGGAATCAGAACCGATATTCGTTTTGGTTTGACACCCTGCAATGGACCATTTAATATCTTGATTTCAAACACGTTTTCGGGGTTAATCCAGTCACAAATTATAATTCACTTTTTTATTTTTATATAAAATATGTATTTAAACTTATATTTATTTTCTCAACTCGACGCAGATCTCAGTAGTTGGCTCTCAAAATTTCAAACAATTTTCCTCTCTTATAATATCTGGATTTCATTATATATATAAAAGCAAGACATTGACAAGAGGGAGGAATAAACAATTGGATAACTTGTGAGGTGAGTACATTGAACTCAAACGATCATGTTGGAAAATTGGGGAAATTTATGTTTGGTGGTGGTAGCCTTCTCAGGCGGCCTCTCATTCTTTCGTTGTTATTGGGGGGGCTTTTTATGGCAAAAGTTTGGGCATAAAATACGGAAAGCTTAAGGATAATGAAGCGTAAGGTGGCTGGGAACTAAGACACCGAGGCACGAAAAGGAGTTGCACCGTTAAAATGATAAACGATGTGTGTGTGTGTATGCATGGCGTAGATGTTAACGCCTCAACACACACACTCACATACGCACACACAAACATAGCAAAAATCGTAAGTTGTTGCGACAGATGTTGTCATAAATAAAAAGGTGGCAAACGGAAGCGGCAGCGGCAGCGGCAGCGGCAGCTGAAGACGCAGGCAAGCAACATGTAAATAAACACACACGCACGCTGATTTATGCATATGCGTGTGCGGGGAGGAAGGAGGAAGGAGGGGAGTGGTTGGCGTAGTCTGTTCAGGCCACATTAATGTCAAATCAGCCGCATAAATAGCATAAAACGCTCAATTTATTAAACGAAGCATACTCTCTTTTTAGCGGGGAGGGACATGTGTCCACGGGGCGTATTCGCGACAAGTGTATTCAGTTAGCTATAAATGTCACAGCCCTGTAGGGCCAAAGTCAATGCCAATGCCATTGCCAAATGCTCGTGCCATTGTGTATGAATTGGCTCATTGCATATTTAAGCGAGCGCCACAATCGACGCCTTTCATGTGGCGCAGGCGAATCCTTTTTTGAACTCGTTTATTATGCGCATCGAGTGGCAATTGTTCACAATTCTAAAATACCAACAAGAACAACAACAGGCCCATTGCCAAACAGACAATTGGCAATGGCTTGGGATGTCGTCATCAATCGACTCACAGGTTGGGCGCTTTTGCGAGAAAAAGGAGAGAGAGAGAGAGAGAGAGAGAGAGAGAGAGAGAGAGAGAAGCGAGAAAGAGGGACAGCAGGCAAAAGCAATCAAAGCAGTGTTATATATATACATATATCCCAGTCGAGAAAGACTTATAAAAATTGTAAAACGTTTTGTGTGTGTGTTTGTTTGAAGTGTTGAGTCGACTAAGCAAATACTCAATACGAGCGAGCTTAGGGTGGGCATCGGATGGCCGATTAACCCTAAAGTCAAATTCTTTAACTTTAGACCTGATGTAAGCTAAATGAAATAGGTAATTGACATGAGCAAAAATATTATTATTTTGTAAATATCTTCGGATCGTTCGATAGTGCTAGTACTAGATTTCTAAAATGTCGCTTCCTATATATACATACACATGCTTGTTTATATTATATATATATATATATATATTTCTCTTTGGTTTTATTAAATATGGTATAATGCAGTTTAATATCCAGTGCGTGCTTCCCCTTCTGTTTCGTAAACTTACACAAATATCGAAATTGTTGTGTATATCGTTCGAGATGAAGAAGATCCATTGTTTTACAGAGTATTTCGCATTCAGATATACCGCATATAAAGATGGCTTTGCTTGTTTCGGCCATTGTTTTGCAATTGCGCTCAAGTCGCGACGTGGTGAACTCCACAGCTGCATGTGTGTGAGTTTGTGTATGCATAGATATACATATATGCGAGTGTAGGTGTCAAGGGTATTGTCCTTACCAAGGCAATCTTTCCATCCTGCCATTCAGCCATCCTCCAATCTTGCAATCCAGCTATCCTGCCGTTCGCCGTCTCACGAACATGAGCGCTCGTTAAACGGATGAGTTAAAAGTCAAAAGCCCTAAAGGATTTTATTTGAATTGCGGTCTGTGCCAGCGTTCGACGTTTGCTCCCGCGCCCTCACCCGCACCATTGCCCCACCCCATTCAATCCCCAGCCCAGCGACCTTGTTGTGTGCCATGTTTTATTTAAAGTTTATCTACGCTGCCTTTTTTCCACTTCCTCAACCACTTGCCGCTAATTTCGCGCCAAGGCTGCGGCAAAAAATATGCGCAGCATAAAATGTGGAAAAATATTTTGGCGCAAGACAAAAAACCACAGCAACATTCACACATAACAAAAGGGTTTTTTGTATCCTTTGGCTCTTGTTGTATTCGTCGGCACGTCGCATTTCAAAGCCGTGTTGAAAAATATTTGAAATAATTGCAAAAAATGTTGTCGGCCCTCTGGATGAGAAATTTTTGTGCGTAGCGCCAGCGTCTTCTAAAGCACCATAAAAAAGCCAGCTTTGGTATACGGTTGAGGGAGCTGGTGTCCTTCAATATGCCAGGCACGTTTGGTGCAGTTGAAAGCTTTTTAAACTGGAACAGACACGATTTACATTACACAAAACCAAGACATTTATGAACAGGCTAGTCATACGAGTTCCACCTATTGCTGGTTCTACCGACCCTTTTGGCATAATTTAGACAATCTTGGGGGTTTTAAAGATTCTAGCTTTAAATGTAAAATGTTGGTAAATAATATACATATCAGCATATACATTTCCAGATACTTGCAAATTTGAAGTTGACGACTTTGGACAACCTGCATTTACAGATACGGATCGACGACCTTAACTTTTCATTCAGTATAGGTTCTCATTCAGACGCAAATATACAGTATGTCTGACGAGTCTAGAGCCACATCCACAAACTCGGCAAATCAAGCCTCAAACGAACTAATTCACAGCTTTAGTAAGTTTTCAAAAATAATCCATGTAAACCACTTGTAATGAGTACCCACTGTCTGCTCAATAGCAAATGAGCAACTGGAGACGACGGGTGGTCGGATGTCGCCGTATGCTGCTGTCTTCCAACCCAGTGGATCATATGCCACCCAGCTGCTGGATTCGGATGAAGCGACACAGGTCATTCCGCAATGCCAGGCATCATCACCACGTTCAATGGATCCCAATCTCGAGAATAATAATGAGCGAGAGTCTGTTTCGGAGCAGTCCAGCTACAACGGATCACTCCGCGTGCAGACGCACATGCATCCCATGTGGCCTGTCTTTGGTAATTCGATCGGTGGCGCAGGGATGGAACCCACTTGGCACGAGCAACTGCCCTGCACGCAAGTGGCAGTGCAGCCGCGAAACCAAGTGCCAAGCCTAGCAGCCCGAGAATGTGGCCAAAATGTGGAACAGGAGTGCTTAATTGATAGACAGCGTGAGCAAGCTCCAGAGATATTGTCATATCTTGAATTTATGCCTGAGAGGCAGCGCCAGATGACATCGATTCAATCACAAGTAGAACCAGATCTGCAGCAGGAATCGGTACCAGGACCGGTACCGGTACTGGTACCCAATGGTTATTGGAGCGATATGGAACGACAGGGTGCTGCACCTGAGCCACAGCTGGTATTTCCCGCCCGAGCGTATTGGCAAGACGTGGTACAGCAGCGCCCACATCAACAGCTGCCATTGCAGCAGAAGGATCAACTACAGCAACAACAGCAACAACAACAGCAACAACGGCAACAACAACAACAACAACAGCAACAACAACAACAACAGCAAATGCAGCAGCAACAACTGCATCACCAGCAGCTTCAGAATCAGCAGCAGCAACTGCAGCAGGAACACCCACGTCAACAGGAGCAACTGCAGCAGCAGGAGCAACAGAAACAACATCAACTACAGCAGCAAGAACTGCAACAACTGCATCAGCAGCAACAGCTGCATCAGCAGCAGCTTCAGCGTCAAGAGCAGCAACAGCAACAGCAACAACTTCACCAGCAGCACCAAGGTCAACAGGAGCAATTGCAACAACAACAGCAAATACAACTGCATCAGCAACAACAACTGCAGCAACAACAATTGCAGCACCAACAACTGCAACAGCTTCATCAGCAGCAGATGCATCATCATCAAAATGAGCAGCAACAACTGCATCATCAGCAGCAACAGCAACAGCAGCAACTGCAGCAGAATCACCCACATCAGCTGGAGCAATTGCAGCAGCAGGAGCAACAGCGACAACAACAGCAACAACAGCAGCAAGAGTTGCACCAGCAGCGGCAACAGCAACTGCAGCAGAATCACCCACATCAAGTGGAGCAATTGCCACAGCAGGAGCAACTGCAACAGCAACAACAGCAGCAACAACAGCAAAACCAACAACGACCACATCAGCACCAACAACAACTGCAGCAGCAGCAAGTTCACCTTCAGCAGCTGCAGCAGCTTTACCAGCAGAAAATTCATCATCATCAGCAGCAACTGCAGCAGCAGCAATTGCATCAGCACCAACTGCATCAGCAGCAGCTGCATCAGCAGCAGCTGCACCAGCAGCAGCTGCATCAGCTTCAGCACCAGCAATTGCAACAGCAATTGCATCAGTATTATCATCATCAGCAGCAGAAAGAGCAGCAGAAACAACAACAGGAGCAGGAGCAGCAGCAACAACAGCAAGTCCTTCGGCAGTCCGTACTGCTGGACCTTGACCTGGAACAGCAGGGTGCTGCTGTTCGCCCACAAAAACATACGGAAATAGAGCTGCAGGGCATCGGATTTGAAGCACAGATGGAGTCGACAACACAAGAAGATGGGTGTGAAAGAGAACAGCCTACCGATGCGGTCACACGGCAACCTTATACCACAGAGCCAACAGTAAACTGGCTTCCCCTTAATGAATGGCCAGAATTAAGGCATAAAATTAAGCCGAAGCCATTGGCTAACACGATATATTCACGCAGTGAATGCTGCCCTGGAGTGCAGCAAAATAGTGCTGCAGCTGCACCAACGAAATCCGGAAAATCTATACATCAATTGGAACCTCAGGTTCCAGGATGTACTCTTACATCACAGTTGCCCGTACATCTGTTGCCATCGAGTCCCGATAAGTGGCCAAAAAAGGCGGGAAACCCCAACACGACACAGCCAACAGAATGGCCAGAACTGAAGCAACGAGTTGCACAAAAGTCACCGGCTCGTACGGTACTGTCACACAATGATTGGAATAGACAGTTTGAGCAAAAAGTCAAAAGTGTACCACAGAGCGAATGTTTTCCAGAAGTGCAGCCAACTATTATTGCAGTTGCACCATCGAATCCCGGAAAATGTATGCAAGCTTCAGCGTCTGTACATCCGGTGCCACCGACTCCCAAAAGCCGGCAAAAAGAGGAACGAAAACACATTACGTCACAGCCGACAACTGGGGGAGTGATGCATCGTCAAAGTTGTCCAAGGATTGAACAGAAGCCTTGTGTGGTTTCATCACAACAGCCAATGCAGCGAGTGGTGCCACCTCCAGCCAAACGGTGTGCAAAGATGGAGCACCCGTCTACTGAAGTTTCACCACAGCCGTCGGCGCATACCGTACCAACATACCATCAGTTAAGTCAGGACAACCAACAGCAAGTCTCGGCTTCTTCATTCGCGGAAACGAGAAAGCAGGCACAGGGAGCAGCGTCACAGCGAGAATGGTGGCAGGCGGATGTCTTCATACCGCAGCAGAGACATCCGCTACGCAGAGTCGACTGGACCCCGTATTCCTATGGTTCGATATCAATGCTGCCAGAAGCTACCTCAAGCATGCCAGCTTCAATGGATGATCGAAAAGAAGAGGTGCTGGACTTTGTCGTCCCAATAATGCCAGCACCAATGAGTAGCTCCGACATGCCGTCAGAAGGTACTGAGGCAGAGTTTCCGTCGTTTGAAGATTTTGTCAAACAAGTGGCCGATTGCGGCCTGTCAAGCTCGGAGTATCTTGGCACATTGAGGAATCTTTTGTTACGTGCCCATAATCTAATGCTGCCCTTGCTGTGCGGCCGTTTTGCCAAAATGAGCCAAACCCAGATGGCTGCCTACACCACTGCCATTCTGGAAGTAACATCGCTGCATCCGAGTCTATTTTTGCCATCGGTAAGTAGTGTCTGCAATGAGAATCTCTTCATTTAATGGCTCTCTCTCTCTCTCTTGTTCCGTCTCGCACAGAATGTGTCGTCCAGCCATCCGCACAGTTTGACTCCTCAGGATCTGGCGCGCATGCATGTGAGTGTGTACGGAGGTTCAGGTTTGTCGACGGTACCTCCAAATCCACAGCCAGAACACCCACCACCGCTTCTGATCGATGTCGGCACACAGGCCGACTACGTATGTTGGTGCCTGTATATGAGCATGTATCCGCCGCCGCCGCTGCCGCCGTATGCACCACCGCATGTGCCGCATCCTAATTTTGCTACTGCAAGTGGGACGAGAGGCACAGCGTCCTTGACATTCTTTTACAGACCCATGGGTGAGTAACCCGTTATTATACACTGCAAAATAATTATTATTTTAAAGCGTTGTATACTCAGGTGATAATATTGATAATTTTGACTTTTATTTTCAGGACCCAATCATCCAAAGCCAACGTATTTTTGTACCTCGAGTACCGCATCCTCGCAAGAGTCGGAACAATCAGAACGTTGGGAACAGTCGACACAGTCGCTCGAGCAACATATACAATTCCAACAGGATCGGGAAGAGCACCCGAGTAGCTTATCTTCCAGTCAAGCGTGGAGCTTTGCCATACAGCATACGGACGAGCAGATATACGGCAGCCAGTTTAGCTCGTTCAGCTCGTACCCCTACACAAATCACAGTTCCTGGGTCAACAGCAGCAGCAACAATAATAGGAACATTGATGAACAGAGCGACTTAAATCCGGATAACGAATACGAATATGATCAAAATATCGATGGCGAATCAATATCTCAGTTTACACAAAACTGTGAGAACGGCAATGGAGACTCACTGATAGACTTTCGGAAGAGGAACACCTTTTTGACGCCGACTGGCCCGGTGATGCCCTCAATGCCCAATATATACTTTCCGCAAAGCAGCAGTTCCCTTTTAATCTTTAATATGAATGATGACGACAATCCGAATACGCATTATGCAGAACTGTTGCCCAACATTAATATAGGTTTGAATATGTTAAGTTTCCTAGAACACAAACGGAAGTCCTATCTCATGCGCAATGTCCGTACCAAGACCACCGATGTGATGGGAAATGTCTCTCAGATGATGGCAGAAATGGATCCACCGAATTCAGATGATTCACCACATTCGTCTTCCCACGAGAGTCCAACCCATCTTTTCACACCTAACAACTTGCGTAAGAGTATGAACTCGAATGAGAGCTCATTGGATGGTCATCGAATTATGACTCCCAAAGTGGATATGACCAACAACAATCTGGATCATATAAATAGTTCTAGCTTCAATGAAGCCAATATAAGTAATGATCATTGCAAAGAGACTCACACAAATTATGATCTAACAGCTAGTGAATGTGAATCAATTGACAAGCTCACATCTCCAGACGAAACTTTGGGAATTTAAATCAAAAACTTGTATACACTCCTTAATCGTATTTCGCTTACACCATCAACACATGCCATTCAACTTCAATCATTACGTAGAGGAAGTCTTCTTCAACCATTTTGAACTCAGCTTAAATAAGTATTTATTATATACAACCTGTGCTTATTTTTTATTTCTAGGAAAAGGAAAACACATTGCATCAATCTTTGTCAATCAGCATCATTATTCAGTAGAAAGAAATGACATAAAGCAAAAAATCTGTATTTCCACTCATAAAAATATGTTTTTCATCTTAGGTTTGCTCTCCACAATAAATCCATGTTGCTCACACCTCCACCCACATCCTCTTGCACACACACATAAAATAAATTTTTTAAAATAAAAATAAAAAAATGTATCTTATATATTTGATTGGTTGGCCATGGTTGGCCAAGAACTAACCACCAGGTAAAAGCGCATCATAGACATCAACCCCCAATTTCAGATCCCATATAATAACGTTTTTATATTCATATAACGATGAGTAAATTTCAAATCGGTGCATTAAGCTTACATTTTTTAAGTTACATTTCACGCGAACCGAAACGAAACGAAAAGCGTAACAAAACTTGGCCATTTCTGGCTTTGGCCCAAGTGCCCAGAACTGTGCAACATGAAACTCAAGTTGCAAGGGTGAATGAATGGATCTGGGGAGTTGTGTGCGCAATTGTGAACCCTTTGAACTCGCAACGTGTGCGCTGCAATGTAAAGTTAAACGCCTTCAAGCTGAAATAATCGTGCTAATCTTTTACGCTGCTTGCATTTTAAAGCACTCAGATTTTTTTACTTGTGACTCCATTTGGCGGGGACGGGGAATGGGTTAGCCAGCTTACATTTTGCATGCATGCATGCATGCGCTTTCCGTCCTTCCACCATGCTTCCTTACAATTATAATTAAATGCGTCGCGCAAAACAAATAAAAATATTTGCAGGTAAACAATTTAAAAGCAAATAAAAATAGCATTTTAATCAGTTTGAAATCAGACGAAATATTTTTAAATAGCTACAATCAGGCGCATATAATGGGTTAATGTTGAACTGTTCTATATTAAATGTAGCTAATATATTAATTAATACTATTTTTTCTATTACAAATAACTTTTTCATATTAATATAAAATAAATTTATTTTGTTAATTGCCAAATTTTAAATATTTTTTATTTGTTATATTTAAGTATGCAATGATATATTTTATCCCCGTATGAATTACAATAATATTTAATTTTACTGTCTGAATTTGTTATTGATTTGAAGAAATGTCATAAACACGAGAAATAACATATATATTTTTATGTATATTTATTTCCAAATCGTCGTATGGCAATCAAAAAGTGTTCTAAATTGTGTGTGGCTTTATCAGAGTTTTACCGTGGTGTTAATTTTTTAAATTTTTTTTGAGTGCTCCTTTATTTACATACTACGTACAAAGTACATATGTACATACTACTACATTTGAAAATATTCTTTTATTGAGGTCCATAGTTTAACCAGAAAATTAACGCCTGTATGAACAAACGCGAAACGCATTGAATGCAACCGCATTGCTGCATATTTAATCTACAATTAACCACAACTGTTTGGCCCTGCGGCGGGTGTGAGTGGCTTGTGGAGTTGTGGAGCACAAAGTCCCAGGTCCAATATCAATATTGATTCTATTAATTATAAAAACATTAAGTGCCAGCCAACAAATGTAATTAAACGCATTAAACAATTGCAATGTGCGAGTAATGGCGTTTAAATGCAATTCGGACAGGGATTCTGGTGTCCTGCTGCTGCTGCTGCTGCTCCTGTTTCTGGTGGTTCGAGTTGAGGTTCGGGTCTCCGGGTTCAGGCCACGTTGCTGATGCGCGCCGATAAGCACGTTTTCAATTCGCATTTGCAGGTGGATTGCAGTTGGCGCAAAGGTGGATCAACGGGGTGTGCGTTCTAAGGGAAGGGGCGCTTTTGGGGCTCCATTGCTGGATTTGTGGACGGGTTGGAGGATTGTCGCACATTAATGACGAAATTATTGTTTCAATTGCTTTCAACCGTTGTCAATGCAAATTTTATGCAAATATTTTTCGGTGGCATCGGACTCTTAAATGCCATTATGGCCAATAAGTCAATAATTATTGGATGCATGTTGTTGTTGTTGTTGATGCTCGCTTCAACCACGTTGTGCTGTAGCTATTATTGACCAGAGTCGAAGCCCCCGCAGCGCACAATATGGCCAATTCCCCAAATAGGCGTTAATTACTTTTATCGGCGCATTGTCACACACTACAAAAACAGCAACAACAGCAACAACAGCAACAATAATAACAACAACAATACCAGCAACGACTGTCCATATTTGCTCGCTTTTGGTCAAATGTATTTATTAATTAGTATTTTTTTTGCAGTTTACTTTGCTTTTGCGCATAAATCAATTTCTCCACAGTATTTAGAGATTTTTATTTAAATTTATTAGATAATATTTTTATAACAATAAGCGAATATATAATAAATCAATAAAGACAGGGAAATACCCTCTACTGTAATAATACTAAATCGAATGTAGATTTTAGAATTTTTGCTTAACAACAGGACATTGTATTTACGAGTATAATAATAAAAGTGCACACTGAATGAAATTGGTAAAAACTACATTTTCCCTTTGTGACTGATTTTAGTGAACATTGATACGGAGTTTTGGAAAATTCGATTCGCGGGAAAAGCTATATCGGCTTAAAGGGAACACACTAAGTACGATACTGAAATTAAACATGCATTTTTGCTTATCTATGTATACATACATTCATCTATACACAAAGAATTGGATATACATGTAAGTTGTTTAAACCACCAAAGCGTGAAAAGCTAATTTGTGAAAATAATCTTGATTCATTTTACAATATTTTATTAACAAATTTTAGGGTTAAGATCAATATGAAATCAGAAAATTTGTGTTGTTAATAGGAAAAAAATCAAAATACTAAAAATACTGGATACTGTATAAAATAATCTCAAGGTCTACATTTATGTATCCTTAATTTCAATGTGGAGCATTAAAATCATTTATGATATGCTGAAAAGTAGGCAATGCTAATTTGAATGTAGTCAACCAACGGCAGCTGTTGTCCAGGAGGGCCACACAGACTGCTCAGGACTATCCTCAATAGCTGCTTCTGCTGCTGCTGCCTTCCCCTTCCAAATTAAGTGCTCGTCTCGTTCAGCTTTGGGGTCGTATAATATAATTAATGCTATGAATTACTTGAGCTCCGTACTAAGCCAAACTCAGCGGGCACACAAGCACCCAATCCAAGAGTTTGGCGTCCAATGGGGGCGGCGAGGGTCAGCAATGTGGATGCCTGTTATTGTTGTTGATTTTGCTGGGGATATTCCAACACGTTGCTGCTTGGTCGGACAGCCACATGCACTTAATTGCTTTATGAGGCGGTCAGTTACTTGTTATGGACTTCAGTTTGATTTTGCGTGGATGCCAAAGAAGCAAACGGAGTAAGGTTTGTGGGTCGTATGTGTATGTGTGTGTGAGGCTAAATGAGACATTGGGGATCAATTATTTAGTCGGCGCATTGCCGCAAGCCAGAGACGGAAGGCCGTTGAACCGACCGCATCCTCTTCTCAGCATTACCCGATCGATGCAGATTTAGCAGCTGATGCGAAAGTTTTTAATCATGCTGATGGCATCATCAACATCATTATGTTCTGTTATGATGCTGATGATTAGGATGCTGCGGGTGCGGATGCGGATGCGGATGCGAATGCGGGTGCAAGAGTCACGTCGCAAGTGCGCCAATTTTTTATGCCAGTTTACTGCACTTTCTCAGCAAGGTGCGAAAATCAAAAAATAAGTAGGAATACGAAAACAATAACACAAGAACAGAGGTTAGTACACAATTTCGAGATACTCTGTTTGTTGCTTTGAACATTTTCCGACAAAAAAAGTGTAAGAATATATCAAACAAATTACAAAAAAAACTGTAGCCTATTTAAATGTAGTGCAATTTACCGAAAAAGACCAGATATAAATTTCTAATTGTTCATTGTTCTACTTATCTAATACATCCCATTCTGCTTTGACAACAGAGAACAGGGTAGACAAAGAAAGGAAGCTAAACTCAAATCGAAAACTTCGCAGTCACACAGCAAGTACAACTTTCAGTTGAAGTTCAAGCTGTAATGGCTTTTTGTTTGCCACACCACCACCAGCAACACCATCTGCCCCCTCACTTCTCCAGGGGGAGAAGAAAGGAAGGTGATACCATGACAATGTGTTTATAATTTTTTTTTTTTCCATTTTTATTGGCCAACACTGAAACTATTTTGTTGCCTTTATGTTTGGTATGTACTTGTAAGAATTGTGGAATGTTTCGTTCTGGAATATCAGGAGTGGGTGCTGTGCAATTGGAAGCACTTAACATCCATGGCAATAGATTGAAAGTGTGTTTTGTTATGGACTGACCAGTGTCCAGGACAACGTTAGAAGCATGATTATACGTATATTAAACATTTTTGCACATCATTTGATTTCATTTGGGGAAATCATGCGTTTTTAACTATCACTATGGTGCCCTGGCAATATAGAATACAATTCTTAAAGTAAAAGAGAAAAGTACCCCAAGGCAATTGCCACTCGTACATGTACATTTTTGGCAGGCGTCTCAGACA
The DNA here is from genome assembly GCA_035042485.1 of Drosophila cyrtoloma. Lineage (NCBI taxonomy): Eukaryota > Metazoa > Arthropoda > Insecta > Diptera > Drosophilidae > Drosophila > Drosophila cyrtoloma. Next base: position 54,296 of record JAWNLH010000780.1, read on the forward strand.
ATTATAAACTGTATGTGGTACATGATATTTCCATTTTGGCACTTAAGTCAGCCAAAGTCAATTATAATCAACGCCTGGCCGACTTACGCCGAAAAGCCCTGTCACTGAGAGGACTAAGACAATTGTCGAGCCGTGTTGCGAGTCTCTCAACGCCAGCTGCCGTCACGCAAAAAGGATTAAAAAGCATTCACATGCAATATATCCTTATACATAGATAGACACACACCCACACGTACTCACACTCACACGCAGGTTTGTGTGTGTGCGTTAACTTATGCAAAAGTGTTTTAAGACTTTAGCTGATTGGCAACACACATTGGCCAAGCAGTTTGCCCTTTGTATAAAGTTGTCTGGGCTCATAGCAAGGTAAAAACACTTTTGCCGCTGGCAATTCTAAAAGTAAACTGGCTTAAAGTGGCGCCTCAAATATGTTGGCTTATGTGCAAAGTTTGCCTAGAATTGAAAACTTGTATTATAAATATTTATCATAGCATATCTGTTTAAATACAGGAAACCTCTTTGAAATTGTTGCGCGACTGTTGCTAATGATTAAAGCAAGCCTTTTCCAATATTTTACAATATTCTGCTTACACTCAGATCAGAATGATCGATTGCTGACTTATTCTGCAAATTCCAAGTACAATTCATTCTGTAATATTCCTCAAGATGGATAAATCATTCCTTACTTACAAATTGACTATTTATGCCTGTTGCAGAAATTATAACTATAAAAAAATAGTTACGCCAAATATTCAAAAAATATGTAGATATAATGCAAATTTGTATATGTGCGAATAATCTTTCTTAAATGATCCCAAAATAACCTTAAACGATTTGAGTTGAAAATTCACTATATTCTAAACATTAGAACTTTTATTGATTTTGTGTTGGAGGTATTAGGAATACTGATCTCAACAATCCGAGCTGTCGAGCTGCCAGTGATATTCTATGTGGCTAAAAAGTATTTACATAGCCAGATTGTAAACATGTACAATGCGTTTATTACCTGTTATAAATTCAGCATATGAAGAGCTGGCCGTCATTTTGGCTGGTCGGGCAAACAATTTTCAGGCTCAATTACAATGCTAGCAAACATGAAGGGACAGCCGCAGTCGGATAATACCGAGTGGCCACAAAACTTAATTGCTTTACTCTGTGCCCAAAAAACCACTGTCTGATTCTTAATGCCACTACGGACTGGTTGCTGCCTCGGCTGTTCTGCTCTTATCGCGGCGAGCCCCAAAAATAACCGTCAACATCGTCAACGGGCGTCGAGTTGCAACTGTTTTTGGTTTCTGTTCCTCTTTTAGTTTCACATCCACTTGCTGCTTCTGTCTCTGCAACGCAAATTATATGCAAACGAGCTTAATATCCGGCCAAACAGACGCACATTCAGTCACAGTCAGAAGACTCCCCTCCAGCTTTAGCTCCCCTAGACTTCCCCGCGTGCTGCTACTAGAGTGTCGCTTGCTCATAACTCTTACCCACTGCCCCCACAGGGACGCAACTTGTTTGTAAGAGACATAAACTTTGAAGGAGCAACTGATATCGACTGCGACTTTGTTTTTGAATAGCGTGTCGACTTAAAAAGTAAAGCGGATGAATAGTCAACAAGTTGAAAGCTATTGCCAATAGCAAAATAATTCTCAATTTTCTAATGAACGTATTAATTGAACAGCATACAGCAAATTTGATCTAACTGTGCTCTTGCTCAACATTTTGTAGTATACTAAGCAACAAGAATAATTACAAAATCCCTTTAGCATACAATACAAAAAAAAGAAGACAATTACTGCAAAACTTAGTTTGATCGAAATGTTTTTCAAGTTCCGGGTTGTAATTAATCAGATCGTTGTACTAGTGAATTGCATGTCTATTACCAGAATGGCTTATATTATTGTTTGTGTGCTTCATACCCAAAAAGGGTATTACAGAGCTACTTGATAACTGCCTAAACATACATATATAAATTGTCGAAAGACCTCATTTCTAGTTAACAATTCAACGTATTATTTGTATTATTTACATTTGAGTACATGTACGGAGGTCATTAGCTCATATCTGCAAACAGGGTATCTCCAAGTGGAGCACAGGCAACTTCAGTACATTTACTCGTTGGCAATTGCCATATTATATCAAGTTTCAGCACAAATAACTCAACTTGCGCTCACACAACTCCCTTCCTTTACGATAGCTCCAGCCAGCGTGATTGCGGCATGCAACTGCGTAAGAGTATGTGTGCGTGTGTGTGTGGCAAACCGCCGCCTGATAATTTCTCTGCACTCGACTGATAACAACATTTAATTTAATGCCCGAGGTCAGCAATATTCCATTTATTATTGGATTAAATTCGGCAGCAAAGTTTCTGCCCAGGCTGCCCAGGCATCCCTGGCTGTGGAGAGTGGTGGGTGTTGGTGAAGGGTAAGTGAACCGAGCGTCGTCCACTATCTGGAGTTGGGATAAGCGGCGACTGTCCTTTGTCCAGGATATAAATTGTGTGCTTGGCTTTTTTACAACTTGTTGTTGCCGTTGCAAAAACACACAAACACACAAACATACATGCATACATATATTTATTTATGTGGCACGCCCACAGCCGGGCACACTTGTCGCACTTGTCGTCGTCGTCGACGTCGACGTCGACGTGAACGACACTGTCCTAGCCATGTCCTGGCTGCTGCTGCTGCTGTTGCTGCAGCTACTGCTGGTGCTCGAATGTCCCTCGCCCAGTCCCAGTGACTAGACGACAGGAAATGTATTTCACATTTTTTATGTGTCGCTTTTTCTGCGTACCCCATGAAATTTGCATGAGCCGCAACCTGGCAAGGGATCTGGCCTGGACGTTGTTGATGTTCCTGCAGCCCGCCTGCCTGCTTGCCAGCCTGCCATACAAACTGATAGGATAAATGGGCCAGAGTAGGGGCGAGGGGATGAGGGAATGACAAAATGCCCATAAGGGATTAGCTGCAAATCGCAACAACGTCGGTGGACAACGTTGTTGTTGTTATTGCTGATGTTGCTGTGGCTGCTGTCACCCGTCCTGTCAGAATTTGTTGCAAAACTCATTTAAGCCAAGTTATGCGCAGTATGTAAATTGTTTTGGCAGCACCGATTTGATGTGTTCTCCTTTTTTCTTTTTATTTTTAAATGAAACTTAATTGTTTTAGATGCAAAGTCATCATCATCATCAGCAGTACGATGCAACAACGAGTAGGTGGAGGCGGTAGTGTTATTGGGTGGGGGAGGGCGCGAGGGGGGTTTAACAGTCAAAACAAACAAATGTGGCGGAAGGAAGTATCTCACTCGAATTTCAGTGAGGCATGAAGACCACACACACAAACACAGAGAAACACACACATCGAATGAATTTATGCATGAAATTGTCGACGCCCGCGTCCTGTACTCGGGATGCCTGTGGCCTATCGAAAGGAAATTGAAACAAAACCTCATTGGAAATACACACACACACACATACACACACACACACACACTCTTGATGCAGTCAGACAGGCGCACAGATTCAGCTTCCGTGCAAAATTCTCAATCGCCGCCAAAACATTTTCGCCAGCTGATAACTATTACAGTGTGCGTGTGTGTGTGTGTGTGTGTGTGTGTGTGTGTGTCTCTCTGTGTGTATCTGATGGTGTGTGTGTATGTGATGTGTGTCCTGTCTGCTCGGCTCTACTCCAATATGCCATGCGGGTACCAGAATTGTGCCTGCTACTCTCCAACTCCTTAGCAAATGCCTTTCACTTTGCAAACAACTCAATCATCAGTAAATTCAGCTGCAAAAAACTATTTGAAAACACTCATAAGGCTATCGTCTATCATCAGATAAAGCATTAACAGTAAAACAAAAGTAAAAATAATTAAACATGTAACTCAAAAAGCGCCGGAAGGCACAAACTGAATACAAGTCTAAAATGTCTTCTAAAAGATTGGATGGAATATAGAATTATGTCATATAATTTATCTTGAGTGCTGAGAATCTATACGAAATATCTTATATGGCTTTTGGTCTGCCGATCTCTGTAGTTAATTGATTATTGAATTTTGTAATTATTTGAAGCTCTATTAAAAATTATTCCACGTTGTTTAATGTTTCTACAATAATTTTTGCGAATATTTAAATTTTTTATTTTCACCTATTTTTATACACTTGTATTTTCTTAAGATTCTGTCAAATTGCTATAAATAAATAAAAAAGAAGAAGTTTGCTCATTTGCTTAATTATTCGCTTGCTAAAGTAGATCAGCTTATAAAAATCATAGAAAAGCAATTATAAAATTGATTGTCAATTGTGAGAGAACCTGAAAAAACAAAGTTTCTAGAAATGGCTGCAATTTTGAAGAAATTTTCAGTGTAAAACTTTCATCAAACATTTTAACAACCGCTTGTAAAATGGGAATTATTGAATACAATACAATTAGAAATTGCTTGTCATATATTCGTTACAGTTCTTGAAATACACAAAAGTGATTTCAATGTGCTCTTAATAAAGTTATTTACGAGCCAAGCTTTGAGCCGATGGTAAACTGCAAGCTGCAGCACAAAGTGGTCTATAGATGGACATACCATGAAAGCTGAGAGGTACCAACTTGTGTGCAACAAATTAGTTACAGTTGACTGGGCTCGAGAGCTTCGGGCCCAATTCAAAGGGCCCCAAACAAACACCCGCACATTTTAAGTCCATTCAAGCAAGTCGCATTAAGGCTCATTTGTTTTATCAGCTGCACATACACGCACACACACACCCAATGTGGTCTGCAACTAAAAGAGTTTTGCCAAGCATAAGAAATCACAAGAGACTAAAGGCAAGAAAGCAAATGGAAACTTTCAAAGATACGAACTAACCGGATAGTGGTTTAATAGTATATTTCGTGTTCCTTGTGTGGCTTCGAAATTCTTAAATTTCATTAAAATAGATAATTGACAATTGACTTATGACTTTGTTGTCAGCCCTTATTATTAGGCTTTATATACAATTTACAACTATGGATAAATCGAAGTACCGAAGCTTCCAACTTACGGCACATAAACATAGATTGACTGGCAACTTTGTATACTCTGCTGCGAACGAAAGTCTTAAGCCAATCGGATGTATATTCAACTCTCACATATATAACATTGATCCCACAGTTTTTCACCCATAGATGTAAATGGTCATTTCGGTAGTTTTTATACTTTTTGTGAACGCTGAGCAATTAAAAATATACATCAATTTAGAGCATTAATCATTTTCGTTTATTCTGCTTAGTTAATTCACAAAAAGTAATTTGATAAAAATGGCTCAGTTTTAGTCTTAGCCTATGTACTTAGTTGGGCTCTTTATTTGCAATTATAAAACCTTAGCATATACGCTTTCTTTAAGTCAAAAGAGCTTATGCTCAAACCCACGTGTTTCAGTCGGCTTTTGTTTTGGGGCATAGATTTGGCTGCTGCTGCTTCTGCTGCGAGTATTTGCTGTACGTGGTCTACTGATAAAATCATCAGCACATACTCTCTCGTACACACACACACACACACACACGCGCACACAAACACACACACACACACACACACGGAATGCCTTTTTAGCAGCTGACGTTACCCATTTCACAAAATCCTTGCAGCTTCTTTGGCCAAAAACTTTTCTTAACAAAAGTCTCAAATTTGTTCCAATGCAAAACTGTCGTTTGGCTGGGCGCTTATCAACAATTGCCCAAGTGGAAGCCCAAGTATAGTTTTAAGCTGCTTAACAGCTTCTTTGCGTGCACACTCAGAGTAAAACCCCGAAATTTTGAATTAAGAAATCGCAGTCCTTTTTAGCGAAGTACATTTTAGGTATATATGAACATATACTTTGACTTTTTGGATATATGTTTTTTTTTTATAAAAGATTGACATTTTGTAATAATTGTAAGTACATGGGATATTTTTGGGATTCGTCAGCAAAGGCAAACAATGAATATGTAATGTTGCAAAAGCTATAAATAAGTAAAATAAGTAAGCTATAATAAATAAAATAAGTATGTGGCGTACTTTTTCTTGCAGTGCAGGACCACCACCACTACTATCAGGAGCACCACCCGTTTGGCTTGTGGACGGTGGCAACTTGATTTAGTGCTCTCTGACCTGAGTTTATATATAAACAGCGGCGTCTTGTGTTACCCCGTTCGGGAGCCACAAAAGTTTCTGTGCGCCGCCCCGAGTAAAGACATAAATGGGATTATGATCTTATCACGTCCAAGGAGCAGAAACAGCAACAGCAACAGCAGCAACAGCAACAGAAGCAGCAACGTTACTTGGCGGACAGACATATTGGTACATTATAATAACACCTTCTGTTGGCCAACATAAAGCTAGGCAATGGACAGTCGAGATGTGGGTTGGGGGAGAAGGCCCCGAGACAAGGACAGCAGAGGGGGCTGCTGCTTAGACAAACAAGTTTGCGGCGCAGCTTTGTCAAAGATTTATTTCTTGAGGTTTAGCGACGGCTGCTGGCCAGAAAATGTCCCCCACCCAAACAACTTAATATGGAAAATTTGCAAGTACGAGTCTATTTGCCAAGGAGGCAACGCGACGTTGAAAACTTTCCAGCTATAGCAGACGGGGTTGCAGGGGGCTGCGGGGCGGAAATCTTTAATTAAGAGCGGATTAGTTGGACATGGGTTCGATTGGCAGACGCAGTCGAACCTCCTCTGCCTTCCAATCTGCCAGTGTGTTTTTGGGTCTCAGTCTCAGTTCACATTCACTTCAATTTATACTTTTAAACTGCTGTTCTCTTTCCTGCTGTGGTGAATCTTTGCTCTTTTTTGGTTTTGCTGTGATTCGCATCTGTGGTTGAGCAACCACCAGCCAGCAGCTGGCTTCATTAGTTTCTCTCCCTTCCATTCGGAACCGGTACTTTTAACGGCATTTTGTGGCAGACTTTTTGAGTGCTCCATTAAAATTTAATGCGTGTAAGAGATCAGCAGAGGCAGGCAACATCTACTCTAGTTGCGCTCCTTAGATTAGCTGTCAAAAGTTGTTCAATTTAATTTCACGCCTGCAACGCCAACCCTGGCGCCATCTTAATGTTTGTGTTGCCAATTTTTTTTTCGTGTAGTCTGCACTCTCTCCCATCCCTTGCTCATCTATCTCTTGAGTTTTTAATGGCTTTGGGAAATTGCACGCGCCGTTTACGCGCTCGTTAGACAAGCTTTGAATGTGCCCAAGTACTCAACATTTCAACATATCAGCATCATTATGGTTATTGATAAGACCACGCCCCCCACCCCACCCTCTGGCAGTACTGCACCGGGCTTACCTTCGTTTCGGTTTCAGTCCGCTTCAGAGTGCTTAAATTCGACGTGGTTGAATGGTTCGAATCGATTTAGCTTGGTTCGGCTTAGTTCTGTTGAGCTAGCCTTGTTAGGTTAGGTAGGTAAGTAGTAACGTGATTTACCTTGATGGTTTCTGACTGCCAGCCTAGGCAATTAGTTCACATTAACTCTACGGCTTCAGGGCTTTCACAAGAGTTTGCAAGACAAAGCAATTTAAACTGCTTTTTTATACTTTGCTTCCGAAGGTATCATAGTATATTGGTCATGTGTAATGTCCGTCATGCTGTCTGTCTGTCTGTCCGTCTGTATGAACGCATCTTTCTTCGACACCATTAGAGATAAAGACTTGAAACTTGGAACGGCCCTAGAAATTTGAAATGCGCATATCTTTCATAATTTGTAAGCTCCACTAAGATATCGATTAAAAATTGAATGGCCACGCCCATTTCGTCTCCATAAACCGATACACCTGTCGATAATATATATATATATACATATATATAATACAATTTGAAAGCTAGAGTCACAAAATTTGAAAGGCATATTGCTAGAACACCCTTCAAAAGGAAAATAAATTTTGGACCACGCCCACTACCGCTTCCAAAATCGACTAAAGCTTATAACTCCCACAATTTAAGAGCAACAGTTACCAAATTTGGAAGCTAGATTCTAACATTTTTTGGCTATGCCCACTTCTGCCCCCAATTTCGAAAATCCCATACCTCCCGTAATTTGAGAGATACAGCTAACAGACTTGGAAAGAACGCTACTAGCTCATATCTACCGCAACTTGAAAGGGAAACTTGAACAGTATTTCTTGGCTTCACAAAACCTGTTTTTTGCTACCTGTTATCAGCCGGTATTACTTACGGTATCAAAGTATTCCGCAGTCGGTTTCGCTCGACTGCAACATTCTCTCTTGTTATGGCTAGTTTGGGTGCGAAATTCGAACAAAGGCAGTCTATTTCAAGCTTTTGGAAAAATAAGTTGGGCATTACATGAATTTTCTTTGGTTGGGAAAAATTATACATATTTATTTAATATTTTACACTTAGAAACAGATTGTTTGCTTACAAAAATTTAGAATGGGAAAGAGAAAAATACTCTCACCTGAGGAAATACCTAAGATCCTGGCTTACAAGGATGCTGGATTGAGAAACAGGCAAATATCAATTAAATTACATCGATCGCCAATTAATAATGGGTTAAAATTAAAAAGAAGAAACTACAACAAACAATGCTAAAAAACCAACCGCAAAAAATTATCACACAGGCAAAAATCTGCAATATTACGAGCTAGGCTGTATAGAAAGGCTACGCCATGCTTCACCCATGATCTGGGCTGTATTCAGTCATCACAACAGGACGCCGATTTGTAAAATTTCAGGCCGAATGAGAGCGGAGGGTTATATAAACCTGTTGGACGAAGTTTTGGTGAGCTTTATGGAGCATCAAGCAGACCCAAAATGCCTTATTCCAACAGGATAATGCTTCATACGTGTGTCGCGGGCCTGTCGTGGGTGGTTTCTGGATAAGGATCTTAAGCTCTTAGACCTGTATCCCATAGAAAACTGTTCCGTCGAGTTTATGCAGGTAATCGACATTTTGAGACAGTTGAGCAGCTACGAAAGGCTGTCGTTAGGGAATGGTCACTAATACCACTACCTGACTTCCAATAAGTTATTGCATTGATGCAATTGATGATGAACAAATCTGGTGGCTAGACACATTATTAATTGGATATTTCTGTGCCATTTCTATATTTTATATTAATTTTAATCGAAATCCGCACCTTCAACTCACATTAAAAAGTTTAATAACAAATTTTCTGCTCATATTACAAATTTGCCGATCAAGCTTGCGCTATTTTATCAATAACTCCGTTTCTCGAATATCGATACATTTCGATTTCCGATAGCAATAAATGGCACAATTTTAAGCGTAGGTGCTTTTAATTGATACATAATATGCATATGCATATTATTGATTAACTGCCCAATTTTATCATATTGATCTCATTTCTATCAGTAGCCGCAAGCATTATCTGTGTGCATAAATTTGCGAGCGCATGTCTGAGAAAGAGACGGCAAGATAATCGATTGCCTGAACGTATGTATGTATATGCGTTTGTAGCCAGCCAGTTAGTATCAGTTCGGGCTTGTGGATAAAAACATGCGATGCCTTCGTTTTGTTATTACTATTCAGTGCCTGTGCTTGCTATAAGAAATGAGTGCACTTGCAGACCTGCTCACATTTGGGTGCAATACTTTTTAAAGAGAACTTTGCCAATAAAACTAGAATATATTTAACAGCTGGATTCTGGGTATATCGCAGCATTCTTACTTGTTTTAAATTATTTTGTAGATAGAAAAAATCAAGATTTTCAATTGTCTTATTTGTAGATTCTTTACGTTATTTTGCATTGTGAAGACCCCTTCTGATTAATTGCAATGTAGTCAACAGTCCTTAAGCCCAATTTGTGGCACCTATAAACACTTAGTTGTCTACACACCTACACGCAAGTCCTTTGCGGCTTATTAGCTCGTTACCAAACTGTTACCCGAAAAGTCCATTGTCGTCATACTCGTAAACAGGCGTCAGTGAGACAAACCCCAATTATTTGCCCCCGCCGGCAGAAGCAACTAACAATCACTTCCCTAGACTCTGTTGCCCTCTGCCTGCAATAAAAAATTAATCACAAGACGAGGCAAACTGTGGCTAAAACGTCCCAAAAATAACGCTGAATGTGTGGAACGCAGAACAACCTCATTATCTCGGGGATGGCAGCTCTAGCTAATGTGCTAATGTGCAATTTCGAAAGGTGCTTACGTTGTCAAGTAGTGTGAAGATGAAGATGGGCTCTCCCTTTTGCTCTCCATTTCTACATTTTCCCATTGCTGCCCCTTCACGCCAATTGGCCATTTTCACAATGAATCACAAAACGGACAACATATGGTACACACAATACTTGCCACAGGGGCACAGCTCAGTCTTCTGCACTAAGAAAAAATATATAACCTCGGGCTTCGATATCGGCATCAATTAAAATTGCCCTGGAAACAGAAATATTGTAATTAAATTTCTAATACTAGAAATGCATGCCATAAGTGGACAATTCCAAAATATCTTGTTCATTTTTAGTTTCAAAATATATACAAACCTAAATCTATCATGTTGTTAGGGTTGATACGTTGAATTCCCACTTTTTAAAGATTAAGGTGATTCCAAGACATTTATTTTTTCAAGTGTGTGTCTCCGTGAACGGGCGATTGGCTCTTTGAACTTAGCCAGGCTTATTTGTTGGCAGCGCCCGTGGCGAAGCCTGGCAAAAACTGCAATTAATTCCCAAGCTTAGAATGAAATCTAATTGCTCGTTAGCGCACTGCGTTGTCCTTCGCTCCGTCACCCGCGCCCAAGACATGAATCCTGTGTGTGCAAGTGTGTGTGCCCTGATGTCCCTTTTTGTTTTTATATTTTGTTAACTGCTGATTACAGCAGTTGTTCAGTTGTTGTTGGTTGCTTCAGCGGGGGCAGCTTAACACGCCTCCCCACCACAGTCTTTGTGCTCAACCTTGAATGCAGGATGTTTATCTTGTGTCTAAGTTGTATTTTCTTAATGCTCCTTATACCCTAAACACGATAAGTCAATGGGTACATTACCAAAGATCAAGATTCGATTAATAATAACAATTAAAAATAATAATAATCCAAATTAATACTTTCTAGGAACTCATTTCACCACACCATTCCACTTAGCTTGGCAATATGTATAGGATTCATGTAGAAACCGTTGAAACCTTCCACATTTTTACCGGAGAGTTTTGTTTCACGCTCTTTCTTTCTGGATTATGACAGACCAAAATAATTCTGTGATTTATATGAAGCCTATTGATCATTTTGTACAGTTATTGTATAGTTATTATCATATCTAGCCACAGGATATATGCTAGTCGTTCACTCGAGTTTTTATAATTGAGTTTTTTGGTTTTTTCTTAAGTTTTTCTTCAAGTCCATTGTGCTTTTGTTTTTGCTGCCTGCAGCATTACGGAAAATGTTTCCCAGCAGGTTTATAAAGAGAAATTAACGGCACTTTTTTTCTTTACTTCTTTACTTTTGCGTTTGCTTCCCCACTTTGTTTTCCTTATGCTCGAGGCTCGAGGAAAATCGTTTAATGAGCATGTAACAGTAACGGTGACTGTGACTGTAAGTGTGACTGCGTAACAGTTGCTTGGACAATCAAATGTGCTGATGTGGCCCAAAACGCTGCTAGCCATAATATGTGCCTGTTGGCCTTTTTTGTTTTCGTCGCGTCATCCGATTGATATAATAGTATATCATTTCATGGAATTGTTCAGAATGGATGCGGAAATGGAGTCGGAATAAGTTTCCCATAAGCTTGCGCAATTGCCATTTGGCTGTGTGTGGCGGCCTCTGGCGCAACGTTTCAAATTAATTGAGTTGTTTTGTCGGCTGCTTAAATATTTAACTTTGGCCATGGCCTTTTGTTGCTCGACTGCCTGAATGGTTAGTGGTTGATCCCTTTGCTGCTTAGTTGGTCACTTGGGAGCGCACATAGACACATACACAGCTCCTGCTTATAGCCACATATTCACCTGTGCGAAACTTTTGGCATTTTGGTATTTATGGCTCATGTGCCGCTGTTGCATAAATCACTGACAATGTAAGCATGCGTCTCTGCCCCATCCAGCCAATCAGCCCCTTACCCAGCCATGAATTTGTATACGTATGTGTATGGTCAGGCCAGAAATGGCCAAAAGTGTTGACCACAATTAATGTTATGAGATAAGTTTATAAAAGCGCACGGCTCGCTGCGCTTGAAAGCTTGTCAAGAGACAGAGACAGAGAGAGAGAGAGAGAGAAAGAGAGAGAGAGGGAGGGGGGGAGAGATCCTGACTGTCCTGTTAATAAAATGCAAGACAAACAACATTGAGGGCTGCTTTGTGGGGCCGGGAGGCAACCGGCACTGCCAGCCACCCTTAACTCAATAGAAAGTACAACTCGCCACTCGCAACTCGCAAAATACAACGGAAATTAGGTATCGCTTACATGGACGCCGTTACCTTTTGTTGCCTCCTTGCAGCACATTTATCGGCCACACTCACACCCGAGCCCACACTCAGACATTCACATCGACATCCACATCAACAGCGATCATGCACCTTTTTAGTGTCTGACCTTTCGTACTTTCGCTGCTCACAAAGGCGCATAATAACTGGTAGATTTGTCAAAATGGCTCAGCGACTGCCATTTTAAACCGGATGTTTTTTATTTTCTTCTCCCTCTCACACTCCATTTAAACTTTTTTTTCTTTTGTATGTTGTTTTGAAATATTGTCCATGTCAATTTTGGCTAGAGCATGGGCTAATGGACTTATCTGACATTAGTGTGGTGGGGGAGGGAGAAGGGGGGTAAGGTGGTGAAATGTTAAATACTCTATAAGAATTCCAAATGTAGTTAAGTGAACAATCTTCAGCGGATGTGGAAAAAAACATTTGTGCTGTGCAACAGTTTTTATAGTAGATGCACTGAAAATAAAACTATTCAAGACAACCTCATTAATTTATTGTCAAAATTAACGCTAACTAAACTCTAAGATGGCCAAGAGACAAAGACGACTCAGTTCACGGTAGCCAAAAAGTTCGTTTACTTCTTGGAAGGCTCATCTATTACAAGGTATATATAAAATTTTAAGAACAAAGCAAACAACTTAATTGATCCGAGCAACTATTTCGACTGGTATTCAAAAATATAGTAAAATTTGTGTTAGTTTGATGCAATAGCACTTTAAATTGTTGCGACAAGTGCAGTAAGACACACAGCCCTCAATAAACACCTCCTTCCCCTTCACTGAGCCACTCACATAAAACCCAAAATTCATATGGTATACCAAAAATGTGCCGACAAAATTGTGGCAGCAGCTTCCATTGCGTTGGCGGCGGCAGTCAAACAAACAAAGCAAGGCCAGAGATGGAGATGCGAAATGTTGGAAATGTTGCGGAGGAAACTAACTACATACATGCAGGCGTAGCAAAGTAGGATGCTAAATAAAGCTGTCTGCCAACACACGAAGACACACACACACAGTCGCGAGTCCTGGCTGCCGGTCTCGGATGACTCGATGGCTGTGTGACTAATGTCATTTTGGCATGCCAAACGCGCACAAGCACGCAACAATATCAAAAGCTATAGCGATACAACTAAAGCAGGCATATGCCAAGCATACATATCATTTGGGATGGAGGTTGGGGGTTGGCAGTTGGCACCCACGACATGCTAAAAATGTACAGCCAAAAATGATACGCTTGCCACATTGCCGCTCATTAGAGAAAACTATGAATGAGTTGCGCGCTTGTGTGCGATCTGGGTTAGGGGTAGAACTCCACAGTTGGCATATTAAAAGCTATGCCCTCAGGGCGGGTGGGGGTCGTGGGTAGGCAAAAAGATTGCCGAGTGTATTTACCTTTTGCCAATGATAAAGTAAAAGCGATTGGTGAATATGCTCTTATGCTAAGGAGTTGGAGATAATGCGTCCAGGGCCTGGGTGGGGTGGTGATGGGTGTGGGGTGAACATGTAGGAAAATTATGTTTAAGCTTCACGCAAAAAGTTTTTGCTCAGAATGAAAGTGAGCCAAGTGAGGGGCAGGCAAAAATTTGATTTAATTATGAGTGGCATTTATTGCTAAGAGCAGCTATCAGTTAACGCAAACACACTCACACACGCACTCTCACACATCTGGAAAGGTGTTAGTCTGTTGATAATGCAAACAAAACGCCAACAAATAAAACGGGAAAAACTTTACCAAGCAACAATTCCACGAAGTTCAAATGCTCTATGAAATTGCTTTATGAGTTACGTCAAACGTACGTACAAGAAATAGTGAAAGATTAAAAGATTAAGTGAGCAGTTGTTATATAATGGAAAATCTAACTTACTATCTAGAGCAGTTTAAATCAGACAAATAGTGAGTGAGATTTCCTAGTTTGTGTTTTGTGAAAATGTCTTTAGTTTGACAAGTTTTTAGCTGTTGCTCTTAACAAATAGATGTAATAAATAAAAAAATATTATACATTAATGACGACCATGGTTTTTGACGTATTATTTTGACGTTTTTTTTTTCGAAAACACATTATTTAATTAATTTTTACATGAAAATCAGTTTGAGAACTATTGAATGAAAAACAAAAAGTTGTACAGTTTTTCAAAATTTTCTCACGGTCGGGAATTTTTCACTTTGTTAGTTTACCAAGCAGTTGGCAAGTTGGATGTCATGGTTATCAGATCCTCAGGAAGAGCACTCAAAGAAGTCAAAAGTTGAGTGAGTGGATACAGCTATCTGTGACTGCTTGTCAAACACAAACTGACAGTTGCCTAAGTGGCAACTTAATTTCTTAATTGTCAACTCGAAACTTTTATCGTGCACCTGCCAGTAAAGCAAGCCCGCCCCTAGAAAACTATTTGGATACAGAGTGAAAATGTCAACTTCTTAGCCGTCAACTTTTGGCGCTTTTGGCTTCACCTGCGGTTTGCCTTTGAGCTTGTCAAGTTACTGCGTATGGATAGTTTATCAAGTTGGCAGTTAATTTCTGGCCAAATACATACATATATATATGCATCTCCTTTCTTTGACAGCCCACAAGAAGAAGTCACAAACTGGCAAAGTGACACGCAGCCAAAAAAGTTTACCATTTCTGTTTCAGTTTCAGTTCTTGTTTCAGTTTCTGTTTCAGTTTCGATTCTTGGCTTTAGTTTGTGTTCCGCCACTGAATAATTGAGGAGCATCAGTGTTGGGCGTTGGTTCATTGTGCCCGGGAAATGTAGTCTTTGGCAAGCACTTAAAAGCCGCCCTTATCTGTGTGCCTCTTGCGGAAGTTCTCGCCCCATTGCCCGTTTAATGCCTGTATAATTTAACGCCAGTTTAAATTTTAATTGTTTTAATGAAAATGTCGCTTGCGCCTTGTCATTTTCATAAAGTTTTCCACTGTCGCGTCGTGGATTTTACACATTTTAATTGCAAAGCTACCACTCACCCACCCCTCCCCTCACATCCCATTTCCTCGTAACCCCGTTGACAGCCCTCGAGCCGCCCATTTCCCAACAATTTGTTACAAATAATTATCATAACCTGATTAACATGAGCTCAGCAAGTGTTTCAGCGTTTGATGGCGGACGGGGACTACTGCTGTGCGTGGGGTTTATGGCAGGGGGTTGCAGACGGAAATAGTCATTGGCAGAGGCAAATCCCCTTCCTCCCCTCACCATCGCCCACCGCTCACCGCTCACACTTCGCATGTCTTAATTTGTAAAACTTTTAAAATGCCGTTGCCGTTGTCGCTGTTACTTATTTTTTATGCATGTTAAGAGTGACAATCTCAGCAACACACACACTTGCCCACACACACACACACACACACAGACACACTCTTAATTATGCCGAGTGCCAGTCGAGTTGTTGTTGCTGCTGCTGCCATTTGTTGTAATTTGGCGGTAGACGCGGCTGCATAATTAGAATTGTAAAAACATATTTAACATTTTTGTTAATGCCAAAAACAGGACAGGCAACTTAGCAGACAAGTCGCCAGACAACAGAGAGAGACGCGTTGAGGCAGCTTTAAATGCATCACTTACTAGTATTTGTAGACCAGAGCCAATTTTCGACCTGCCAGAAACTTCACACCTCTCAGGCCTAGTACACCTGTTCACATTTAATTTACAATTACAGCTGGATAAAACTTTATATGGTAAAGTCGAGCGGTGTTGATAATATGTTCATTTGTTGAAATGATTTTTTATTCGGTTCTCACTTTAAAATGCGATTGATAATTCTTGAATACGAACTTCAATTTTCTGACATTTGATCCAATATGGGAATATAATAATAAATATCAGACCTTTTCTAATTTGAGTTTAAACAAAAATTCTTTTATTTGGGCTTAAAGTTCTGGACTCGCCTTACAACCTATGGTTTTTACAAGCTAGTAATAAAAATAGCAATGTCTTTGCAGCAGGCTATATCAGTTAGGTTAGGTTTAACGGCTGTCGACCAGGTCGACACACTTAAGCCATTTTTGGCCCGTTGTGATACCGTGTGGAATCAACTTCCTTTCTTATGCAATCATGTGGGCATGAATCACAGCGTGTTCCCATTGTGAATCTTTTCCTTGCAAGTGCAGGGCAGAAGCATAGAAAATGTTCAGGAGATTCTACCTCCTCCTCATCTCTACAGCTCCTGCAGAAATCAGTGTAATCATTGTGCTTGAAGCCCTTTGGCGTGAACACCCACTAGCCAATGTACGGTTAATGCACGTATTACTAGGGAGCAATTTGTGCGGCTTAGTCTACGCAGTTGCTTACTGCGTTTACTATTTAAATTAGGCCAGGTTTGGCGTGCTATTCGACCACAGTTGGCATTTACCCATTTGGCGTTTGACCTGCGTCTATTATTTTCTTTAATTTTGAGCTTGCAGGTAGCCAGTGGCATACAGTGGGGGTAGTAGAGTGTCTCTCCTGGCTAGCTGATCAGCTTTGCAGTTGTCTTCTATATTGTGGTGCCCAGACACCCAAATTAGGCTAATAACATGCTGATTTGCCATATCGTGTAGAGATTTGCAACAGCTTGTTACGGACATCGAGTTTTACGAAATCGTGCTGATAGATTTGATTGCCGCTTGGCTATCAATATATATGTTGACGTTGCAAGAACTAATTTTAGACCTCTTTATGGTTATTACCTTCCTTTATGGCTATTACCTCTGCCTAGAAGACACTGCAGTGCCTTAGAAAGCTAGAGGATAGCTGGATACTAAGCTGTGCGGAGTATACGCCTCCGCCAACGCGATTTTTGAGCTTAGAGCCATCCTTGTAGAGCTCCACGCTTGCCGGCGGACCGGGAGTTCCGAAGTCCATTCCTCCCTCTGGGGGAAGTATGTGCTAAAGGGTGTATGGAGTTATATCATTGCATCAGTTGGAATCATTGCATTACCCACTAGAATGGGGGCATGGCCCTTGTTCTGATTGACCCACACTGCGGATTCTCTAAGTCCTATGGCCGTAAGTGTAGCCTGTTCAATGCCTTCCGATTCTAGACATGGAATGTCGAAGATGGCGTCTAGCGTCTCATTGGGCGTGGTGCGAAGAACACCTGAGATGCATAGTTCAGCCATACGCTGAACCTTGCTTAGGTGTTTCTGAGTGGTTTGCCTATTTGGACATGGCCACCATACTAATACCCCATATAAGAGGATGGGTCTAATAATTGATAGGTACATCTATCAGACAATGTTAAGGGACATACCCCACTAAATTCCAATGGATTTCCTACAAGTATATAAGACGACTGTGGCTTTCTTAACCCGGAGCAGGGTATTAAGATGCCAGTCTAATTTCCAGTCCAGTGTCAGTCCCAAAGAGTTGGCACTGCTACAGAAGGAAAGGTTTGTTGCCAGTTTTCCGTTTTTCGCATTCCGCGACGAGAGATTTGACGCACTCGTCTGGTGGTGGTCCAAGGCTGTCGTGGGCCATATATGACGATAGTAACCTTATTGGAGCTGGCTGTAGCTCCAGGCTTACCACGGTGTTGCCGCCGTTGCTAAAATTGTTGAGCAGAAAAATACTGAGGTGTTTTCGCGATAACGCAGGCTCTAATTTTACCTTCTGTTTGAGCTCTTATGAGTTTACAGTCCTTGCTACCTAGTCCGCAAACCTTGCCTACAACTATCCAAGGTTCTTGGACTAGTGCAATATCGACTCCGCCTTCAGCCAGGCGGAGCATGAGGGCAGGCTATATAAGATTAGTTTGATTTATAAGCTATGACTGCATTGATGTTATTAATTTCTTCAAATAAATATCAGATATATTAAAATCTTAGACCTATACCAATAAAGGCAAACTGAAAGTCAAACTCTAAAGTTTCATGCTTTAACTCATACTCAATCCAATAATATATCTGTGCATCTGTTTGGTCCCTTGTATTATACCCACTTCCTCTCCCCATCTCCCCTCGATGTCCTTCATTGCATGTCGTGGGCTTTCCCACAGCTGTCGCCAGCAATTTACAATAAAATGTGGCAACTTTAAAGCGAAACATTCACCCACTGAACGAATACTCGTTTTCAGCAGCACCCACATACACCAAGAGTGGTCGGGTGGGGGTGGATCGGAGTTATGACGTCGACTATCGAAGTCATTTAACCAAAAAGCGATTAATCTATAAACACATAAACTACATGCGCTGCATCGACTGAAACAAAAAAAGAACTGAAAATAAAAATCAAAAGCTCGACACTGAAAAATGTGCAAAATCAGTGAGAAAAATCGAAAATCAAGCCTTGTGCTGCTGCTGGCTGTTTGGCAGCCGTAGTGGTCGTTGCGGCTCCGTTCTGGCATTTTATGCAAATGTTTGGCCTCATGCAGTGTCGGAGCCGATTTCCGGCCATGTGTGACAGTGGCCAATGGACAGTGGCCAGAACTCAGATCCTGCCAGCGGCCAAGCAATAAAAGTAACGGCCGCCGCATCAAGCGTCGTAAACAAAAAGACAACAACAGCGAGTCGGCTACCAACAGCTATCGATATGATTAACAATTTTTGTATACCCTTAAAGAAGACGATTCAAATGAATGAACACGAATATATCAATTCAAATGAATTCGTATCAAAAAATAAACCCATATCCATTTTCTGTTTCAAGCCTTCTAAGCTAACAGCTAATCTAAGTACAGTTGCCATTTTCACTCTGTTCAAGCTTTTGAGGAGGTGAATCAAAACTTAAAATTTAATTTTTACCTTTTCATATTAATTAAAAATAAATTATTATTGCTAGGCTATAAATTGAATAAAGTATATAACAACAATTTTCCATTTTATGATTTAAAAAAAAAATGCTATGCTTTTTCAATAATTGGTTTTTTCTCATATCAGACAGCTGAAATTCAGCTAAAATAACTAAAAAAGTATTACTTTCCTGTTCCATCCCATTGGCGATGGAACTCTTTCGAACTCTTTCATTTGTGTTTTCCATGTTGCAATCGTTGTTGCTGTTGCTGCTGCTGTTTTTGGGGCCGGTGACCATTAAACGGTATTTGGCCATTTGCAATTTATGAGCACCCAACAATGACTACACATCCGGGCATGTAGTGCAGCGCCGAAACGTTCGAATCGGTATCGAGGGAGTACTCTACCATGGACAAAAAAAACAAGTCGAGTGTAACCGACTGGGAATACTCTCATGCGAGTGTAATACCAACTGACAACAGGCGAGACAGCACCGTCTTGCGTGGTTGGGGTGGGGGTTGTCTGGGTGGTGGTGGTTGATTACCCTAGCTCTAAAACTTTCTGGGAAATTGGTTTTTGAGATTTCTAAAAATTCGTAGAATATAGCTCCTAAATTTGGCCTTAGCCTTAGCTCTAGCATTATGGAAGATAACGACATTCTTGATACCAGAATTTTTACCAATATAAGAGAAGCTTCTTAATAATATGTCCCCAAGTTTGGCATCTTTGTTCTTAAATTCCGGCTTTTCAGTCATGGCTTGATCTCTAGATAAATAAAAAACTATGCAAGTCAAACAAACCAAAGCAGAAATAATTTAAGCATCAAAGGGCTCAAAATAAGTTTGTTTTGCACTTTACATATGAAATATTAATATTTGATTATCTTTTATACCTTAAAATATGTCAAGCAAAGCTTGAATGTGTCTTTTTGTACTTTGTCATACTCTACTCTTCATACGTTATGGGCTTGATACGATACTAAAATTCTTGATTTTTTCTCTCTGTGTAATATACAACAATAAAGTATTCGAGCTTACCGCTATGTAATAATTTAAGTACGAATTTCATGCATTCATGCGAGTCAAGGGCTCAGGCAAATTCAGCGACTATGACAACGACATCGTCATCGTCATCGTCATCGCCGTCGTCGTTATCGTCGTCGTCGTCGTCGTCGGCCATCGTCATGTCGATGGCTCATGGTCCATTTCATATGCGCGCGATTATTGTTAAATGACTTCGGATAACAACAATGTGACTATGAGTCCTGTATCTGTTGCTGACCGAATGAAGCGTAACGGTTATATTTATACTCTGACGCCGAAGAGAGAATATTGGTTTTTGTACAATGCTGTCTGTCTGCTGCCAGAGTTAAAATTGGGCTGGTACGCCCACTGGGGAGCTGGTAAATCGGCAACATCGATGAGTGCTAATCGATAAAAACACATATCGGATGTGTTGATGATGGATTGATGACAACTCATTACAATGGTCGAAGCACACGCAAGGAGTTTCTATACCGCCTGTTATTATCTAGTCTGCCAGTGGTTCCAGAGTATTCCGCAGCCGGTTACACCCGACTGCAATGTTCGTACTTGTTTTATATGCATGCTCGCTGACGTTTGCACGTTGCCTCATGTAAATGTTCTTCTGCAGACAACAACAACCACAACGCGAGCAGCTGCTGCAAGCACCACAAACATTTTTAAATACATTTATATGTATGTATTTTATTATACTCTGATACCGAAGGTATATTAGTATCTTGGTTTTGTGCAATGTTCGTCATGCTGTTTATCCGTCTGTATGAACGCAACTTTTTTCGTTAGAGATGGAGACCAGAAACTTGGAACTTGGAACATTTGCTTGGAGTGCTACGTACACTAGGAGGCTAGGAAATCGATAAGATCGATAATCGCAAATCGATAAAGGCACATATTTCCCAAAATTGTCGACCAGGCCCACTCCCGCCCCCAAAAACGATAAAAGCCTATATCTCCCACAATTTTAGAGCTACAGTTACCAAACTTGGAAGGAAGATTACAAGGGACCTTGTCTAATAATTGTTTTTCAGCCTCGTCCATTACCCCCTCTAAAATTCCCAAAGTCCATATCCCCCATAATTTAAGAGCTACAGCTACACCCACGACCAAAAATTGCACAAATGCCTACATCTACCGCAATTTTAATGGGAAACTTGGGCGGTAGATTACTAAAAATCTCCTTTAAAGATCAGTATTTTTTGGTTACACCCACCCTGTTCTGTGGCACCGACTATCGGATGGTATTA
The DNA here is from genome assembly GCA_035042485.1 of Drosophila cyrtoloma. Classification (NCBI taxonomy): domain Eukaryota; kingdom Metazoa; phylum Arthropoda; class Insecta; order Diptera; family Drosophilidae; genus Drosophila; species Drosophila cyrtoloma. The sequence continues at coordinate 75,677 of JAWNLH010000780.1, forward strand.
CTTATGGTATCAGAGTATTTCGCAGTCGGTTACGCCCGACTGCAACGTTCTCACTTGTTTTTTATTTAGAATTTGTGTAAAATTAAATGTGATAAAAGTGGACGAAGGAAGCGCTTAATGTGCCAAAAGGATTTAAGAATCTGTGAAGAGGCAAAAGCAAACTAGCAATAAAGAAGAAAACAGAATAAATAAAAATAAATAAAAATGGGCAGACAGAGAGCAAGTCAAATGCCGGAAATATTTGGCCCGCTTGGGGTAGGCAAACGGAAATCACAAAATAAGCAAATTGTCTGGCAAAATAAAAATTACTTCCGCAACGCACGGACGCTCCACGTCTGCGATGTCCTGCGAAGGACAACAGCTTAGCAGCCTGCATACTTGTTGCACAAAACCAACAAATGGAAATCGCAGTAAATGAAGACTGCAAAGCCGAAGACCAAATATACTATGTATTTAAGGCTATAGATTCGACAAAGAAAGTTATTGATATAGCAAAGAAAGTTAGACCGAAATACTAAAACAGGGAATGAGAAAAATATTATTCCATAAGCCGAATGTGGTGAAAGTAAAATAAAGCATCTAAAGTAAAAAGAGTCTTTTACGTAAAGATAGAATAAACTTTGTTTTATGCCAAACATTATAATTTGTATAATAAAATATTTAAATTTAAGCCTTGTACTCCAACTCGAGCTCTTTCTCTATTTTGATAGACATTATAACTATATATAAGGAAGAGTAACTTCATCTGATTTTAAAGCTGGTTACTTTCTCAACATTCGCCACTCAGAATAAAATTGTTTGTTTGTTTCTGTTCAGGTTGTGGGCCCTGGAGGCGTTCTTTCTGCCTCCCTCGCCCTCTGCGTGCAGCTTTTTGTACGGGCCATAAATTATACAACAAATATAAAAAACGCAAAAGATAATGTAAAAGAAACAGACACACTAAAACGCTTTTAAACTGTCGTCAAAAAAGTGCATAGAAATGTTATACATACGTACTATTGAAAAGTTATTTGCTAGAGGTTTTTAAGTTTGCAGAGCGTTTTGGCTTTGTATTTTTATTATTATTATTGGGATACCTGCACTACTATCTATTTGCGCCTTCTGAGCCCATAGCTCCTCCATCAACCCCAGGTTCCGCACGAATGCGAGAATCTTTGCTAGGTTAAAGGCTTCTATGTCCTAAGCCTGTTCTTCTTGGTTATTACTTGCTTAGATCGACATCTTGCTTGTCGGAGTCCTTCTGTCTCTGCCAAGCTCCGTTGCCACCTCTGCCTTCCTTCATTTCTAAACTGCAATCGTATTGTGTGCCTTCCTATGCTACAAAACAGTTGTGGCTCCTTTAGGGGCCTCTCTGCCCCCATTCTTGCTTGCTCATCAGCCGCTTCGTTCCCCACTATGTTCCTGTGGCCCGGGACCCATCTTAGGGTAAGCCTATTGTGTGTCCCGAGTTTAGATGTTATCTTCGATAGGATGGATATATCCGTATTCCGATAGTTACGTTTCAGGTTGAACTCAGCACATCTCCCTATCGCGCACACCTCAGCGTGAAATATATTCATGGTATGATATCCTAGGGCCCACCCCTCCAAGGCCTATGCCCTGATTGGTGAGTGATCCATCGGTGTACCGTTTTATGGTGTGCGGATTCATAGGGTGGACTTCATCTAGAGTCATCCATTCCCTTTTGCATCAGTAGGGGAAGTTCATCTGAAAGAAGTTGGGCATCTCTCTGGCTTAGGATGTGATTGCCCCCAACTCCTTCTGCCGACAACCTTAGAAGCGTAGCTTTATGTTAGAGCCTTATGGTATGGTGGAGTGGCGTAAGCTCCTTTAAGGCTTCCAAGGCCATTGTTGGGCAGGGGTCATAAATAGGCAGGCCATTTTCTGCAACTTTTACAATTGTCTTTTCACGGTGATCAGCCGCGACCTATCACCCCATGCTATAACTCCATAGGTCAGCATGGGTCTTACTACCATTAGGTATAGCCATCGCCTTATCTTTGGTGATGTACCGCATGACTTCCCGTCTATGCTACGACATATATAAAGCGCCCTGGGGCACTTTGATATCGTATTTTGTACATAGGTGCCAAAGTTTAACTTACTGTCAAATGTGACTCCGAGGTATTTTGGCACCCTGCTTGTTTCTAATAGGCTTCTTGAAAGCCATATTCGCCTCATTCTCTGTAACTTGTATCGTCTAGTGTAGGGGCCAATTGTAGGGCTTAGGTTGCGTCCAACCTCGGTACACCAGTCACTCGTTATCTTCAGCACTAATTTCAAATTTGCCTTGCGCTATGAAAACAACGTCATCGACATATCCCTGACATTGAATACCCCTGCTAGCAAGTCTGTTAAGTAGTTCATCTACTACTGATGTGCTGAATAAGATGAAGACTATCCTAGCTATACTCCTTGCGCTCGGTATATGTCCGAGGGCTAGGCCGCTTAGTAGTGTTTTCCTAATACCGCAGAGGAGTATGTCCTGACCTATTTGAAGGAAAACTGGCGGTCGTCAATCGACGGTCTATATCTACTCTCACTTTCGATATCATCTTTCTGCAGGGGGAAACTACCTGGAAAGTGCGTTTCAAAAAGGAGTTCTGCTTTCTGCATATTATTTCTCGTTAAGGAGTAATCCCTACATTTCAGTGCTAAATTTGCATCCGGCGCTCGTTTTGCCAGTGCTCTATGGAGCCTGGCGCCTTCACTTGTAGTTACTATGCTTTCACAGAAGTATGTAATTCTTCCGTTTGGCCTTCCTAATCTCCTTATTATAGGAGGCCAGACTTTCACGGTACTGTTCCCATACTCCGTCTCTCTTTGCTTTATTGAAGAGGCCTTTCCAGGCTATCGTTCCACCAGGGGACATCCTTCTCTATATACTTTTTCCCTACCGGGCAATTTTCTTCAAAAGCACTTATGCTTTTATTAATATTACCTATGGCCCTCTATAGTTCCAGTGGGTTTGTGGGTATACCAGATGTTCCATTGGCTAGGTTGAACTCTAAGGTCGACTTGAATCCTTCCCAGTATGTTTTCCTGGGGTTGTGGCTTGGTATACTGCTATTCGTATTTAATTGCAGCTTCAATGATCAGGCATAGATTCTTCTGGAGAAACATGCCAGTCCCTAAGGTGAGGTTTTAGGGACCGACTGATCAAGGTGATGTCAAACAGCTCCTCCCTGATTCTACTTACAAATGGCGGTGTAGATCCGACATTACCGCGTTCTAGATTATATTTACATTTAAAATCTGTGAGGCACTCACCCCTCATGTTGACGTCGCTGCTGCCCCATATTGTGTGGTGCGCATTGGTATCACATCCGATTATCAGCGGCATCTTCTCTTTCCAGCAGTACTCCACCATTTGCTCTCTTTCTAGTGGTGGGCAGGCTCACCTCCTGCGAAGTACGCAGACACTACAGCCATAGAGATCGCGTTACCACTGGCCTCTAGCTTAGCACTTCCGAAAGGATAGTAAAGTTAATACTCTTCCTCACCATAATGCGTGCTCTGGGTGCTAGCCCTCTCCGATCCCAGATTACCTTTGAATCGGCCGTATACAGCCCGTTAATGCCATTATTCACCCATGGCTCCTGTACCAGGGCTAGCCCAAGGTGTTGCTTGGTAAGCATCCTTGCTAAAACAGCCTCGGCTGCTAACTCCTCGTCCTCTGCAACGTCCTCCGACAAGTCGGCGGCCTGCGTCAGGTGACTGCTCGGTCCTGCAGCGGGAGTGCCTGATGTGATGGGAACATCCGCCATATCTGCCTCCTTGTTCGTTAGAGCAGGACCTTCTTGTTCAATCCACCTACGGGAATCGTCCCGTATCGACAGGGGATCTGGTGCCCCCTTTCCACAATCACATTCTGGGAGAGCTCATCTATCCCGATAACTAGGAGGGCTCCACCACCTTCATTTCTCTTGGATATCTCCTTCCACGTGTCGGTCTCGATTGTTCTGGTTCCTTAGCAGAACCAACAGGGATTTTGAAGTCCAATCCACGCTTCTCGAGCGGAATATCGTGATGCAGGTATATCGTCTCCCCCTTTCCAACTTTATTTATATTGTAACATTATTGATACATATTTCGAGCTTCTATCTTGTAGCTCATATTAATTATTTCAAGTCAGAGACTATTGCAGTTAGCTTCGCCAACCCCCAACTGTCTATCGTCGACTGATAATGAAACCTTAGCACTGTTGCTTTGATCTAACAAGCAAATTGGTACACATGTGCAGGTGTAACCAGAACACATACGGTAAACAGAAACACAATTGAAACTGGTCGTCAACAAATGACAACAACTCAAACAGCGTCCCCCCCCCAAAAAAAACAGAGCCCACAAAATTATCGCCTCCAATTATGCTAGGGAGTTGTGTGTTGAATGGGAAAGGGGGCAAGGAAATAGAAAGTAGTGGGTATGGGGAAGGTGGAGGTGTTGGGTAACTGGGACTATTAGCGCCCTGTGGAAGCCAACATTCTAATGAGTTGCCTGGCAGCCGTTTGGCCATTGAAATGCGAGTGCTGAAATGTTTGTTTCCTTCTCTGTTATTTTGACGCCTCCTGGCTGGAGGGTTGTCGGCTGCTGACTTGGGTGGGGTTGGGGTGAGGATGGGGATTGGAGTAGAGGCAGGGCTTGTGCGGTATGCGTGTATTTTGCATGTGTGTGGGTGTGTGTGTTGTTGTCTTGTTTTTCTGGTTTATTGGGCTAATTCAATAACCAGCAACAGCGTCAGGCAAGCAGTAAAAAAAAAATGCCAACAAGGACAACGTTGCCACTGAGGTTTTGTTGGGTTTGAAGGACGGGGTTGGGGTTAAGGGTGGGGGTTCTGCCGGTTGTAGCTAAATGGCACACACACACACACAAGCACACGCACACACATTTACAGGGTTGGGAGCTTGCCTTAATACATGGCAGTTATCTGCCCACAGGATTTCCGTTTTAGATCATCGCACAAAAAACATACACACAAGTAAACACAAACACACATTCAAACAGCTAAAGAGAGAGGCACACACATGCACATGCAGTGAGTGAAGCATCCTGGCCATGTCCTGGCTGCTTGACTGCTAACTGGGAGTGTTGAGACCATTGGCAGTTCGCACTCAATCAGATAACTTTCTCCTGCCGCAACCACAAATATGATAGGTGTGCGTTTACATATGTGAGTGACTGTATATGCTTGTCAGCATGAGTATGAGTTGCTATTGTTATTGTTATTGTTGTTCAAGCTGTTCAAGGTTTCACTAGCTCCGAAAATCAGACACATCCTCAAGAAAATATTTTGATTCTTTTTTTTTTGTAATTTAAAGAAAAGATTTGCTGAAATTCAAGTAAAATATGTTTTATAAGCCGAAATTTTGAAAATAAGCCAAATTTATAAGCATGTTGCTCTTTGAAATAAAATCACATAAAATATAAAATTTGGCAATAGATAAAACAATAATATTACTTAATTTGATTTGATATTAATATTTTTTGAACTAATAACGAAAGAACCTGCATGAACAAATTTGGTAATCAAATCGTGCATATTTTTAAATCGAAATGTTAAAATAATGGATGGCTCGTAGCTAATTGAGATAAGCTCAATTTTCTTTTAATTTATGTGTAGAATTTTTATAAGCAAAAGAATCGAGAGGTTGAAACGGTTTAGAGCTGCCAAAACCGGTTCATTTATTCACCCCTGCCCTCCAACCCCATCCACAAAATTTGAGAATGTGTGTGTGTTGTGTGGAAATTTGGAAGGCAGTAAATCAATTCGATAGGCAGTAAAAGGACAACCCTCGCTGCCAGCACATACGAGTTTATAACTTTATCAGGCATAACGAGTACATTATCCTGGCGCAGGCTGGCACACGTTCGTCCTGGCAAACTTCTGCCTCCCTGCCAGCCAGCCAGCCAGCCAGCCAGCCAGCCAGTCAGTCAGCTAGTCAGACTCCTGTCTTGTTTTTTGCGGCATTTAAAAATAACTTTAATGGAAAATTTATCGATCAGGACACGCCGGGGAGCAGGACTAAAGCTGCTGCCGTGGCTCCTGCTACTACTACTGCTGATCCCTGCATTGAGATAAGCAGCGCACAAGCACAAAGCCAGCCAACAATAGCAACAATAACAACAACCACAAACAACAGCAATAAGAGAACACAACACAACGCAACGTGTGTAGGCAGTAAATCGCCCGAAAAGAAATCAACAAGGATATTATGTGCCAGGCTTGTCCTTGTGTGCAAACCGTTTACCATTTTACAGGTTGCCCCGTTTACGTCGAAAACATATTAAGACATTTTAGTGCCGTTTTCACTTCATTAGTTTTGATTTTGATTTGGATTTGCTCTTGCTTTTGAATTTTGAATAGTACGCAACACAACACAACAACAAAGCAAATAGTCATAAATACTACATTGCAATAGATACAGATACATGTGAACGGTTAAAACCTACGAACGATGAGCTTGAAGGTTCTGGTTTACATGTACAACTTTGAGCGATTCAGCATTGAAAGTATTTGTGTGTGTTAAGCAAAAATAAGTCTCTTACTATTTGTTTTTTATTAGAGTTGTGGATTAAATTATTTGTTATTTTTTGGTTTATAGATTCCATTATTATACTTATATTAAAATTATTATTGAGAGGTTTTATAAAAAAATCCTTATTGGGTTAAGGGTTTCTATATCTTTCAAGTTGATAACATATTTCCCTAGCATAATACATGTTTTTTATTTTGGTCAAACTTGTATATATGCATAATATAAAAATGTACTTTTCAGAAATAAAGATTAATAAACACAACAACATTTTTAACTGCTCTTGTTTCGAAAGACAATTATTACAAATTTGGATATGTCCAAGAACTTTATTAATATGTCAAATTAATAATTAATAATGAACTCATATTTGTGTACTTATTTCTAGAAAAAATTAAGAAATGAATCGCCACACTTCAACTTATTGCTCAGTTTTTCAAATATTCATAAAGATGGGGTCAAGCTTTCAAGTTAATTTTTTTTTGTTTTTAATAATTTTGCTAGAGCTGTGTCTGATGTTTGCCCACTTCAGACTTATAGCTTTTCTGCTTAGTGCAAACGCTCGTTGAAGTTTCAGCGCTTACGTAAACCCAGTTAAGAAAGCAAGAGAAATAGAGACAGAGAGAGAGAGAGAGAGAGAGTGAGAAGAGAGAGAGAGAGAGAGGGGGGGGGGGGGGGGGGAGTGAGTAACAAGTTTCATGCTTCCGCACCAGCGCGCATCTGTAGTTCCCCACCTGCCCCACATAATCAGTTAATTATGCGACCGCCATCTTGAGAGAGCCACTGCAACAACTTGCAAAAACTTTTGCCAAAGAAAAACTCAACTCTCCGCTTACCTCTCTCCGTTCTCCTCTATTCCTTTGGGCTGGGCACTTAATCATGGCGCGGGAATTATGAAATGTGCTGCGTAACATCGTCAACATCATGCCATCAGGCCATGCAATTTCTTTTCCACAGTTCATTCTCCTCTTTCCCCTTCTCTCTCTTTGTCTCTATTTCGCTCTCATCTCATCCGGTTTCCTGTGGCAAAATCATTAAGCTAATGTACTGTTACTCTAACGGTTACTCCTTACTCGAAACAGACGCCGCGACGTCAGTGATAAGTTGAACTGTTTACAAAACTGTTGTCTGCGCTCTGTGAATGAATAAATGGAATGAATGAATGGAATAACTTGATGGAATGTTTGAGAACATTGAATCAGCCATCCAGTTATTGGTCATATTTGAGTGCAAAATATTTACTATATGAATATATATATATACATATATATAGATACAATAATATAGTGAAAATGTGTAATGTACTCGGGTGTGGTTCTTTTATTTTTACATAAGCTATTCCCACTGGACTAAACTTATATGGTCTGGTCTAGAGATAGGCTGATTGATTTGCCAGTCTAAGAGATCTGTGTATTGTCCAGGTTCGGGTTGCACACTATCGCAATGCTCGGTTTTACCTCGCCAGATTGTCGGGGTTTTTTCTTGCCCAAAGAATGCAATTGTACACTGACACATTTAAATAGTACGCGGTAATAAAACAAAGTAACAACCTGTGTTACTGAAACTAAATACTCCAATCTCACTGACGCCGACCCGCCATATAAACTATCCTGAGCTACTAGTTCTATTCGAGGAAACATAGACGGTGGTTGTCCCTCTTCTTTACCCACCCTACCATGACAATGATATTACTTTTCTTCATTATCCCTACAAGACTCTTTATATCTAACCACATTTTATAATATCTTAGCATGGATATTCGACAGACAAAAGATTCATCACAAGCTTCATATATTATCATTCATTAAATATCTGCCAAGTTCCAACATGATTAAATTCTACGATCTATAAAATATTCAAGATTTGGCTTTTAATTACAGTGTTAAATCTAAATTATACATTATTATGGGCTAAAGATTCTTTTACTTGATTTGCTAATAATTCATTTCAAAATTCATTGTTTCATTTAACAACCAATTCATATTCAAATTTCTGTTAATGTTAAAATATCGTTACACTACGTTATCAAAGGAATATAGTTTCACATTGCGTTAACCTGTCATATCCGGAGCAGTGAACTTTTATGTAGTAAATACGTAGAAGTAAATCATTTATGCATTGGGAGATATATATATATATATATAATTTAAATTGACCATCCGTTATTTTTAAACATCACCGAGTGTAGTTAGGTCCTAATCCATTTTCAAATCTAATTTGTGTTGCAATTACATGTTTCTAAAATTTGTAAAGTATTGTAAATATATTTCTGAATAATAAAAGAAATTAAAGAACACAAAAGCAAAAAAATAAGTGAATAAAAATATAATAATTGCGATAGTAATTTGCGGATTATTATAATGATGTCTGCCTTTCTCACATGCTAAAATTCTTATTAAATTTATAACTAGGTCTCAGATAATTTACCTATTTTGTGCAATAGATCTATTGCCGATTTGATTTTTTAGAACCTCAATTATTAGACGATAATAGCGATAGCGCAGATATATCGTTTACCTAAATGATTCTAGATACTATAATTGTAACTGTAAATTTATCCTGGTCGATCAATCATATAATACAGAATTGCACTCAAAAGATCCGAAAGCAAATTCCCCAGTACATATAATCCAAGATATTCTATCACATAGTCATAATGAATACGCAGTTGAGTACTATGAGTCTGTTTTGGTCAACCACTCCAAATTTAAGAATTCTAAATATAGATTCAAAGTAAGAACTGATACTGTCATAACTTTGTGAAAACTGGAATAAGAAAAATGTAATTATTTGGATGGATCAGTGGATGAGCTGGAGAGCCAAGGCAAACTTTGCAACTAATTACTAAAAATCCAACTTTAATGGTATTGTTCTACAAATGTGGTCTAGAATCAATAAGTAAGCTGCTTAGTCTCTCATTAAGCCTGTAGAAATTATTAATGAATGTAACAAAAAATTTGAAAATTTTCAATTTTTGTATATACTTTAATATTTCTGTAATTTGCAATTAGCAATTAGCGAACAAATATAGCTAGCTAAAAAATAGAATATTATTAAAACAATATGTGCCAATGCTAATGCTAAGATATTATATTCTAGTCTTTTTAAATAATGCCGAAACTTCTTTTCTATAGACTCCTGAGAGTTATAGATGCGAAAACAGCTAAAACAAGGAACAGGAGCAGGAGCAGGAGCTGTAGTCGAAACAATGGCAGGACAAAGCACTTAACCTAATAACGAACCTCATTGGCCGAGTGCAAGACGTTAAGTAAACGCCATTTGGGCGTAAAGTTTTGAAGAACTCGCATAAAAATGACAAACGCAAACAAGTTGGCTGAAGGAGGCAGGGGCGCGGCTCGAGTACTGAAGACGCCTGGGCGTCATTGTCTAATTTTATGAAGACATGGCAAAAGTAAACAAACAAGTTGCAACCAGCCAACAAACAAAAAAAAAGTAACATTTTTTGACAACCAACAAGACAAAGACATTCTTCTCCCAGGCAGGGGCACAAGAATACCGAACAAAGATGCAAATCCGCGTAAGTATCCGGCAATGATTGCCGTCAACTGCCCGCATAGGGTTGAAGGGCAGGCAAAATCGTAAAAGTATAAAAAAGTACGCGCGAACCACTTAAAGCGATCATGAAGGATTCACAGTTTGTAAAATGGAATTTTATGGCTTAGTTAAGGATGGGCCAAAAAAATCTCTTTTTACTGGCGGCGGCGCGCGGCCAAAAAGGCAAAGCCAAAGACAGCAACAAGAAGAAAACGAAGAAGATGGAACACAACAAGGGAGCAACAACAGAGAGGAAAAGTGTGCAAATCACACCCCATTACAAGATGCCGAGTGGGGCGAACATCTCAGTCATAGCCACCGGCACAGGACACACATAGGGCGCCTTTGCAAAAATTCCACAGCATAGGCACAGACTTGTGGCAAGAATGCCAGCACAAGGACGCAGCCTTTAAGCGCAGAGGGGGGTGGCAGTTTTTCCAAGATTTGGAGTCGGCTTATCGCGCGACTTCATTTGAATATTTGCTGTCCTCAAGGAATCTGCTTGATTTTTTTTCTCTCGCTTCTTCAGAGCTTAAGTCTTGGCATTTTTTGTCCTCACTGTTGCCGTTGTTATTGTTGTTGTCCTCTGTCTTCAGATTGTTCGTTTGGCGCTTTGTTTGTGCGTTTGTTAATGTTGTATCGGAGATTTTTACGAGTGGAGCTCTCGGCATAGTAACAATAATGAAAAGCTATTATGAGCCATGAGGATAAGCAGTAACAAGGGCCGTGAAAAATGGCACGCCCAGTCGGCTAAACAGGGCCCAGCAGCCAGCCACAGTTCTGGGAACGTGCCTCGTGTCATTTGGCCATATTAGGCGAATTACAGCAGCTAGAGGAAAGTGGAAAGTGCGATAAGCGGACAAACAACAACAACAGCAACAATTCAAATGGGAGGTAGCACACTCCAAACACGACTACGCGAGGGGACGGTGTGGGAAAAGTGGTACGACTTCATAATTTGCCTTTATAGCGCTAATGGCAAATTAGGCGACACATTTTGCATTTGCCACGTTTCTTTTTGGCGTTCTCGCGAAATTCCGAAATGATGCAACAAATTGCGCCTGTGGGTATGAAATGCTTATGAATGGGAACATATATAATTTTTATATCGTCTCAAGTAATAATTTAAAATGTATCATATAACTTAATATATTTTCATTAGAAACCGCTGGAAGGTAACGACAAAGAACTTATATTCCAATTTGGTGTATTTAGCTTTAAATCGACTCTGCTGTTGATGATAACCGAGAATATATACTTTATGCGATCAGAGATGCTTTATTCTTATTCTTCTTTACATTCATTTGTACAACTTTTCGTGGTTTAGGGTTAATCATACGATTCCATTGAAGCAACTGTATCTGTATCCTGTATGGGAAATACAATATAATAATGCGCAGCATCGCAACACAGTTTTGAATTGCATTTTTGATCAGCTCAAAAATAAATATAATAAGAATTTCATTTATTTGAGTTGGCTTGTCTCAAATCGGTCTCTAATAATGCTAGGCAAGTTGCTTTCCACACATCTCTTTGAAGCAGTAAGTTGTTGAGTGCTTTTAATATTACACATCCTTTGCTCGTTCTCATTTTTCATTTGTATTTATTGCATTTTAAGTATGTCTCCTGGCAAGCGCCTTGCTTAGACCCAGCTGGAGCCAGGTGACGTTGTCTTTCCTTTGGCTCTGACCATTGTTTTATCTGCGCATAAATAAAATTAACTTCATGGCGTTGCTTTTGCCGTTTCCATTTCCGTTTCCGCTCGCGTCGACTTGGGCACTTGAAGCCCTCCAGGTCCGGGTCTGGGAGGTCTCGACTCTGCCAGCTGAAAGTGAAGTGCGCATAAAAAGCCACTTGAATGCCATAAGAATCATTAAAAACAACAACAGCAGCAGAAAAAAGCAGGCAAAGCAGTAAAAGAAAAAAACATTTGTTTTGTTGATTCAGTGCGGCAGGGAGTCAAGAGTGGATTTTGTGGTAATGAGAACAACAACAACAAATAATACGGAACAACAGGAACAAGTGCCAAAGAAGTAAAAAATATCAACAAAAGCCGAAATGAATTAGACAACTTAATTATAAATGAACTCGACTCAGTACAAAAGGATTTTGTTTTACTTTCTTTCATTCACTCATTGTTACTCAAATCAAAGAAGAAGAAACGCTGATGAGTTCCCGCCGAAAATGTACCGAATTTACAAAATTTGACTGTTTACTCACTCATTAGACGGGGTCTCGAGACACCAACTGCGATGGAGACGAACACGGGGAGGAAGAAGCGGGTGGATAACCCGGCTAGAGACGTCTGCAGACGACTCCAAAAGAACAACAATAAAATTAACAAGTTAAATAGTCGACAAGCAGAATCTGAGCCGCAAATCCAATTACCAATTATGCACCACAAAAACAAAAAAGAAAAACAACAAGCGGAAAAAAAGTGAGCACTTTTGTCTTTAATTGAATTTCTTCGATTGTTTTTGACGAGACGCTCGCAAATTGCATTAAACGGGCAGTAAAATTGTTTCTTCTACTTATTTGGATCTAAATTAAATAATATTTTGAAATTGTGAGACGTTGAGTTGAACTGTTTCCTTAACGTGAAAGCCCCGATAAAAACGTAAATTCTAAAATAAAATACGCTTGTGGTATTGATACCGGACCTTAAAGCGGTCCATTCTATTGTAAAATATTTTCCCAAAACTTAAAGAGGAATTCGAAAAAAATATGCATTTTAAATCTTCTTTACAGAATATATAACCAATAAGATTTGTATGGGAAATTTATCTATTTTGATAACAGATGTTTAGATATGAAAAAATGTAATAATTATCATCTGATTCAAATTCTGAGGGCCGTAAATTTTACACATTTGGCTTTAAAAATTAATAAAAAATATATATATATATAGATAAAAAACACTGTCATATTAAGTTCGCGCTTAAAAGTCAAAGACTTTTTATATAATTTCTTGCAAAATTTGGTTAAAACTATAAAATTGATACAAAAATGAAGCAAAACTATTTGTGTGTATTTGTTTTAATTTTCTAATAAAATAGTTAGTGCTTTAGATGGCTAAAGTTGTGCAAGCAAATGAGAATTCGTAAAATGTTTATTTACTATTCGAAATGAAATTGAGTGAAGAGTGCAGAAAAGCGCAAAAAGGCACTACGATTATTTGCACAGTACATAACTGCAAAGTAAATGGTATATCTGCTAAGTATCTATATATATATATATATATATATATATCCAGAGTTGAGTGGCTATGTAGATGTGTGTACATAATGTGCAGGTTTGAGCTTTGCTTGTGGTATTTGTATACCAGCAAAATGGGTGGAGCCAACAGCAGCGCAGTATACAAAATGGCGACGCCCCTACAGCAGGAGCAGCAGGAGCAGCAGCAGCAACAACAAGTGGAAAACGCTCGGCTCTCATTGTCGTAGCCTTTGGCTGTAGCCTTTGGTGTATTTGTTGTAATTGTTGCTGCTGGTTTTTGTCATAAAAATCCCCAAAGCTAAAGTGGCGACATAGCACACAAATGTAGGAGGAGCTTTGCCGAGAGAGCCAGCTGGCGAGACAGAGAGAGGAAGAGCACGCGAGCGCAAGCGAACGCCAAATGGGGAATGAGAGTGAGAGCACTCGTAAGAGATGGAGACAGAGAGAGAGACAGAGAGAGAGACAGAGAGAGAGGGAGAGAGAGAGAGAGAGAGGGAGAGAGAAAGGAGAGTGAGAAAAACTATGCACACTACACCAAAAAAGAAATGCAATCTAGTTGTTAAAGCTTTTGATTTTGCTAGAAAGTTCACTAGCAGCTTGGCAACTGACATTTCGAGAAGCAACCAAATTGAAAAGTCAGTTGCAAAAGTTTTCAGCCTTCTGTTTGCATAAATGTTTTTTAACAATGGCAAATACAGTATATAAGCACATCATCTATATGGGCGCAAGAGGAAGACGAAGAAGAAGACGAAACAGGAGTAAGCATCTGGCAACAGGCAGCCCAAAGTGTTTGCCGTTTGGCGACATGTGTGACGGGCCTCATAAGTCCGCACCAGCCCCAACCCAATGGGACCTCAAAAGCAGCAACCACATCAGCAGCCACCTCAAACAAACTCATCATCATCAACTTTGCACAGCCGTTACCATTGTCGAGGCCACTCGACAGGGAGCATGCAGCAAGAGGCATGGAGAATGGAGCAAGGAGCTGCCTGGCAGTAGACAGGCATTTATCTTTGGCTGGTGGCTGGTCCTGCTGCCGCATGTCCTGGCAGCTGTCGAGAGACAACTCACAACTCGCAGGTTCACAGCTCGCATCTCGCAAGGCGCAACACGTTGCCCCAAAGATGCTGCAAGGTGCCTGGGTCCTTTGGCCGTTTGTAGTAAATTACATTTTGTTTATCAACCAACACACATGAAGATTTGCATAAGGATGTGCTTATGATGTGCTCGAATTATGGGCACAATGGACTCACAGGGTCCTGCGAATACGAATCAGATTGCGACCGGCTCCTGGTTACCTCTAGACATCTACATAATATTAAGACAAAGCTCGTTGAGCCGTAAGACGATTTAATCGAGCTGAAATAATAGACTAACTCAAACACAGACACCAAAACGCAAACACACACATACACACACACACACACACACACACACACACACACATTTGTAAGTCTAGCAAGTTCACTGCACACGTATAATACAATTTTCGTTTTAGCTGAAAGACAATCGAAGACTGTCCAAGGGTAATAATAAATGTGTTGCACATAATTATTACTTTTATTAGAACTTAGTTATTCATTTGATTTCAAGTAGATAATGTTCGTCGCCATAACCACACAATTAAAATATATATAAATATAATTGCAGCTAAAATCAAACAATTATATAAAATTATACTTAAAATTAAATTCAAAACGATATCGAATCGCAACTTAATCAAATAAGGATTTCCTGCATTACCGGTTAGACCAAGAGGCAAATGTAATTGAAACGAAAAAGGCTTCACAAATTTTCCTAGTGATAAAAAGTTAGAGCAATGTGTATATTATATTTAAATATAAGTCAAGCAAATTAGCTTCATGTTTTTAACAGTGAAATTACGAATAACAATATTCTGCACCTGATCTTATTTAATATGGATTTTTAAAATTGCTTTTTGACTTATTAAAATGTTTTAAGATAATCAGAATTGAAATCCAAACTATCAATTCAAATCCAAACTCTGCTACGCATTTAAAATTAGACTTTAAGTATATAAGAAATATTAAGTTAAATTAAATTAAATTTTTGTGAATTATTAGTACTTTTAATATTTTTATATTCATCAAATGATTTGAAATTTAGCTTACAGTTTTGAAATTTAAATATTATTTAAATATTTATATATTATTATGTTATTTATTAAGTGCTGAGAGGTCGCTCGAAAATTCTCTCCTTCTTGGCTTTTCTATCACTTTTTTTACTTAGTAATTGCTTATTAACATTGATAGCTTTATTTATGTGCGAAAAGCTGCATTATTTTTAGTCGCTATTCATTGTACTGCAACTCCAGTTGAATAATTTTCGCATACAATTTAATAGGCAGATTTGTTTTTGTGGTTTGTTTGATTTTAAGCTATTAAATAAGTAGCACGTAAAATATTATAAATCTTTTGCTAAATAGCTTCAGCGACAAGCTATTTACCCTTTAACTATTAGTATTTGGCAAGTATTTAGCTATGTATCATACTATATCCACTTTTCTCAATCTATATTCACCCCCCCCCCCCCCCCTCTCTCTCTCTCTCTCTCTCTCTCTCTCTCTCTCTCTCTCTCTCTCTCTCTCTCTCTCTATATATATATATATATATATATATCTATATCTATATCTATATCTATCTCTATCTCTCTTTCTCTCTTCAAATGTTTGGCTGACGTCTCGCTTGGCAGCGCTTTAATGCAATCAAAACATTTATAAAGCATTAGACGCGGCCCAAAAGACAAAAATCGGTGGTTGTTGTTTTAATTAGATTTTCAAGGCTGAGCCCAGAAGCAGGACGACTGTCTAAATTGCCACAGCTGTAAGGGGTTAACGTTAACGTTAACGTTAACTCGTTCAAATCGCGAGCCAAAAAACACCCAACCCTCGACCCGCTTGTCACACGGCCACCCCAAGTAAATTATGTAAACAGCAGCATGCTGAATATCAAATACACTTCCATAACCTACTATATAAGTAACACAAGTGAAAAAAGTAAAAAAAGGGTTAAGTAAATGTCATAGTCATAGTTTAAGTATTGTTAGCTTATATTTTAAAACAAAAGTAAAATAGTTGAGTGAGATAGATTGATAGATAATGTTCATATTGATTCAAAACGGCATAGTTATTATACACTTTGTTTGTAAGGGTATCAATAATACAATAATCTGCCTTTGGCAATCTCAGCACTGAAGTGTGCCTCCCTGACGCTGCCGGCGTCGCTGCCAGCGTCGACGTAGCCGCTTAAATTAATGAAGAAATAAAGACGCACGAGATTTACGCGCTTTAGGTGAGTTCTCCGTTGTTCCTCAATGTGTATTGTAGGTGTATGCGCCTTGGGAGTGGGAGTGGGGCTGGGACGTTTACTGGGGCTGTGGGGAGTGGCATGGCGGAAATATGCACAATTCTCGAAACTCGTGAAATGCCGCACAATGACTCCCAGGGGCACGATAAAAATCGAATTAATAAGAGTTCAGCATAAATGAGCCCGGAAAATGTCAAGCGAATTCGTTCTTAGGGAAACCCTCGACATTAATACAATTATATACATTTACATATGTATATATAAATATAAATGCATGAATATTAATCTCTATATATGTAGATGTAAATGTATTTATAAATACGAAATTAAATGAACTTTTTCTTATTTTAATTGCCAGAGAGATCGAGAGAGACAGACAGTAACGCAGAGTGTCTAATTAGGTCTAATACAAATACGCTCACTGAAACCACAGGGTTGCATTTGAAAACGCTTAAAGTCTGGAATGTTTCCACTCACTGACTGAAAGATTCTTGAAATCTAAAGTGCCATCTTAAAATTAGTTTAATTTGTTCTACAAAGAAAAAACGCCAAGCCTTTCAAAAAATATTTCAAAATGTTTATAATTATTGTAGTGTTATGTTATGTTACAAAACAAAAAGTGAGCAGATGAATATAATATTAAACAATGAATCTTTTTTCCAACTAACATCTAATTATTAAAACAAAAACCTCGAAAATAATAGAGATATCTGCTTAGTCTGCATTCAGTCTAAAAGAACGCAAGCCACGTTATGGTGTATGGCAAGCATCGTCATCACGATCATCATCACCATCAGCATTACGATGATTATCATTATTCACAGTGATATAAGGATAATTAATGCAATATGAGTGCTTGTGACACATCCGTATGTGGCATGTGCCACAGGTGCTTAAACCAATAACGGGACTGCGTCACAAGCCATTTAAGCCAATGAACACAAATCACACACAAAATACACACACACACACACACACACACACACACACATAATGGACAGAGGCACAGTGTACTGCGTAGTTGTGTTAGTAAACGATGACAAATGTGCTTGAAAGCGTTGGCGGCCAGTTGAAACCCTTTTGGTTGCTGGGGTGTAGGGCGCTTTTTGCGGCAGCTGTAACTAAACATGCAACACAACAAATTAGGCATTTAACAACGAAGGAGTGAAATACACTGAGAGAGAGAGAGAGATATGGAGTTAGATAGAGAGAGAGGAAGAGTCCGAGATAGAAACAAATAACTAATCGTGGATTATTGGGTCCTGCTCCTCTATATGGGGTATTCAAGGTATTTTAACTTTTTTATGTTAGCCCTCTTAAAATTAGAATAGGAATCTTAAATGTCATATGACTCAATGAATGCACTAGAACTGCTCAGCATGATAAATTTATGCTTATATTGCAGTTGCTGTTGTTGTTCTTGTTGTTGTGTGTTTGTGTAAGTAATTATTCAATTGAATTAATACCGCATACGCCTGTGGGCCCGGCTCAGTCTACTGACGCCGTAGACGCAGACCGAATCATTGTCAAATCTGTTTCCGTTTAACGCACACACACACCACACGTACTTGAGGAGGCGCTCATGTGTGTCCTGTGTGTGCTGTGTGTGCTGTGTGTGCTGTGTGTGCTGTGACGCTATCTTTGGGTCAGTTGTAATGTCAGAAACGCTTTCAACGAGCCTCGAGCAGTATCAGCTGCCGTTGCCACAGGCCACAGGCTCCACACATACAAGGACAACAATTTGCAGAATGCCAAAATAGCAAAGGTCTAAGTGGGACTGGGGCTTGTGCAGGAGCAGCTGTAGCCAGGACTCTGGCATTAGGCCTTTGTCTCAACTTGGAAATTCTTTGCATAGTTTTAACGTCCAGTTTTTTGTTTTCACTTAGTTTTTGTTTTGCGGCCAAATCCTGCTAGGCAAAGTCCTTTTGAATTTAACCAGCAACCAGTGCACAAATTTCATTTATTTTTTAATAAAGTTATATTTGTTGTTAGCATTAATCCTGTTTGTCCTTATATGTGTGTGTTTGTGTTTGTGTTTGTCCATGTTCAACAATGGCCGCATCCGTTTCCGCTGGGCAGCGGGCTAAAAAATGCTTCAAATAGCTGCAAAACAAACGGAAACTGCAAATAGAAATGTTTTCGACCAAAAGTTTTTGTTTAGCCAGTTATGAGATATCCTGGTTGGATTTTTGTATTCTACTCTCGATGAGTGAGTAGAGTAGGGTATATGTGCGTGCTCTCTTATCATTTCCGTCATAAATTTCATTTCGTTTTTATTTTTCTATTAAAAACTAGCCCCAAACAAAGCCAAATGTTAAATAATTCCGGACCGGGAAATACCAAAGAAAAACGGTAAGGTTTTTTTGCTCATATTTTTGTTGTTGTTGTTGTTGTAGATGCGTATGTGCCATAAATCAAAAAAAGAAATTGTAAAAAGGTTGAACCCTTGCGACTTAGGGATGCTCTGTGGCTATTAAACGAACTGAAAATCAGTAGAAGAAATACATATTTGTGAATATTAACACAATTCGGACTTAAATAGTTACTCACTGTAATAATTATGTCCAATAACTGTTCTATTGGCTGTTGTAAGACATCTTTCGATAGGTTTGAAAAAAAAAACAGGTAAAATCTCTTTAAAATCGAAATTGTCGCTCAAAATAAAATTCACAAAATTACAATTACAAAAAAAGTGTCTTAAATATTTCACGTTCTTTGCATTTTTATCATTCGACAATCATAGCATACTTTTTTGTGCAATAATTCACCATTTTGTAATAGATAAGAAACAAAGGTATTTATGAAATAACAAACTGGAAAAAAAATTGTGTTTCTAATACGATACAAATACAATAAAAAAATAAGCCAAATACACTACACAAGACCTTCAATATAGAGTATGTTCACAGAGAAAATATAAAAAATCTAAAGCGCTATCGTTTGAATAAAAAGGGCGTCTGTAAATATATATTTCAGTTGCCTCCACTAAACACCAAACCAATCCCAATGCAATCTGCCACGTGCTACGTGATCTCACACATACACACACTCGCACACATGGATAGATGCAAATGTGACAACATTAGAATTTTCAACAGTCTAAAAACTTGGCCCCACGAAAAGACTACCGATAACCGCAATTCTTTATCTTTGCTGCGGTTATTTTTTATTTCTTTCTATGTTTTTTCTTTTTGTAACTTTTTTTGCGCAAGGAAGAGAGGGATGCCAGCTTTTGGTCTGTCCTCATCTTTGACTTCAGCGCGCGTCGTTTGTCATTATTTAAATTCCTTTTGACAAGGCACGTGAAATCTTCTATGAAGTTGTCTCCAGACACATGTGAGCAGGATAAGCATATCAAGTATGTCTGCAGGGAGGTCAGGCAGGATGAGGGCTACTCTATTTAGATATATGTGCGTGACACTTTATCCTCTGCTCACTTTTCAGAGAGCTTTGTCCCAGACTTGTGCCAGTCAAATTAAATTAAATGACAAACTCAACGGCTCAGTTTTTTTCTCGTTTTCCGCACGGTAGAAATTAATGGTTTCATATATGACAACAGCGGCTAATAGATATGATATGTTCAAGAAAGATAATCAACTGTGGAAACGGCCTTTTCATGCGACATTTACCAATTAATAATTTTCATATATATATATATATATAGAATTAACTACATCTAAGTTTAAGTTTAAAAATCGGCTATTCATTGAAAATGCAAATATGACTTATGTATCAGCCCAAAAATAGTCAGAACTCTCTTTAACGCTTTTATTCGTGATATTCTCAGTAAAAACATTCAACACTGCTGAAAATTAGCAGTGTAAATTATATCAAATGGAAGAGCTGTGCTGCTGCTCCATCGACTACTCAGATACTCGTTATGGCCATGTCTCATTTAACATGCTGGCAAGAAAAGTTGTTACATTAAAAAGATAAGGCCAGCCCGTTGTTCGCTGGTAGCTGAAAGCCACCACTGCTCTTCCTTCCATCCCCCCTATCCCACCCATTTTGGTCATGAATATGCAACAATAAAATGTGACAGCAGGAAAAAATTAAATATGACACTTATCTGGCGCACAAACAAACTTCAAACACATTACACAAGCCCTGGCGACAGCTTCAAAATGAGGACACTGGCACAGGGGTTGAGTTGATGACTGGTCCTGGTCCTCTTCGTGTTCCTGTTCCTGGTCGTGTACCTTTAACTGCTACTCATGTCGATGCTGGTTCTGGGCCTGCTGCTAACTACCGCAGACAATGCCAGGTATCATGAGCGCAATCAGCGGCCCCAGAACATTGTGAATTGCTGTCATTAAAATGTTGACAAAGGCGCAAAAGGTGTAAAAACCACAGTGCGACAAGACAGATGCCGAAAACCTTACCCATGTCCACAACCACACCCCCACCCAATGCCCCACCACCAAAATAATCCGCCAACCAAGCGGCCTCGTAACGAGTTTTGTTAATGTGCCGGCCACAAATGTGGCCGAATGGCCTGATAATACAGGCATATATTCTATATTACTGTAAGTGTTCAAAACAGTCGACATGGTGGAGTTGCAACTGCAATAAAGTATGCGTGCAACTTGCAAGTATGCAAAAATTGTAAACAAAAAATCAAAATCGAGTAAGAACTTTGCAGTCGCTCGAATTCGCAACACTCTAATTTTAGTGCAACTAAAATCAAGTGCAAATGAGCCGCCTCTATATCAAGAACTTTGGGAGATATATGTTTGAAGTATTTGAATTGTAGAGCGGTTGCCCCTAGTCTATATCTAAAATTAAGTGACTACACTTAAATTTAATTGTAAAATATATATATCTTTGATCGATTTCCACTTCTAAAATAAATATTTTAAGGAATGTTAAAGTTAAATAATATATAGTGTACAAATCTCAAATAATTTTACTTGCTCAAACACGCGCGACCTCTGAAAGCGCAGAAATCGATATTTAATTTATTGACTGATGGTTTCTTAAAATGTGCAACTAAAATTGTCGGACGATTTCGACACAATACTCTATCTGGTTTTTCAATGAGCGCACAGTGAATACAAATACCTGTGGAAGTGTTTTCTGTCTTTAAGACACACCTGGATGTAGGAGAGAAACCCTAGCTCAGAATATCGGAATTTGTTGAAGAAATGAGAATCTTGTCGTTTTGTGTCATAGCACTGTTCAAATTTAAAGTCAGCCTTCAATTGCAGTTGGAGAGGTAAATGTGACCCAAGAACAGGATCAGGATCTGGACGAGGACCAGGCGGATGGTTTCAAGTGCGAGTGTGACCCTTCAAAGTTCCAATCAAGCGGCTGGGTCTACATGTGTAATTTGCACACCAATTGGTCCACGTCTCCACAAACACCACCCCCACCAACTATGCCACTGTCGGTCAAGTCCAAACCGTTCCGTCCCTGGGTTCATCACGCGATTCGGCCGCAGTGTGGTAATTAAATTTCGCAGTCGGGCAACAGCCCGGGAAAGTGTGAAAATCATAAAAAGCAACGTGCATACGCCGTGAGGTCCCAAAAATGTTAAACAATTCACACGACGAGGCTAATTAAGCGCTCGCTTTGCACTTGAGACCCACAAGAGGGTGTTTCAAGTGGTTGTGTGGGTGTGCGTACTTGGGTGAGATTTTCATATTTTGATAAATTTTATGATGTGCAGCAGTCCGGCCAAGCAGACCGACCAAGTCCAAAAACATTTAAGGCAGCATCGCATGAAGCCAACCGGAAATTAACTTAATAATTGGTGGGAGCGGCATGTGTGTGTTGCCAGTTGGTGTGTATGTGTTGAAGCTGTGTGGGCTCAATTCACATGGAAACCAAGCAATCATAAACGCATTTTAATTTCTGAGTAAACTACTTGCCACTGCTACCAAATTATCAATTGTGACAGCTGATATGTTGCCAATAAAAAATCGCTTTCAGATAATGTTTGTTAATTCTCATATGTATTTTTGAAATAAATTTGGATTACATAATTACCAAAAAAGTGTCTAATATAAAAATCTATTTCTTTGAAATTATACCCAGTTGGCTTAAGATTTTCTTTGGGAATATCAATTTTTGATTACCACCTGAGACTTAAGTTAAAGCATGGGATAGATGACCTACTTACAAGTTTCAATTGGGCTTATGGAAATTAAATCTTATAGATTATAGTTTTCACAATAATTCACGAATTATATTGAAAGAGACTCAGATGTTTGCCTCCTCGCAATCCTTAAATGCAAAGACGAAAACAATCTTCCTGTACTAAACCCGTTCAGCACCAAATACAAATAGTAATAGATAATAATAGTATTTGACAATGAGAGTTATTACACAAAAATTTAAATGGGGTGACTTAAAATACTAGCTGCCTAACGATCTTACAGAAATGCTTTGTGCATCTAAAAACTGTTGTTGGCCATGGCTGCTACCACTTAGCTTTATGCGTATTATCTAATCATTCGCTCATTTAACACCGATGCACACACACACACACACACACACACACACACACACACACACACACACACACACACACATTAACCCTACCATGACAGAGAATTGACCAGAACATGTACAACTATGGGCCACGTATGAATGTATTTAGTTACACATGTATATTTAAAATTAATGACATCATAAATTAGCCTTAATTATTATAATGAGCCCACAGGCATTAATGAGACAGCCCCACACACCTAGCCTGCTGCACACTGCCTGCTGCCTTCTGCCTTCTGCCTTTGTTTAAAGCTTAGACAATTCAACTTAAAATATATACTTTATGGCCATGTGTAGAGGGCCATAGTGCAGGCCAACGTCGCGTTTTCTAGTGGGCGCGAAAATCGCGCAATTAAATGCACCTGATGACAAGCACAGGACACAAGGCACCAGAAGGGTGGGCACAACAGGACTCCAGCTCACACACACTTTAATGCAGGCACACATTAATCACACACACACAAACACACGTACAGCAACACGCAGCTTATAGATTTGTTTATGGCATTTGGCTGTCTATTAAGGTTGAATTGCAGTCCCTGTCTCAAAGGATCTAAGCATAGATGAATGGTTATGCGTAGCAAATTCCAAAAATAATAATAATAACAATAATAACGCTTCAATTTGTGATTAATGTTGTCAATATACGAATCGTTCTATTTAAGAGATAAAAAGGAGTTTACAAATCTAGCTCATATTCAGTTACCGACTTTCTAGTTACTAATGACGCTCAGATATTTTAACTATTTTTTATGAGAAACTTAAGCTATATTATTTAATTGATCATCTTCAAGAAAAGATGATTAGCGATTTATCTTTATCATTTCCGACAATTTTATTTTGAAAAGGCGATATAGTTTTTGTGATTGCATACTATAATTATAGCTCCGATATATGATGATATCTCACCGCTGACTTCTTTCTCTTTGCCACTCGACCTGTCTCTCTCTCTCTCTCTCTCTCTCTCTATCTCTGTCTGTCTTATTACTATTTTAAGAATACTTGCTGGCCAAGTGTACCTCCATAAATTCTCATGCAAATCAGTCTAATCGGCAATTTAATCGGCTGACAAACATTGGAAAAGTTGACAGCAAATAAATTACGAGGGTCAAGGAAAGTAAATACGCAGCTAAAGGCAATAAATTAAATTTACATCAAATTCGGCAAACTCTAAATATAAGATAATTCAAAGAAAAAAACCAGTCGACAAAAAATAAATAAAATATAAATAAATAATAAATACCGGCGAAAACGGCAAGCGACAAGAAATTGTTTTCATTCGGATCTGGAGTCGGCCTGAACAGGCTGTTCAGGCTGTTTAAGGGGCGGTTCAATATTAAGTAAACAAACACAGCAACAACAATGAAACCAAGCAAACAGCAGACAGCTAAACAAACACAAGGAACAGGCTGAGGCTCAAAACAAAACGACAAGCAGACCAGAAGCAACAAACAGCGCAAGACATTCAGCTACGGTCATGGCCAGCAGTCGATGCGGAATAAGGACCCCGCCCTGAATAACCTAGTAGTCGTTCCAGAGCCAGCGCCACGTGAAATGAAATTTTAATTTAATTTTTCTTTTCTCTTTCCTTTTTTTCTTTTCGTATTTTATTTACTTTTTTTTTCGAAGCTGCTGGCCAAGAAGCTGAACTCTTCAAGCTGCTTCAAGATAGAAATGTGGGAATCACTTGCCATATTGGTCGGCAGGAGGAGGAGGAGTTGAGTTGAGTGGAGTGGATTACGCTGGCTGTTAGCCGAGTGGCGATTATGCACGGTAAATCATTTCGACATTTTCCCGTTCATAAGCACGTAATTGCGATTTTTTAGCCAGCAACCTCGACCATTTACTTTATTGACTCTCGCCTCAAGTTGCGGCAAGATGTTGGACGCCGATGGCATAGACATTGCCACGGGCTGGAGAATAGGAGAGGGGATGGGAGGGGTGTTAAGGGAGTCGTGGCACGCCCACGACTCCGCACATAATTGCGGTTAATTAATGCGTGATTTTTTCCGACATTTTTTTGTACTTTCCTGTTTTTATTATTTTTTTATACTTTTGAGGGGAGTTTTTTGTTCAACTGTGCGGTAAAAATTGGAAAGCCTCTTGCGCTACATATTGTGAAGGCATTTCGATTTCACAGAAGGTGGCAAAGTATTTCCAATGCAAGTTATTAAATGGAAATTTATAAATATTTTCTAAAATATTAAATATTTTAATAATTTTATAAGTGGTTGGCTGCAAAAGGACAAGATTGATTTATTTCATTTAAGTGCTCTTCGAGCTAAGCAGTTTGATAGGATGAGCACTGCTCTCTAACTGCTTTCCTTACAAATTTGACTCTGATTTGACACACTAACTGATTGCGAGGTATTCCGACTAAGCTGCTGGCCTACTCTGACAGTGCACATTGGAAATCTAATAAGTCTTCGCATTTCAAATTGAATGCACCTGCATTGTAACTTGTTGTGTCTGTGTGGGGCTTCTGCCTTTTACACATTTTTCTTTTCACATGCACATTTCAAAATTGATTATTAATGACGGACGGCATTTACGACGTTTGGCCTCATTGAAACACACTCGAATTATGAAAATGCGTTAAAAAAGGCGGAAAAAGAGCGCAAAGAAATTAATTATGGAAATTACTTGGCCTGTCTACCAAAGGACCAACAAGCAGCAACACCCTCTTATTTCCCCTCGCCCTGCTCAAAGACTAAGCAGCTTCTGGTCTGATTTATCTAAAAATTTCTTTTCGGTATTTTCTATTTTGATTATTTTTTCTTTCTTCTCTCAAGTGGCAGCCAGGACACTTGGCTATTATTATTATTCCTCCTTGCCGGCTGGCACTTGGCAAATAACAATTTATTTTCATTAATTTGTGCTTTAACCCCTTGACGTTGGCTTCATTAAAAATGCGCTCTGCATGAGCCACATAAAAATTAGGCGGCGCGGCAAGTTGATTGCCATTAACATTTTAACCCTTTCGACGACCGTTTAGGAGGGTCGAGAGGAGGACTCTCGCGTTTCCTTGTAATTATTGCAATCTGTTCGATTTTAGGACACTCTGCAATACCCCGCAGCATGGCTACCACTCTTTCCCAACTCTATCCACATAAGCCAAACTGCAAGCAGCGTCCATTTTGCAATTTAAAAATGCAAATTAATTGCCACATGGCCCATGACAGGACGAGGACTTTGTCTAAAAGTGTTATGGCATAATGTCTTGGCCATTAAAGTAAATTGTAATTGGCGTTGCTAACCATGTCACTTTCAGGGCTGCACTGCACGTGCTATAATCGAACCATTTTCTGAGCTTGAACCGGTGTGCATAATATTTAAATAATAATATTATTATTAGCGACCCTTATAAGTTTTGTGGCGATCTCTTTGCTGTTAGCTGTTTGGTTTTTATATTTGCTCTGAAGAAGAGCATTGAAACTGAATTGATTTTCACATTGAACCAGTTTGCTGACAGACAATCCATTTGAGAGGAGGCGATTTCAAAAGTTCATATTGAGGTAAACCATTTCATACCAAATCTTATGTTAAGCAACCCGCTAAAAGCTAGATGACTAACGATTGATAATTGCATTGCAACCCTAGGAACAACAAATTCTGCAAAATTTAACAAATGTCTGGGGTTGGTGCGGTATGCTGGTTAGGTGGTGGTGGTGGTAACGGCAGTGGGCACGTAAAATAGCGGTGTTCTTATTTTCATTTTATATATATATACATTTTCTTTTTTGCCAATATTAAAAGTCATAATTCAATTTTATTGCAGAATGGTTCAGGTGCCTTAATCATTTCTAATATCCTGGCTGGCTTCCCAGGACGCCTATTTGATGTTGACTGCATTGTATCTGACTCGAGTCTGGAGTCTACTGCTGCTGCTTTTGCTCATGGACTTCCGTTCGCTCATAAATACTAATTTCACAGGCACAAAGGCGAAACATTTGCCAGACTCACGTACTTCTGCCATTTTGATCGCTGCCAGCATTTAAGAGATAGCCAAACTGGGAGATATCTCCGACGACTGGCAATTTCTAATGGATTACAATGCGATTGCCAAAAGCAAATGTACCCCCCCCCCCCCCCCCCCTCCGCCTTCTAGCCCTCAAGAAGCATATTTTACTACTTAGAAGAGAATGAGATTGATATGTGAAATTATTAGCCAGCGCACAGCCTTTCAAGCATGTACATAGTTCCAGGTCACTTATTAACAGGTTATTTTAAGCCCACCCCCCTCCTTCAGCACCCGTTGTACCCATACTAGACACAAGCAGCGGCTTTTACCTACATCAGTTGCAGTCTGTTCAAAGGCGATAGCCTCAAGTGCCCGCGTCAGAAACCACAAATAGCCAATGGTCAGCAAACTTTTAGAGAGTTGAGCAGATAACACAATTGACTCAACGAATTGCGAATGCTCTATTAAATGTGCCAATGAGAATATCGTTTGCTCCGCAAAAATGTATCCTAGCAGCTGAAACGAAAAAGTATGCAACATATTTTTTTAAAATTAAGCAAAGAATATTACTTGCGGAAAAAATGTTGAATCAATTTAAGTACAGCCAATCTCGACTCGACAATCCAGTAAAGAATACAATTAATTTGAATAATAAATATATGCGTATAATAACTACAATTATAAATTAAAACCCCTCAAAGATATAAACATAGGTATATGAATGCAGTAGGCAGCAGCCAAGCTAAGCGTACAGCTAATATGCCCTAATTGCCAGTGTATCAAAGCGTTTCATTTGGGGTTAAAGCTAAAGCCCTTGGGGTGAGTGTGTGACGACTGCCTGTGTCTGACTGACTCCTGTTTGTGTGTGTGCGTGTGTGTGTGTGTGTGTGTGTGAGTGTGGTTATGCATAATGGTTCATTGCCTGGTTATCAGCCTGGCAACCAATTCCGTCTAATCACTGTCAAATGCATGCGTCGCTTACGCATTCAAAGCGAGACAAAAGCCCAACCTCAATGTCGGGACTGTGGCAGGGGGAGGGGCAAGGACTCAAGACAATGGTCCTGGACAATGCAGTCAATGCCGGAAAAGCGAGTGGGTGGTGCGGTAGGGGACGGGGCGCTTGGGTGCTGGCTTGCTTGTTAATTCGATTAATTACAACAATCAGCGGCATGTTTCATGTACAGCGGCGTTAGTTGTTGTTGGTTCGGAGGATGGCTGTCTGTGCTTGTGTGTGTGTGTTGGGGCGTGGCACTTTGGCCAGTTGGGAGAGGCTTAACAAATTGCCCAATACTAATGACTTTTTGTTGTGTGCGTTTGCGTGTGTGTGTGGGTGGGGTGCGGTGGCAAACAATCGAAGCACAATGACAATGATGATTTGGCAATATCTGTCATGTTTATTAGCGAAAACAAGGGGACTACAAAACGCACACACAAACATCGACAACAACACTAATACAATATAGTCGAACATAATTGGATATAACATTTATACGCAATCATCGACAGATTGCAAAACGATTAAACAACCCTCGTGTGAGCATCATGGAAGAAAAATGAACTAGAAGAAATCGAAAAAAAAGGAAAAGTAAATCTAATCAGGCAAAGACAGCTAACAGTGCCACACAGTGCCACAAATGGGGCAGGGACACACACCCATACACCGCTGGACAATGCGGGCTTCACATAAATACATATGTACACACATTCATACATACACACATACATTCATACACACATAGTACAATTTGGTGTATTTTGAACCGATCTGAAAGTGAAACAGAAACAGAAACAATCAACTTAATTTGCCGCCCGCTGAAAGCCCTGTGGCAGATAAATTAAGTCATTAGTTGGAGCTGCCACTTTGCTGGGCTGTGGGCGCTGGCGGTTGAGGGGTGGGGAGGCGAAAGTTTGCCCCGCCAAAGTGGAAAATAAATTGGCGAACGTTTGTTTTGAGATTAACCGCGATTAGAGACTGTGAGGCGAGTGGAACTGGAGTGAATCGTAGCAAATGTTGCCATTATTTGATAAGCTCAAACATAGACACAAACAGCCACGTTTCTCCCAAACACCCACCACCCCGGTCCTCATCCAGTTTCGCCACGCGCTTCTTGCCGCCCTACCCCTACCCCCACCCTTTGCCTTCATGTGTTTGTGTAAACAAATGGCAAATGCGAGAATAATCGTAGGAGATTAAAAAGTTTCATGCGCCCGCACAGCACAATAAGATCGAGAGGGGGGCGGAGGGGCAGGGGTGAGGCAGTGAGGCAGTGAGGCAGTGAGAAGAGGATTGGTTGACGAGAGACAAATGAGTAGCGGACGTGAAGCGCCTTCCTCGCATCTCCCTCCCTCCCTCTCCCTGTATCTCTCTAGCATTCCCCAGGCCAAGTTAAGTTTTTGGTCTGCTAATTTATGGCGACTGCATACAAATTGGCTTTTAGCTTTTGGATGGGGACAAAGCAGACAAAGCCTTTGACTAACTAGCCCAACTAACTGCTAACTAAGAATAGAGTCCTGCTGAACCCTTAAGACATCTTGAGCCTTTTTTAATCGCACTTAGATTTTAGATATTGTTATTTAATGAGTTTTGAAGCATTCCAGCTTAATTTTTGGGGAAACTCTTTTGAATAGTGCAATTGAACTATTTGAGTTTTAATCTATTGCAACATATAAGAAGCCCAATCTATTGATATTATTTACATGTTCATTATCATTATACAATGCTGTATGAGGATTAAGATAAGCAGCTCAAGCAGACGTCATCTCGTTGGACTGCCAGTTACTAACACCATATATATTTACAATGATAAATTACTGATTATTTTTATTTTGAAAACAAATCATATTAAAGCGATTGAAAAGTATATACAAAATTTGTTGACTCATTTTAGAAAATTGCCCTGAAAAATAAAAGCACTTTCTTGTGTTTTGAAATTAAGTCTAAAAGGCTTCTTTTCCATTTTTCAGAAATATATTTTTTAAGAATAGAAAATATTTCTAAAATATAGAAATACAGACCCTTATTTAAAAAAATTATCTCCGTCAATCAACTTGAGAGAAAATAGCCGTAAAATGTTGATTTCTTTTATTTTGCAAATTATATTCTATGCATTTTTAAAAACTATTTAAAATATTTGTATATGTGAAATCTTAAAATTCTAATGCTTAATAATAATATAAATAACAAAGACAAAGTAACAAAATATAAAATCAAGTCTGTAAAGCTTGGACAAATTATTCTAAATTTTACATCGGATTTAAGAAAAACCTCACCTGGCTTTGAAAAAACAATTAAAGTTGCCATCTTGCCAAAATATGATCGGATCTAAGCTGATTAATTCTCTTGTATTCAAATCAGTAATTCTGAGCCGTAAAAGTATATTAAAGTGTATATCGAAAATTGCACTTTATTGAGCTGAAGCTATGCGCCCCAGCAGGCATTAAGCTAGATTGGTTAGTTCATAACTACAATTTTGCTGTACATAATAATATTAATAACAAACTTCATTGAGCCGAGATTTGTATGTTAATCTTAACTATTGAAATTATGGGATATTAGCTTCGTTAGATAGCTTACCTTAGTAGCTTCCTTCAAAGAGCTTTTCAAAAATCCCAAACGACTTTAGAGGTAAGGTCGACAAATATGTAAGGTAGATTACAAGTCAGCTTCTCCCAAGAATGGTAAATACTTTTCAGGCCATCCACATTTTATTTTTAGCACTTCAATATCATATAGCTTATATATACAAAAGCAGTCGGTTATTTTTCAATTAATATTTATATTGCAATGTGAACAGGTGTGCTTGAGGTACTTATTATTTTGTTATATATTTATTTCCAAAGTATTTATATTTTCCATGCTATACCAAATGAAGAAGAATTTAAGTTTATTAATAAAACGGGCTTTCTTAAGCAGTTTTTGTATAGTCAAGAAAATACTTTAAGAAAAGCATACTATACAATCCAAAGTTGCGACAGTGCTTATTTAATTGATCAATTTCAGTACATTCAACGGAATATAGCCTGCAACCGGATAATGCTTCTTGGAAGCAATTACTACATACAAATTACAATATGGCCAGGCATAAATGCTTTTGTAAATTGCCTGCTTTTATTAGTCATTTGTAAATGGTTAGTTATCATATATTAATGATAGGTAAAATGCAAAAATAACTGTTATATTTAGTGGCTTTGTTGCATGCAACGAGCAAAAGTTTTAATTAAATCATGGAAATTACTACACCAATAATGGGGAAATGCGTGAGTAGAATTGCAACTGCAACAGCAACGGCAACGACTGACAAGTGAGCAAGACAAATACCTATAAAATTGGTTGGTAAGGCAGGGGGGTTGAATGTGCCCCAAGCTCTGTTCGGATACAACCCCGTTTGCTTAGTTTGTCTGCATCAGATAACACAAAAACGCAACAAAAGCGCAATTTCAACAACAACAACAAGAACAACTATTGAGTTTGTGTTGGCAACGCCTACAACAGCGTCAGCAGACACACATAGCATAACATTATTTAACATAACGCGGCACTGTTAAACTTAACATAGCACTTGACTCTTACATTTCTTCTTTGGCGCCTGCCCAACTGCTGCTGCCTGCTTTTTTTGTGTATGTGTGTGTTTGTGTGCGATGGTGGTGGTGTTTGTGGTGGCATTTGCAGCAACTTACAAGCAATAACGAAAAGTGGGCGTTCACATTTTGCACACAGTGCTCTCGCTCACCGCGCGCTCTCCTTTAAGACGTTGACGACAACGCGAACGACAACAACGGATATACATTTAACATTTGGCCACACCTACGCCCTCGGGCCCAAAGCACGCCCCACTCTCTAGACGCCCCCAGCCATCAAGCAGCTTTGGCTCTGATTCTGACTCTGGCTCTGACTCTGGTCCGTCTTTAGTTATGTGCATCACTTGACATGTGGGTCAGATTTGTGTTGTCGTTGCTGGTGATGGGGTTGGTCGTCATTTGATTGTGGCTGGGGTCGAGGGGGGTCTCTGCCTGTGATTGGCCCTTGCGTGAGTTGTGGGCTGTGTATATTTATTATGCTCCCAACTATAGTCGCCTTACATTATGTATCTGTATCTGCTTGTGCATTTACTCAAAGCATACATTCAACTCAAATTTTAAACACTACCCCAAACTTTAATCTACTTCTAACTAATGTATTTCTGTAAATATTCCCGGTGTACTGTAGCTCTAGAAATAAGGAATCTTAAACCCAATTTCTCTCAATTTTAAAAATTTCATTTTTCTATTCTTTTCTTTAGTTTATAGGTCGTTTCTCCTACTTTCTCCACATTATTTCAAATTGGCAATCGTATTTTCCAAATTTTCTAGCTTAAAAGCCAATAGCTTAAAATATATAGCCTGCAAAATATAATTTATTTATTGCAGCTTATTTATTTTGTGTTGTGCACTGGTCACTGGTCAGTCATTGGGACAAACGGTCTTATCCTTAAATATGTAAGCTAAAATTTTTAAAAATCTTTATTCCAATCCCCCTGTTATTAACAAATTCACAAAATGTTTCTCAAAAATAAGGGTTTCCCGATTCGATGCTTTCAAAAGGAAGATTTCATTCATTATAGACCTTTAATATTCGAATCTGCGGTCGATATTCAATTATTCTAAATTAGAAAAATTTTACTGTTGCAACCAATGCCGAAAGTCGGACCGCAAAGTTGTTCATACAACATGTTTGAAATTCGTGGAAAATCAGACGAACAAAGGTGCAATTTAAAACCTGGGATCAAGTATAACTTACACTCAATCGTACAGCTGGCAAAATTAGGTTGTTATAACTTCAAAATATTAACATAACTAATAATAATTAAAGTATTGAATAGAAACAGAATATAATATCAACATGAATGAACGGTTATCTTCGGCACGCCGAAGATTACATACCCTTGCAAACCGGAGTTAATGGGCTTAAATTTAAATATTAGTCCACAGTTAGAGATATTATTATAAATATGTATACGCATTCGAATTCATAACTAATATTGACCTCAAAGCACATCATGGCAGATTGAGTCGCCTAAGACAGAAGCGTGCGTTTTGAGCAACTTCTCAGTGAGGTACTTTATTACTTCGCTCTTAATTTTAGAAAGGATTTTGTTTATAAATTGCGGTTTACATTTGTTTTGCTAATATTTAGAAATTAATAACCCCCAACTCGACAAGGATTCCTGCATACGTGAAAGAGTTGGGTCTGATGGAAGAGCTATAGGAGCAGAAGCGGTACTATACAGCTAATAGGTCGCAGTGCATTTCGCTCCCCAATAGTAATAGACTACACGGCAAAATGATAATACTAGGATCTAGAAGGACATCTAAATTGCGCGCTCCACACTCCACATTACTTAGTGGCTCTCTGCACAAACGGTTCGTTAAGTTGGTAGGGCACTTATAACGGCTCTTGTTCTCGCTTCGCAGCTGATCGGTCATGCAGGTGGACTAATTACTCAAACAATTTGAGCAGGAGTAATGTGAGCGAGTTAAAACGGAGCGTGTGTGGGGACAGCAACTTTGAATTTTGACGACATTCCCGCTTTGAAGTTGTTCGCATTACAAAGGAAATGGCAAAGCCTGAAAGCTTAGACAAATTTCTATCTCATGCATATTTTGTTGCTCTGGAGTTTGACATTGTTATTGTTGTTGTTGCCATAGTTAAAGCAGAAGCAGAAGCAGAGGCAGAAGCAGAAGCAGAAGCAGAGCTGAGTTATGCTGAGTATTTGCGTAATTAAAACATGAAAAGAGTTGTGCGCAAACTCATTTAATTAAGCATGCGGCGGCAGCGCGGAATTTGTCAAGTGTTTTTTGCGAATGACTCCTTTAGTGCTGGGCCGTGGTTGACGGTGGTTAAGGGTGGTGTTCGTGTTCGTGTTCGTGTTGGTGTCGGTGTTGGTGTCGGTGTTGGTGGGGTGTGCAGGCTGGCTTGAGGGTTGTGGCATTCAGTAGCAACATCACAATAATCATAATAATTATGAATTTAATTGCTTGAACAATGCTTTTGTTTGTTTTAAATTAAAACGGTGGACACTTGGCACTGCTGTTGTTGTTGTTGATGATGTGTTTGCTGTCGCTATTCTCCTTTATAGAGGGTTCAGCTTACGAGTGTGAGTGGCGCACGAGTGTGAGGTTGGAGTGTGAGCTTGAGCACGAGTTGTGACCAATTGACATAGAGCTGCAACCTCATTCAGTATCAGCCGTTTGCTCAGTGTCACTGTTGTCTTGCTCGACTCGCTGCCACTTGGGATACAAATCTACAAACACAGACAGTTTATTTTCCCGATTTGCACTTTTTCCGGCACTACATTCAAATGGGTACATGTAATAGACGGTTTCCAATATGCCCGACATTTCGTACATTCACATTCTTTATATATTGCAATTCGATTATGAGTCTCCGCTGTGGTTGTGCGAGTAGCAAAGTGTCCGCTTGATTCAAATAAAACAGCTGATCGGTTTTTGTTTTGCTTGTCTTTGCGACAAACTTAAACTTAAAACTATTAATTAAAATAAAAGACGGGCGAAAACCACGTTTCTAAAAAGCACCGAATAAAAAAATTAAACCATTTTTTCAGCATTAATTTATAATATATTAGATCAAATTAGTCAAATTGTTTGCGCTATCAGCTTTTTGATAGCTTTATGTTCCAATTAATAACACGAAGTTATTTTCACGTTATAAACTTTATTAGAAGACTAGAAGCCCAAGTGCTTAGTCTTTTCCACAACGAGATTGTTTATTGTTTATTCTAAGGTTTGAAGCCACTTGCTAAACCTTCTATCAACACTTTGCTTATTAAAGGTTTGAAGCTAATTGCTAAACCTTTTCTCAACAAGAGTAACTAACGATCGATTACCTAGAGCTTTGCGAAAGCACTGATTAGCTGCAGCAGCCGGCCGATCAGCGAACGCACTTTATCGAGAGAGAGAGAGAGAGAGAGAGAGCGCTGCTAACGCCGCCTGCTGCAACTCAAACTGCATTTAACATAATGTGGATATGTAATTAAGACTAACAATAAGCTATTTATATTTAGCCACGCAGGGCTCCAAATTCAAGCATGTTAACAACTCATAATCAATTCAATTTCTTTGATGCTGCTGCCAACACAAATCATAATTGTATTTTTAAAGAAGCGCGTACCTTTCTTGAATTGTAAACTGTTTATGACATTTACCACATTTTTCATAACATCGAAAATACTTGTGTATTTTCAGCCATTTTCAGAAAACACTCATCCAAAAATACCTGCCATCAAAAATGCACACTTGCTTAACCTTTTCTGATAATATGTGGCAGTAAGTGTTTATTACAACTTAGGTACGGGGTATCTTCTAGTAAAGCACTGGCGATTGCGATATTCTTACTGGATGAATACATTTTATCATATTTTAATTTCGTACATTTTTTTCTGTAGACAACATATCTTAAAGAAAAATGTAACCTACTAAAATATTCCAAATCGCAACTAATATCCAAGCCGTAGAATTTCATTATTTCATTGGAAGCAAAGTCAGGATTATGATTTAAAGAGTAGACTGCTCTTTACAGAAAATACAGCACCTCGGATGATGTACATAAATCAAACTCAGAACTAATTTATGTAAAACATACAAGTAAAAAAATAACGTTGTTAACAAATGGCAACAGTTTGGTTAAACTAACTTTAATCTTGAAAAAATCATGGTAGCTAAAAGTGCAGAATACAACATAAATATTTTGGAATCGCTCCTTATTCCTAAGTAACACTAACTGTAATGGAAAACAATTTCTAAACATTTAAAATGTTGATTAGCGTCAGGAGAAATCTTAAGGACACGGGCCTTCTATATAGAGAATTTCAACGATTTTTTTCATCCACATTTTTGGTGAACACATAATTTTCATCATTTTTGTGATTGACAGAGAGTAAATGAGGCGATGCCCGGGATGCAAGGCGTACCAAATTGAAACATTATTTTTATAGATTCCGATGGAGCGGCGACACGACGGAGCCGTAAACAAAAGGACGACGAGAACAACGCTCCGTATTCGCTACGTATATTTGCTGATAAGCGGCAAACGGCACAAAAGACATTTTCATAAGCATTATACTGATTATGACACCCAATGTCGAAAACAAAGGCGACTCCCCCCACCCCCTCCCTCCCAGATACCAGTCCTCTTGGCCCTAGGAAACCAACATTTTGTGCTGGCCCAACCACCAGCAGCCACAGCAACCACAGCAGTCGCACACACAATAAAACAAAAGTGCTGATAAGCAGCCTAAAACTATGCAACGTCAAACTTATGCCTCTGATAGCAGGGGGTGGGGTGGGTAGTGCAATCTCCCCAGGGGCAGGGCAGGGCAGGGCAGAGTATGTCTCACATATGAGCGCGTCGCACAAATCGAAATCTATAAATGACTTTATTGTTATGGCCTGCAGCGGCGACGCCAAGTCCCTTTTGCCTCTACTCACATCGAAGACAAACCAATAAGACGCCAAAACTTTTCGTCGAGTACGTACACACACACACACACACATATTATCTGTGTGGATGTGTATATATTCTTCATAGATATATTGAAAAGATCTCTTATCTGAAAGTTTTTGCGGTCGTTGTAGTTGCGCGCATCCGCTGCCACAGACAAAAGCGGCACAGCAACAACAAAAAGGACGCGTGTTCCCTTTTAAAGTTTCATTAATCAAGTGGCAAGTGGCAAGCGGCAAGCGGTAAGCGGCAAGAAACGGCAATTGCAGGCCACTTGGGTGGGGCACAAACCGTTTTATTATTTCAATTGCAGCCAGCTCCAAAATATGAAGCATCATTTATCAGACAACCCCCGGGCCAACACAACCCCCTCCTTCCACTGTCTGTGTGTCTGCGTGTGGATTTGAAATTGGCAACAACAATGCCGTGATTAATGGCTGTCAAAGCGAAAGAGTCAACAAATGTCAAGCACGAGCATGCAAAGCAAAATGCCAATTGACAGCGCTGGCATCAGCAGCAACCAACAATAAACAACAATAGCAATAAGAACAATAACAAATCCAGCTGCACATTTAAGTGCAGGCAAACTAGCTAAATTCACGCCAAGCTCCATTTTGCAGCAAATGCTTATAGCTTTAAAAAGCAAGCCAAAAATTGATAAGTGTAGATGATCAACCATTCATCGAATGATTTGCTCCTCCATTTCAATTTTACTGTTATTAGTAGTTTTTCTTGAAGCGAGTTCAGATCGAATTTTATTTGGCTTATGGCCTGGTTCCACTATAATCATTTCTTACATTCTTAAAATACAATTGTAGTTAAATTAATTTTTTCTAATTTATTATAATTTATTGAAAGAAAAATAAGGAATGAAATCCGTTTCATTTTTAAATTGGTCCCTTAGTTATTGGGTGGTTTGCCGAGAAGTGTCTTATATTTGAACTAATTGTTTTATTTGTAATTTCGCAAAGACAGAAATTAAAATTAGGCGATCAGTGTTTTGAAATCAAGTGGTAATTTGATCATAATGGAACCGGGAAATGTAAAGAATGAGAGTCTACGAAGTTTTGAGCATAGTGGAATCAGTCTCAAAATTTAATAAATGTTGTCTCCAAATTCAATTGTAGTTTAACCCGACCAAAAAAAATTCAACTGTTTTCAATGTTTGTTAATTACATTTATTTTTATTTTTGTTTTGGTTTTCTTTTTTAAAACTTGTGTTTTTTTTTGTGTTTTTTTTTTTGTATTTTGTCAGTTTTGATTTCTTTGTTTTGCATTATTCTAAAATTAAACGCAACGCGGCGTACATTTTTCATTCAATACGGTCCTATATCATTGTATGTGTAACTTAAATTGTAGATACTTTTGATTCTTGACGTTGCGCATTAAAAAAAACTTCGCTTATGCAGTTTACATTTATTTAACATGTAGGTAGTATTGTGTATATATAAGTATTTAATGCATATTTATTGAATAAGTTCTTTTTTTTGATTTTTTTTTTGCTTTTTGCTTATACACACTTTGGTTATTCTTTTCACTGCTTTTGCATTTCGCTTACGGCTTACAAATTGTTTTAATTATTTTGGATATATATTTTTTTATTAATACGTAAATATTTTTACTAGTTTACGTTTTTTTTTTTTAGATTTCTCATTTTTAATTTAACACTTAGTTTTCAAGTATTTATAGATTATATGGAATCGCATGAGTTGCTGACAATTAAATATGCATATTGAATATTTATAATAATAAAAAAATTGATTTATATCATATTAATAAATACATTTATATTGTAACTAGTTTTGTTTGCGTTTGTTTCGTTTTGCGGTTTTCTCATATATATTTTGTTAGTTTATACACATATCATATTTTACTTAATATTTTCTTATAATCCTTACACTTGCATAGTCTAGCCTTTATTTACTTCATTTGTTATACTTATTGCAAGGCTTCTTTAACTTTAACTTCTGTATTATATTTATATTTTGTATTTAGCATATTTTTCCATTAAGTAAAAAAAATGTCGATTTGTTGCAATCTTTTAGCCTCGCACTAACTAAACTTAAATAATAATCAACAATGTGGCTCTAACAGACTTCAAAATGAACGTGAAAAATAAGTTGTAGTACACATATAGAAAATATAAATATTTTAAATATTTACACATTAAATAAAAAGCCAATTTCTCAGCTTATTTTACATCTGGCGGCCTTTATATCGAAATGAAGTTCCAAACCAAACAATACATAAATATAATAAAAATTAAAAAATATAAAAAAATAAAAATAAAAATGGTCGGTGGGGATTTTCAACAAATTTCTTTCAATTTGAACAGTCAAACTTATCTATAACGAACTCGAAACAACTCCTGAAAGATATCGAAGCCGCAATGAGATTTTGTTTTGAGAATCAACTAAGTAATTTGATTCAGAGCATACATTACATTACTTGAGCATATTTTTTTAGAAACAAAAACATTCAACAGCAATTCGAATATCGTTTTGAAAAACATCAAAGTCTGATGACACATTGAGTAGAGCAAAGATGCGTCAAATGCGGTACAGTTGTCATAAGTACAATGTACTTAAATTCGTCATAGAGAAGCTTGATTGTACTCTCTTTTTTAATTTCTAAATAATAATAGCAAAATAAATATTTAAAACCATTTAAAATAGTTTTTATGCCGTTAATAAGTGTTTTTGACGTTTTCTTGTTTCCTTCTTTCTTTGTTTATTAATTATTATTTTTATTATTTATTTATTTTTTTTTTTTGGCACTGCTTTGAGTTGTTTTGGCACCGCACGCTTCGAGCGTAAAAGATATTAA
The DNA here is from genome assembly GCA_035042485.1 of Drosophila cyrtoloma. NCBI lineage: Eukaryota > Metazoa > Arthropoda > Insecta > Diptera > Drosophilidae > Drosophila > Drosophila cyrtoloma. The sequence goes on from JAWNLH010000780.1 coordinate 115,082, forward strand.
AAAATGTATACATGTCTATGTATATCCCGTACATAGAGCGGTGCTGTGACTTAAAAATGTACAGAAAAAAAGTATAATATATATTAACGGCTTAACAGTTTTGTTTTTCATATATGTGATAACTAAATACATTACACTCTTTTTAGCACAAGCTGCACTCAAAATATTTACAGAGCTTAAGGGAACAATAAATCGGAATAAAAACAGTTTTCTTCTTTTTTTGTTTTTGTTTTGTAATAATTAAAACTTATGCATATTGTCACTTCAATGTTAAAAATCATGGTGATACAAAGAAAATGAATCGACGCGTCCAAAACTGCAGATGGGACGTAAATATATTATAGAGAATATACATACTCTTATAGTAGGTAGCTGGAAAAAAGCCAAACTAATTAAAACTATGAAACTTCAACTCAGTCAAAGCAAAACGAACAATTTATGGTTTATATGAATATTATAAATATATATAGATATATGCTGTGTATCCATATATTCCACATATCAAGCTATAGTGTGTTCATTGAGTGCATTTGGGCTATTTAGTTGCGATTGTAGAACTTTCTTTGGTAGCGCTTGCAGCTGCTACCCATGCTGCCAACGCCTCCGCCTCCGCCACCACCCCCAACGCCACCCACGCCCGCGCCCATCCCCACTCCCAAGCCTAAGCCAAAGCCCATGAACTGCTGCTGGTGCTGCTGCTGCTGCGGCTGCTGCTGATGATGTTGTTGCTGCTGTTGATGTTGTTGTTGCTGCTGTTGATGTTGTTGATGCTGCTGCTGCTGCTGCTGATGATGATGATGATGATGCAGACCAAAGCCGGCGGCTCCATAGAACTGCTGACCAGAGCTGCTGCTGCCGCCGCTGCTGCCGCTCATGCCCAGGGCTTTATTTTAGCTGGACGCCCCCAGCTGATTCTTCATGTGCGCGGCAGCAGCTGCTGCCGCTGCGGCGGCCGCGAATGGTGAGCCGCCGCCGCCTCCAGTGGGCGTTTGCGGTCCATTGTTGTTGTTATTGTGGTCGCCCGGTGTGCGGGGCCCATTTATAATGCCAGTGCCGCCATTCACATTTGCGCCGCCAGTAACGCCAACTGGCCCACCGCCCAGCAATCCACCAGCAGCGCCAGCGGCGCCCGCAGCCCCAGTTGGTGACCCCTGGCCCAGAGACGAGACATGGCGCTTCAGCATCGGATGATTGGCCATCGAGGCGAACACCAGGCGCTCCTCGTAATCGTATTCGCAGAGTATCTTATTCTCGCATAGGTAGAAACGATCGCCAACGCAGAATCTGAAAGCAAGAGAAATGATTTGAACTAGTTTTAGCAAGGACTCGACACGAATCAAATGGAATTTGAATCTTATAACTCTCTCCAAGAGGATCATTAGGCATAAGAAAGAATGTAAAGAATACAAGTAATACAAATTGAAGAGAGTGTTTCCGTTATCGGTAGTATTGTCACACCCATTGAATATGAATAAAGATATCATAAGTATATATATATATATAAGTATAAGGTTAGTCTCATTCTTGAACTGTTTTCTTCAGATTTCCAGCATAATATCATTCTTGAAGGCGAAGGAGTTTTGCCAGGTAGAAGGAAGCTGGAAGTTGCTCTCAAGTTGAACAGGAACTAACTGGAAACGATTTTTCCACATGCTTAAGCCTGTAAGCGACTGACAGCACAAAGATGGCAATTGACAGCGGTTAACGGTGAATGGTGAATGGCCAGGAACTGAGTTGGCTGAAACAAAAGAGCAGACGAAGACAAGCCCGAAGGACAGAAGCACAAGGACACAAGCCAGTAAGCAAGGAAGCAGGACAACAGCAACAGCAACAGCGATTGTTGTTGACGAGCGGTTTGAGAACCAGAATCTGAATGCTGACGGCTCAAAGGAAGTCAGATAAGCATTTGAAAATGTCACGAGGCAACAGGCGGAAGTGCACCACAGATCTGAAATTGAGAATTGCTGCTGCTGCTGCTGCTGTTGCTGTTGCTGCTGCTGCTGCGAAAGGTCCAACAGAATTAAGGGATTTGAGTTGGGAAGTTGGGGGTGTCGTGGAATACAGGAGTACAACAAGTTACGCCCCAGTGAAATGCAGTGTGCATTCAGCCAGTTGCAAATAAAGTCGCCCGTTTTCAGTCGAGAAACTCTGTGTGTGTGTGTGTGTGTGTGTGTGTGTGTGTGTGTGTGTGTGTGTGTGTGTGTGTGTGTGTGTGTGTGTGTGTGTGTGTGTGTGTGTGTGTGTGTGTGTGTGTGTGTGTGTGTGTGTGTGTGTGTGTGTGTGTGTGTGTGTGTGTGTGTGTGTGTGTGTGTGTGTGTGTGTGTGTGTGTGTGTGTGTGTGTGCGTGTGTGTGTGTGCGTGTGTGTGTGTACATGAAGCCCTTTGTCAAAATATTTATGTTAGCACCTGTACAGGAACAAGAGTCAGTGTGGAGAGTGATGTTGGAACGCAACTGTAAAGTTGCATCTAGGAGGAAAGGGGGAGGGGGTGGGGAGGGGGGAGGGAAGGAGGAGGACGGTGTCTCCGCAACAGTTGCCCAACATTCAGCACACAACAGCTCGAATTACAACCCAAACAAGGCAGACTCAAAGTAGTAAGAAGCCCACGACCAATTGAATACTCTAACCCAAGGAATTGAGTATAATTTCCTGCTGCAAAGGAAAAATGGTTTCGATTATTTGCATAGAATATTTGCATCGCTGCACTTAAAAAATGTCAAAATTCACAAACATGTCGCTAAACATTACCTAATAAATCCGAGTATGATTTTAATAACCACATTGAGAACAAGTACAAAGCGTATATTTTTTAAGCTTCTTAGAGTTGAGCACATTTTCCTAATATATATATTTATTTTGATATTTAAATTTTATTTATTTTATATTTAACATGTTGGGATTTAAGGGCAAATATAGCTTTTTACAGTCTGGCTTCAACTTTGTGAAATACCAAAATTTCAGCATAAAATTGAGCAGTTTTTGAGAAATATTAAAGAACTGTTTTCGACGACCGCAGACCATAAAAATGTTAATTTTTGTAATATTCAATTACTTATAAAAAATGCTCAAATATATAAATCGCAATCAGAACGTAATTCGCCATATACATGTGTATATATTTGTTGCATCTTGCTATAAGGAACTAGAGTGCCCAACTTGTTGCCTGTTTTGGCATTACTCGATGTGTTGCAGTGCACCATTTTAATGTTTGACAAGTACATGTACCCCATCTGGCCAGAATGGGGCAGCGAGGGAGTCTGGGTAAAGCAGCTTACAGCAGACTTACAGCGGATACGAAATTTGGCTTTTGATTTACGTCAACTTTTTTGGTTTTGTTTCATTTTCTTTTTGGCTGCTGGCGTTGCAGCAAATCGATTGACGGACTGACTCTACCATATGTATACGTATTGGTTTCTGTATGTGGGCTGTGTGGGCGTGGCACGTTGGTGCCCTTGTCGTCTACGCTTCGTTTATCTGCAAAACAACAAAAAACGGCTGAGTCAACAATGTATACAAATGAACAGCAAAAACAACATTTTTTAGCCATGGCATTGAACGCACCTGTGACATCATGCACACCATCACACACATGTGTGTGTGTGTGTGTGTGTGTGTGCGTGTGTGTGTGGGAATCATACATCCGGGCAAGCGAAGACCACCAACAAATTGTCAACAGGAAATACAAAAATTGTTAAAATGGCGCACGCTGCTTTTTCTCTTTCTCTCTTCCTCTCTCCCTCTCCCCCTCTCTCTTGTTCTCCGTCTTTCTTTCTCACTCACTCTTTGCTCTTTCTCCTTGCCGAAACGAAAGATTCACTGTCAAACTTTGCGCCAGTTTACCGCTTCTACTCCAACTGCCCGCGCTGCCACAGCTGCCACTCAACTAACGACGTCGTCGATGCTGGCAGCAGGAAATTATGCAAACTTTTCAGCAACAGCTTACAAATAACAAATAAAAATAAACAACAACAAAAACCAAACAGCAAAAATTTGATGCACTTTGGTTTACACAAATACAAATGGGAAAAAAAGTGCAAAGCGACATTTTGTTGTTGCCGCTGCTGGTTCATAATGTGGCAAGTGAAGGCCCGCATATTAAATGTGAATTGCGCGACCAACAACAACTTTGGGAGCTGACTTGATAAGGGGATGGTTGCGGTTGGGGTTGGGGTTGGGGTTGGGGGTGAGTTGTGCGTGGTTGCGTGGACATTGCAGACTACCCGCTGGCCATGCGGCCACGGCTCAATGACTTTTTGATAATTGAATTTATTTACGTTAGAGCCACGTACACATTACTGCAAGAGCCCGAAAGCTTTTGTGGAACGAGGTGCAAGGAACACAAAAACACATATGCTCCAAAGGGTTCAAAGAGCGGCGGACTCTTTATTGCAGCAGCACGCCGAATTTAAGAGTCTGCCAGCAGACAACTCTTAAAAATAACTTGACAGCCACCTAAGTAGACTCACTTGTGAGTTTTCACAATAAAAGACCCAAATTCAACGGTCAAATTGTTTTGGTCAAAAGTGCAAATTGTGCTGGACAGTGAAAGGGGTGTGTGTTGCATTAAATGGTTCTGTTTTCAGAAGGTCTGATTTGAATATTATCCTTGCAATAAGGGCTTAATGGAGCTCTCACGTAATATTAGATAGGGTTTGGGGATACTTTTCGTGGCAAGACATATGCCCGACACATCGAATTGACGGTGTTTTCGATAAATTTACACACAAAGATAGGTTTGAGAATGTTATGTTATGTTGCCATTTGTTGACGAAAATATGCGCCTTATATAAAAATTTGAGCAGGACAATGATCCGAAAACATTCATCATAACTCGTGGTTTTATTTAGTGGGTCAAGTCAGTCCCCCGTCTTGAATCCCATTAAAGTATATTTCTGCAAACTGATATTGTCTGTATCTAATAGAATAGAAGTAATGCCCGAGAATTGGGGGATACAGGCTACTATATATAATTCACAATCTAGAAATTTAACATACAAAATCAAATAACTTTCGTTAAACATTGGACAAACCTATTGTCGCAGGCCACTAGTTGGGTAGTACTAAGACGTAATGTAACATAACATCTGTAATTTAACATGCTACTATGTACTTAACATATGATATCGATATCGATTGACACCATTGGTCTGATCACCAGCTTGAAGAGGAAGAGTAGAGAAAAGTGTGGGCAATAATGAAAACTATGCACTATATTACTTATATTTTTATTAATTGCATTATAAAACAATAGCACATATTTAGTGTGCATTGCGGGAGATGTCACGTCCAATTTATTGTACACAAACAAATCTGTTAACAGATGAGGCAACTGATCGTTAACATAATAAATACCACAACAGCAATAGTTCATATGTATATACAACAACAGCCACCTAAATTCGTAATTTAGCTGATAAGCGCAGACTCTAAACATTTGTATAATGCTAGCATTGGGAAAAAGAATTCCAGATTTACGCGCAATAAATACAATTACATTGCATACAACTTATGTTAAGCAATATCATCAGATTTTGAACGGACAGTGGCCAGCTGAATGACAATGTTAACAGGCAGCTGTTAAAAATGCTCTTCATTTCAATTGGTTGAATCGAGCTAGTTGCATATTCCTGGCATCGAAACACTTGAGCCTCGATGCAGCTGGGCGCACGTGCCACGGCCCACGGCCCACGCACACCTCTGCCTTGAATTTTTATTTCGTTACATTTTTAATGTCAATTTTCGACAATGCAAAACAAAAGCATCATGGATTGCATTTGCAAACAGTCGGATAAATGAACTCAATTGTATGGAACTGGAAGTGGAACTGAAACTGGAGCTGGAACTGGATCTGGATGGCAGCGAGCACAATTTGGACAATGTGCCAATATGTTGTAACATTTATTTCAATATTTTTGTACGGCAATGCCGTGTGGCGGCATTTTTAATATTTAATGCGACTCGTTGCACGAGCAACTCCAATCGAGAATGTAGACAGCGCGGGCAGGGGCACAAATTGGCTGGGGCTGAGACGCCGGCATATGTGTGGCCGCATTATTGATGCAAACGGCAAACGGCACAAAAGAAAAGAAACAAAACAGAAAAAAAAGAAAGAACCCGTTGACCAGGCCCGAGGTGTACGCACTTTAAAAACTCTCTAGAGTGACATTTCGCGAATTGCCCAAATGCAATAAATTCGTGAAGCAAGCAGTTGGCCTCGTTGCACATGAACAGCATATCCATAAGATACACACACACACACACACGCATGCATACATATGTAGATGGCAATGTCGATGACTAGTTGATGGCACCCAAAAGGGTTTCGAGAATCAAATATGCCAACGAAATTTATGCGGTTTTCATAGAAACTCAACGACACTCAAAGGGGTTGGCTGCCCCCGCCGCCCCCGCTCCTGGCCCCGTCTCCGTGCTCCGTGTCCGTGTCCGACTCTGTCGCTGTGAAAAACAAACTTGTAAATGATGCCAATTTGTTGCTATTATTGCTGATGTTTCTGTGCTGCATAATAATAAAATTCCAAGTGCCATTTTGGCTTTGTATATTGGCCAAAGATTAAAAAGGGATTTCTTTGGCGAGGGTTGTGAATTTTGTGGAGCTGCTGATGGTAAATGGCCTATAAAAATACATAAGTATTTATGTGAGTTTTGTAGATGACGGAAGAGGCGATAAAATGGTAAAATGGAGGTAAAATGTGCGCTAACATTAGCAAGGCGGTGATTTCTTGAGCGATTATCCGATATTATCCGATCTTGATGAAATTTCGCAATGGATTAATAATATGTCAAGTTATATCATGTATCAACTGGAAAGATATACCATTAAATTGTATTGCTATCAAAAACTGATTTATATTGATATTCGCCAAACGCGCAAAGTTATCGATAAATAATGTTTTCCCGATATGCGCGATATACGAGAACTTATATTATATAGCTCTTATAGTCTACGAGATGCATTTGTTCCTTCAGACGGACGGACGGACAGACACATGGCTAGATCGCCTCGGATATATTTACTTTGTGGGGTCGAAGATGCTTTCTTCTGTCGGCCCCACACTTTGCCAACTTCATTCGTATATGTTTGTGTCCGTATGTATGCATGTATATACAGATATGTACACAGCTGAACATTAAAATAGGCTTGAAGAAGTGCGGATATTATGTCCAACATACAATATATTCATTTATTAGTATGGCGACATAGTTTCTTAACGAAAATGGAAAGTATCTGACTTTAGGCAGCGTACGGTCAAATTGTTTGGCACATTCCAATTTTAAAGGTCCATTTTGAGCTGGGGACAGTGAAACAGATGCGAGGTTTCGACTATATTCATTGTAATAGAGGCTCAACAGAGCTATCAAATAATAATAAAAAATAATATTTAGCGCAGGGTCAACTATTAGAATATCCAGTAAAGTTCCTTTGGTCAGAATAAGACAATTTAAGATGGGGAAAAAGATTGCATTGGTTCATGAATGATGAAAATCAGATAGGTTTGCTTGGCAACGATGCTAAAGGATATGTTGGTGAAGTTATTGTCTTCACACCTATTTTACCAGGTGTGTATATATACAAATATATATGGATAGCTCACCTATGATTGCATTGCTGGCATGCAAAGCACTCCAGATGATAAACATTGGTGCGTGCACGCATCACCATCTCGAAGGCTGGAATGACTTTGCTGCAGGCGGCACAGTAGCCCGTATTACCAAACAATCTGCAAGAGAATAAAGAATTGCATTTTACTCTCTCTCTCTCTCTCTCTCTCTCCCTCTCTCTCTCTCTCTCTGTCTCTCTCTCTCACCTCAAGTAGTCACGCTTGCAGAGCATCAAATTGCCCTTGGTGTAGAGCGTGGAGCCGACCTCGCCGAGGCGGCAATCACAGCAGCCGCACTTTAGGCAGTCTTCGTGCCACAGCATGTCCAGGGCGCGCAACAGATAACGGTCCTGGATGTGCTTGCCACAGCCGGCGCATAGTTGGCTCCCGTTGTTGTTGTTGTTGTTATTGTTGTTCGCCGCAGCGGCAATGTTCTGCACGTTGCTATTATTATTATTATTGTTGCTGTTGTTGTTGTTGCTGTTCACCGAATTGCCATTGCTGAGGCCATTGTTGTTGTTGTTGTTGCCGTTGTTGTTCTGCCCGTTGTTGTTCATGTTTGCTGCCTGTTGTTGTTGCTGCTGCTGTTGCTGTTGTTGCTGCTGCTGCGCTGACTGCTGCTGTTGCTGATTGGATGAAAGCCCGACAAGTCCGGGTTCAGATTTGGTTATATCCATAGTCATCATCTGCCGAGCGAAAGAGACCGAGAAAGAGAAATAGAGAGAGAGAGAGAGAGAGACTGATTAGTTTTGTTTAGTTTGCGTGTGTGTGGGTGTGTGTGTGTGTGTGTGTGTGTGTGTGTGTGTACATTGGGATGGCTAATCGAGGCAAAGTAGACTTCATAGGCCGATGGCGGTTTCGGGTTGATCTTGTTGAGGCTGTTGATGATCTTTTTGTTGTTGCTCATGTTGTTGTTCATGTTGTTGTTGCTGTTGCTATCGATATGATCGAACGGCGGCGGTATTAGCGGCACAATGAAGCGGTTACGAATGATGTTGTTGCTGTTGTTGTTATTGTTGTTTCGATGAACATTGTCGTACGCAGGCCCGTAATGCGGTACTACGGGCACAATAAAGCGGTTAACGGTGCTCAAGTCTAGAGCATCGTCATCGCTGTCATATCCAGCGTCGAAATTGATATAGTAAACCATGTCCAACGATATTAAACAAAACACAATAACAGATGCTCCAATGCTGATCTATGTTTCAAAGGGAACATAACGGCACTGAGCAGCTGTAAGTAGGCTAACAGTGCTGTCTAATCCCATTCAGACACGGCGGCGTTTGGCATTAACCTTAATATTTTTAATATAGCATACTCTTGTGCGCAACATATATTAATATATGTTTATTGTGGAAAATTTAAAGCGAGCCCGTTGTAGGCGCATATTTGACAAAGTGCTTGCAAAACGGCCAAATGAAATTTAAGATAATATAAAAAAGAAAAGTGTTAGGCACACCAATAAAGCAAAACAACAAAACGAAAGCAGGGCTCGTCCGGGAGTTGAACCCGGGACCTCTCGCACCCGAAGCGAGAATCATACCACTAGACCAACGAGCCGTTGCCACCGCTGCTGGCCCAGGCGAAATCTCAACGACAGTCAGCGAAAGCGGTGACCTTGGCACGATCAAGCTGTCGACGTGTCGATTCAGCAACACTTTCGTTTCGTGCTATTTTTAGCAAAACACAAGCTTCGATCGCTGTTGACGCCTAATCTTTTTGTTACTGTTCGGTCGTATTTGGTGCGGGGGCGTCGGTCCTTGTCATAACTGAGCTAACTATTGATGAGTTGGCAAATTGCCTCTTTAGCTCAGTGGTAGAGCACTGGTCTCGTAAACCAGGGGTCGTGAGTTCAAACCTCACAGGAGGCAGGTATACATTTCATGTGCTTTTTTAATGCTTTTATTTTTATTTTTTTGCAATTTGAGCAGTGATTTGAATTCAGAATTAAATCTGATTTGTAATAGCAATTTCGAACTGTTTTCAAAAATTGCACAAAAACTTATGACAACATTCCTGTCGAATATCATCTCTTTTTTCTTTTTTGGTAGGCTATTCTCCAGCGAAGCGCAACCGTTATAACTGTCATCCAATTGATGTCACTTTTGCTTTATTTGTCGCTGCAAATTGTTGCCTGCAGTAGCTCGATAACGATAACAATGCATGGCCAAGGCCTCTGTCAATGGTCAGCAGTAGCATCAACAACAACAACAACAGCAACATTACAACAAATCAATGCACACAAATCAATGCAAGCATAGCGCAGAAAAGCCACCAACAATTTTAAATAAAGAGATTTATGACAAATTGGCAACAGAAGAACATAGAATGAAACGAAACGAACAACTTTTGTGTGTAGAGTTGAGTGCGTGTCGTGCTTTATTCGTGACACGAACTAAGTCTGAGTGGACAAGTCGAGAAATTGTGAATTCCAATTGGAAACATCGATAGAAGAATATAAATTATTTGTATCTTCAATTAAAATTGTTTATAGTTTAAGCCTTGTTTGAATTATTCGAATTTTACTTTTAAGCCATTGACCATCTCTAGTTGATGGCCTGTGGCATGTGGCATGCAATGGCCCGCCTCGAATCAGGCCAAAGCCAAAGCGCTAAATACTTAGTTTGTTGCCAATTTCAGTTGCCGGCCGAAACCCTAAAATGCCCAACCACGCCCCGTACCCCCTCCAGCCTTGCCTCTTTGGGTGCATGCTTCATGTGTAACGCTGTCTGGTCCAAGCGTCAATTGTCGTCGTCGTCGTCGTCGTCTATGGCCAAATGCATTAAGCCACCATCGTGGATGTTGTTTGTTTCTGCTGTTTGTTTCCATGTAGCGCCAACTGTGACCCGGCCTTGGGGGCACACACAGAGAGAGAGAGAGAGCGAGAGAGAGCGCAAGAGAGGGGGGAGAGCGAGAGAGATGACTGCGGTTGAGTCTGCGACTGTTGCATGGTCTGCTGTTGCAGCTGCTGGCAATGACTTTAATTAGACATTGAGTGGCAGTTGTTGTGTGCGTGTGTCTGCGTCTGTGTGTCTGTGTGTGCGTGTGTGTGGCCAGTGTCAAAAACTCATCAAGTGCTCTCCCAAGCATCGGACAACTCACTCATAAAAATTCAATCAAATCAATTTATGTAAATTCAACGCCCGCTTTTCCCCTGCCCCGAATCCAATGATACAATGATACAAGTCAGCAGCATAGCACACACACACGCACACACACACACACGCACACCCCGGCCCCCTTCCCCAGCAGCGGCAAACTGCATTGTTATTTTAGTTTAGACTAAATTGAATAGCCAAATGGAATTCAATGCCACCAAAGCTTCTGTGCGAGGGTTTGGTGGTTGGGGATTGCCGATTGGGGGTTGTGGTTGGGGGTTGTGGCTTGTGGGTGCCCAATTTTTTCGGAGGCAGCAGACCATTCATTGGGCATTCATAGTTTCGAGCTGTGCGTGGGCGATCAATTAATTTATGCATTACATTCAAAACCAGCCTCCTCCTTCGAAGCTTTCCGCCCCAACATCGTCAGAATTGCATTGTGAATGTGCATGGCGGAGTTTTGAGCAGATTCGCCCAGCGATTTAACTCGTGATTTGTTCTTGCTCAAATCACATTTTCATTTGTAATTTCCATTCCATTTGATTTCATTCAATTCAATTTTAGATTTTGTGTGCGTATTTTCTATCATTCCACACCATTTCAGATAAATTTGTATTTAGTTTTCAATTTGTTATCCAATCTTAAAGAGCACAATAAAATGCATTTAAATTAAATTTGAACATAGTTGTCGGATTCTCATAATTTGCTGTCTATCAATGATAATATCTGAGTAAACAACAAGAAAACATGTCTCATACAAAAACTCATCTTTCCACCGATCATTCCAATGGTAGCAATATGATATAGTGTTCCGCAAAAATACACGAAAGCGTCACTTTAAAACTGAGACAGACAGACTCGGCTGATCAAGATTTATATACCTAATGGGAACGGAGAAGTCTGCCAATCCTAAGCTAGGGTATATATAAAAAAGAAGCCCCTGTTTCATTCCATTTTGTTCCAACACATTCAGCATTATTTGGGCATAATTCCGTTCCGTTTCTGCTTTGTTTAATTTCAATTCAACTATTTGGTGTCATCCATTCTCGAGACGCAACTGCTGATTTGGGGAATTTTTTCGATTTGAAGTCGTCATTGATATTCTTTGTAACTGCATTGAAATATCGAAAATATCAATTGCTTTTCGAGGTGTACGTTGTGTGTAATTAGGATAATCAATAATTTGTAGGGTTCAATTGCATTTATTATTCATAATAAGCTATTCTCGCCATTTAAATAACTACTCCTCCTTAATCAAGTATGCTCCAATAGCACCCCAACTGAACTAAAACAATATATTTACAGCGGCTGGCGATTGCACTCTTTCATTAAGTATCTCTTTTTGGTCGAGTCACCCTCAGCCCCGGCCACCCCCTGTTTTTACTTAGTCGACACTGGTTGCCCAGCAGGCTTCCGTTTCCGAGCCTTGTCGCCTGTGTCGCTTGTGTCGCCTGTGTCGCCAGCGAAGTGAGGCAAACGCAAACGGAAACGCAACCGATACCTGGCCGGGCGAGGGCAGCTAAGCTGGGGTGGTCAGCTGGGGAAGGGAGGGGAAGGGCATACTATTGCGCGACAGAGCGCTCATTAGACCCAATCAATATTCAAATTTCCATGGCAGTAATTCCCATAGACTTAGAACCCCTTTAATTTTCTATTTTTATTTTTTGGTAACATTTCCCGCGGGCTTTTCACAGTTTAGTTTGCTAAGCGAAGGCCGTCCAGCCCCTGACCAGCCCAAAGGGGTCGAGGGCTGTTTCTTTTCGTATTTGGTTGCGACTCCATAATTATGCAGACACACACACACACACACACACACACACATACACAGATACACACATATGCACATATGTTTGTTAGCTTAAACCTTTTTAACCCCAATTGCGGTCGCGGAGACTCGTTGAGCGGAGCGTGGAGCGTGCAAGTGGTGGGGGACGGGGTAAATTACAGGATTGCACGCAAGTTAACGGAAGTTACTTCGGCTATAAGAAACTCTCGCTAGTTTCATACACCCCCACACCCACCCCCTCCCCCAGTCAGTCACAGCACTAGCACTCTTCCATGTGCAGTTTTTCACAAATTTTCCGAGTTGATTTTGCGGTCAGTTATGTTTATGGGTTTTTATTTGGCGACAAAAGTGGACTGCTGCAATTTTGTGTCATGTTTTATGCATGCGCTCCACAAAAGGAGACGATAGCCACAGCAGGGGTGAGCGGGGGGGGGGGGGGGGGGGAGTTGAAGTATTGCAAATGTTGTCGCATGTCGAGCATGTGGAGCGCATTTAATGACACTAATTAGTGGCCGAGGCTCATGTGACAAACGCGTTACGGCAGCCCCTTGTTTGCCACACACACACACACACACACACACACACACACACACGCACACGCACACACACACGCACAATCACACACACACAGACAGCAACCCCCTTTGTTGGGCAGCAGCAACCCCTCGAAAACCCGAGAGAAAATTCTGCATATGCCTGCAACAGCTGCAAATCGGGAGCCCCAACTTTTGACTGCGTTTTTTGAAGGGCCTGCTGTCGCTGCAGACTAAACCCCCTCGCCCGCGCCCAGCCCCACCCCACGTTCACCCCCCCAAAAGGCGGCGTGGCTCACCCTTAATTGGTAATTAATTTATTTTGCATAATTTTTCGAGTCGTTCGCTTTTTGCCATTGCACATTATGTTGCTGACAGCCTGCATATGGATTGGGGGCAGGTAATAGCGGGCAGTGTGTTGTTGGCAGTGTTGTTGGCTTTTTAAGGGCAACGCATTTCTGTTTATTTTGGTTTTTGGGCTTTTGGGTTTGCGCTGCGTCGTGCAACTGACCGACAGCGAAAGGTGTCAAAAAGTGCGAATTAAGTGCGAATAAACGTGCTGAGCGTGCAGAGACACCGCCCCCTGCCCCTTGCCGAGCTGCCGAGCTGCCACCAGTCACCAGAGACCCCCCACCCCCCCACACCTGTCTGTCTGTCTGGGCGGGTTGGCGGGTTGCGTTACGTCAATTTGCATTGGCGCAAACAAAAATCACATAAATTAAATTTGTGCACGCAACGAGCAAAGAGAAAATTTATGGCAAAATTATGGAAAATAATCATGTGAGTGATAAAAAAATATGAATATTGAAATGTGCATTTTTGTGGCTACAGCAGCATGCACATTAACGAATCACTGAATCGTGCCACTTGCAGTCAATAAGCAGCGTTAATTAATTCAAACGAAAACCCTCCGCAAGATCATAAATATGAAAAGCGCAATCTCAATTTAAAGTAGAGCCAAAGAGGCGAAATTAACAATTTGATGTTTCCATTTCTGGAGAGCGCAGAGAGATCGAGTTGACTGTATGGGTGAGTTAAGGGTTGCCAGGGCTGCACCAAGAAAGAGCAACAAGCGCCGATGCACGCGTTGCACAGATAACAACTATTTTGAACGTTGTCCTTTTGGAAACTTGGCATTTTAAATTTATATTGCCTACTTTACAGAGCAGACGCATACACACATCGAGACAGTAGAATAGGTTTGAAGATATATAAGAATAACTTGGTGGCAAGCACCACGCATGACTGCTTGCAATGCGAACCTTTTCCCCATCTTAAAGTGTCTTATTCTGACCAAAGGAACTTTACTGGATATTCTAATAGTTGACCCTGCGCTAAATACTATTTATTTATTATTATTTGAATGCTCTGTTAAGCCTCTATTATAATGGATATGGGCAAACCTTACCTTTTGCAAGCAAAATCAACAGAGAATTTAAAGTTTTCCCAATTTTATGCAACTCGCACCTGTTTCACTGTCCCCAGCTCAATGTCAATATAATTTTAACAATAAAATGGGCTGAACATACTGACTATGCGATATCTTAAGCCGGAGGCTTCTGAAGTTAATTAAGAAACAATGTCGCCTCACTTGCAAATGAATATATTGAATTTTTTACACTGTACACTTTTGTATGTTGGTGTCCAGGTGTGTTCGTATGTGTGTATGTGTGTATGTATGTATGTATGTATGTATGTACTCATATTATGCATATGTATACACACAGCCAATTGGCCAATATTTGCGCTTAGCGATGCTTAATGCGAGATACGTTTAAGTATTGCTTTAAGGCCACATTGCCCTCGGGCGTACTATTCAAAAACACCTAGCAAAGTCCAATTTCAATGTCCTTTGGCCATGCAAGGCTTCCGAGCACAAATTAAAAAATACGTTCACCAAACTTATGCAAAACAAAAGAGACTCAATACAAAACAAAATTAAAACAAAACCAAATTACGAGCAACAAAAGAGGCGAAAAAAACGTCAAGTGCGCAATATGAAAAACTAAAACAATGCCACAAAAATATATATAACAAGGTACAAAGAAACAGTACAGCAAGACGTCGGCCAGAAAACGACAACAACAAAACAACAACAAAACAAAAAAAAAACAAAAAACAAAAAAAAAACAACAAGCAAACAATACAAAAACAAAATTCATTTTTAATTTTTATGCCATAAAAATGCAAACGAAGTCTTAACACGGGCATAAAAAGGGCACGGGACAGTTGTAGAGTGGCGAATGGCGAGTGGAGAGTGGAGAGTGAAGAGCGAAGAGTGAAGAGTGAAGAGTGGAGAGTGCGGGAAAGAGAGAATGGTCACCAAAGCTATGCAAAGCCAAGCACGAAATGGAGTCGCAATGGACAGACGAGTGTGGAGATGGGAATCCGCGCGGAGAGAAGAGAGAGAGAGAGAGAGAGAGAGAGATAGAGAGAGGGAGAGGGAGGGAGAGAGAGAGAGGCGAGTTGGTCTTCACAACGTAACGCCAAACATGTTATGCGACAAGGAATAAGCCAGCTCGCCACACTCCTCGCCACAACGTCGCGTCACGTCACGGCTGCGATTGCCGTGGTCCATGTTGTATGTTGTACGTTGTATGTTGTATGTTGTATGTTTTATGTTTTATGTTTTTCTACACATACATACATTTGGTACTTTTGCATATTTTATATAGCTTTTGTTTTTGTTCCAGCAAAGTTGCGCGACATAAAACAAGCTTTTAAGTGGCTGAACGAAAAATTAAATAGCAGCGTTTACAATTTAAACAGTTCTGAATGTGCTCGTTGTTGTTTTTGCTGTTGTTTTTGTTGTTAAATTAACTATGGAGAGACCAAGTGTTCAGTGTGTTGCCCTTTAGCATTGGCTTCGTCCTGTCAGCAGCATGTGCTGCGCCAAAAACAACAACAACAACGACAACAATTTGCCAATCTTCGTGTTTTCAATGTATACTTGAACTGCCATAAATACCAATCAAAATCAAATGCACACACTCACACACACGACCATATAAGAGAGAGTGCGACTATAGCCATCTCTTTCTCTCCCGGTGACTCTGTCACCGAGCAAGCAGCTTTTTGGCACTTGACAATTTCCGATGTCACTCGCAGCAGCTTCAACTAAACTCCCGTTCTTTGTTTTATTTTTTGTTTTGTATATGTTTTGGTTACCAGTCACCGATTCTACATGCATTTTAAACAGGCGACAAATTGGCTGAAATCGTTTTCTCTGTCACATGGGGATTTAATAATTTAAATGGATGTATATCTCAATAATTATTATTATATTTTTAGGCATTTGAGAAATCATTAGACATTTATAAGAGTTGGCCACATATTTGAAAATGCATTGATAGCAACAAATACTTAGTGACAATTTTGTCGCCTGCATAGTTAACAAAGTCCGTGGAAATAGTGTTCAAGCGTGGTGGGGTTGTGTGTGTGTGTGCGTGTGTGCGTGTGTGTGTGTCTCTGTGTGTGTGCGTGCGAGTTGTGTAAGTGTCGTGTTTGTGTTTACGCCTGTTCTAGTGCCATCGACAGTTGAACGTTATTGTTATTTCACTCAATCTCAATAACTAACAACAACAGCCACAACAACAACGTTAACAACAAAAAATGGAGAAATAAAAAAACAAACGACGCACAAATGCTGCCATATGCAGTCGGAATCGACAGCAGCCCCAGTCGAACTGCTTGTTTGATTTATGCGCTTTGCTGCTGTTGTTGTGATTGTTGTTGTTGTTGTTGCTGATACGGTGTTTATTATTGTGGCAACATATGTATCCATGTATTGGGCTGGGCATTTGTTTGCTGTTGCTGCTGCTGTTATTGTTGTTATTGTTGCTCTTGTTATTGTTAATCTATTTGTACAGATTTTCCTTTTCTGCTTTCTGCGAATCTAAGTGAGATTTATGCTTGACACCACCCAACCCCCACCCCCACCCCCTCCCGCTCCCGCTCCATAGCTCCATCGCTCTGTCAGCGACACATTGCGCCAAAACGTTTTGATTTGTGCGACAATTCCCATTGTTATTATTTGCCCGCTCTCTTTCAGTCAGCTGCCGCCGCTATCATCCCAGCGCCTGCCCCGCCCCCCTTGAGACTGAACTGATATACAACACGGCAATGGAATTTTTATTAAGTTGTTTTATGTATTGTGTTGTAGCTGCCATTTGATGTTATTTCTTTCTGCTTAAACAATTACGACAAATTGCGCTTTTATGGACTAAGCAACGCAGACGCAGACGCAGCTGGCTACTGAAGAAGGACGCCAGCATCGACGCTCTAGTTTGCAGTTCACGTAGTCATTGTCATCTGCTCAACGACAAAAAAGTTCAAATGATTGAGCAAACGCTGGGCGCTGCTAACTTCAAACGGAGCTTAATTGCTTCACAACGCCGAATGCACAGTGCAGTGGACGTCAAGCGGCGTTCATTAGTTAATGAAACCATCCACATCCACAGAGCGCTCTCTCTCTCTCTCTCTCACTCTCTCTCTCTCTCTCTTATGTGTGTGTGTGTGCTGGAGTGAGCAAGCGAGTCGAGCTTAATAAACAAAACATTCGCTTACTTTGTGCCTATCATGCCTAGTACAATGAACGCCAAAAAAGTGGAAACTTTTCAATTTCGCCTAAAAATAAATTAAAATAAGATGTGTGTAAGCAAACTAATAATTATTAATAAATGTGCAAGTGAATAATGTCTTGGTATGTTCAAAAAGTTATGCTTTTATTTGAGTCTAATTACAATAATTTCTAGACAGTTTTCAAGTTCTAACAAAGAAGGAACTTAAACAATTCCAAGTAAAAACCCTCCGAAATTTGTAATTCAATTAAAATTAAAATTAAGTAAAATTTAATTTTTTATTTCTTATTTTTCCGTGTCGGCACTAAATAAACTAGGCACACCTTTAGTCACTAATTTATTGGTTTGTTCTTAATTACTTCATTTAATTTTGTTTACCCGCATCGCTTTTTAGCTACTTAGGCAGAGCTTCAACCATTAATTAGCGGCTCTATCGAAGCAGATGTGTTTATGTGAATGCGTTCAACTCACTTGAATTTGCACGTGCCGCAACAAGTTGATTAAATGGTGCATTCGCCAAATTGCAGGCAATCATAATGATGCTGATCATGCTGACGATGATGACGATGAGGATGGCCAGCTTAAGCGGCATTTCAACTCGATTGCAGCTTGGCGCACTTAAGTTGCGCTAATTAATGTGTTTTCCACAAAATTAGCAATTTACGCTCAAATAGAAATTGCAAACGATCGCATCAATCGAACGCTGATCGCAGATCGCTGATTACTGCCACAAAAACCAGTTGCACTCGCATTAGCCAAAATCAGAAGAAATAAACACGGGCAAACAGAAAGAGAGGGAGAGAGAGATGGAGAGAGAGAGAGAGAGAGAGAGAGAGAGAGAGAGAGAGAGGGAGAGGGAAACCAAGTAAAGTCGGCCGCACGCCCGGGCCGGACGCACAATTAATTATGTTGACGTTGCCAGCTAAAAAAAAAAACAAGTAAATAAATAAGAAGAGAGAGAGAGAGAGAGAGAGAGAGAGAGGGAGGGAGGGAGAGAACAAGAAAAGAAAAGCGAATGCGACTGCAGCTTTGGCATTGGCATTTCCACTGCCATTGCAAGCGATCGTCTAAGAATCAACGTAATTAAGTGGCTCGCAGAGCTCTCTTGGCTAAAACAGCTCACAGTTAACAGCTAACAGCCAACAGCTCACAGCAAACAGCTCACAGTTCGCAGCTGCAGGTGTGTGCCTTGAAATGCATTTCCTTTTGGTATCACTTATGATTAGGTGGCATGCCTGCAGTTAGCCAGGCCAAGCAGCATCATTTAATTACAGAGAGCGAACGCATTTGGCCAACTGGCAACTGGCAACTGGCAACTGCAACTTCGCATCCGTTACCAAGTTGGCCAAGTTAATTGAACGTAATTGCCAGCCACTTGAGAGCTAACAGCGCCCCAAACCACAAATGGAGATGTGGTTGGCCAACTGAAGTTATGAGCCATGGGTATCTAGCAGGCTAGCTGGTGTTAAAGCCTAATTGAAACTGTCAACTGACCAGGGATGGCAACGCCGCAAGCAAAACCCAAACCAAAAGCAAATCAATAACAATAACAATAACAATAGCAATAACAGTAACAAATACATAAATAAAATACATAAGTAAAAGCAAAATCCGGTCTACCGATACGATTATTGTTAATAGCACGACAAAGGCTTGATAAATGTTTGGGCATAGTTTATCAAAGGCTTATGTACACTGTAAGAAATCATGCACACATTTAATTATCGCAGCACTGGGCACTAAACGATTTCGAAAAGTTAATAATTTAAGCTTTTTTCTTTCAACAATTGCCGATAGTCTTAAACACTATTTTTTTTATAAATAAAATCAAATAACAAATTATTTTTGTATCTAAGAATATATCATTCAAATGGCCCCTGTGAGAGGATTCAATTTATCTGGTTTTTTTTTTAAATTTCGATACATTCAAATTAATTTCGTGCACATATTTCGCTCAGTGTAAGACATAAAGTGCAGACTAGCTTATTCTTGTGCTTTCCTGTTAGCTAATTAAAACAAACAGTGTGCGTTGCTTGAGCGAGTGAGCGAGTGAGAGTGAGCGAGTGAGCACGATTAACAGGTACTGAATAGATAGATAGACAGAAGAAGAAGAAGGAGAAGAAGAGGCAAACTGATTGCACTTTGTTTTCTTTTCTTTTGCTCTCCCCATTGTTGTACTTGTTGTTGTTGCTGTTGCTGTTGTTGTTGTTGTTGCTGTTGCTGTTGCTGTTGGAATTGTTAGCTGTTGTATTTGTGTCAATTGTTGTTTGGTCAACACTTACGCATGTATTTGCTGTGTTGCATGCTCCAACATTGACGACGATGGCAATAATGATTTTAATTTGCTTGTTTGAAGACGAGCCCAGATAAAACCACACTGGCCAACAAAATAGCAACTGACAAAAGCAATGTTCACTTGACCAAACAACCATACACACACACACGCACACATGCATATGCATATGTATGTGCATATGCATATGTATATATGTATATATGTATGTGCATATATTTGTATGTAATATTGATACACTGACCACACACAAACGCTACTCATTACAGTTAATTACATTTGTCGAGCCGCATGAAAATTACATACACATTGTCAGTTCGGAGCCCTTCTACTCAAGCGCACATTAAATAACGGTTAACTGCCTGGCATCATTCTCACAATTAACAACAACAACAGCAGCAGCAACAGCAGCCGCAAAGACAAAGGACAATGTGCTTTTCTCTCTCTTTTCACTCTCGACATGCTGCGACATCATTAATAACAGAGCAACCGTTTCCAACATGGACGGCAACGGCACACACAGCTGCACTGCAATTTACACAACACACGCATGGCCCACAAGCACGTACATCTGCATACACACACACACACACACACACACACACTCACACACACACACTTGCATACGATATACGATATTTGCGAGACTATTTACATAAGCGATTTTATGCTGCACCGCCTCAAAAACGCATCTCTGCGGCGACTTTTGCATGCGCTGCCTGCATGCGGGCAGCAGAAAGACAAAAAGACAAAAAGACGAAAAGACAGAGAGATAGAAAGAAGAAAAGTTACATTGCATGTGGTGCTTAACAAGAGCAGAACTTGGTAATCAATAGTTGCACGGTCTAATGTACAATATTGAAGTATATGTTTATAAATATGCAAATATAAGTATATACATGCCTTAACCACTAATTGGCTGGTATAGTCATTGACCGCATTGATCAATAATTGCCATAATCAATAATTGCACACACAGACACACACACACACACACACACACATACATCGATTACTCTTAAGCGCCAGTTTGTCACACCGCGCTCTGTTAACAGACAAAAGCTGCGCTTAAACCTTTGTACCGGCACTTATGCTGCTCTCTCGCTCTCTCTCTCTCTCTCTCTCTCTCTCTCTCTGGGCAGTGGAACATAGGAGGGCGGCAACTGTCGTCACAGTCGACGTCGCGACGTTCGTGTGCTGCTGCTGCTGCTGCTGCCGCCCATTCATTTCTTCTATGTAGCTGAGCACGAACCGTTTTATCAGCACGTTTACACCATATTTACTTCATTTTAATAAAATTTCATGAGACTTTAAACGTCGACGCATCCCGTCTGCAAATGAAAAGCCCAACAGCAGTCAATGCATATGCATGTCTGTGTGTATGCATATGTGTGTGTGAAAAATGCACAATTGCTCATTCAAATGGAAATTATTTACACATTGGACACTGATTTACTTGATGGCGCTGCAACAGCAACTGCAACAGCAACAGCAGTAGCAACAACAAACAACTGGCAATGGCAGCCACTTGTCCATGTGCACACAAATGTTAGCGTATGCGTACGTATATCAGTGTGTGTGTGTGTGTGTGTGTGTGTGTGGGTGGTTTATGTCGGTTTATTAATATCCTTTCTCCTCGGCTATGTTTTATGCGAAATTACTCAAGTGCAAGCGACTGTTATTTACGCCGCACTTTGTTTGAGGCAATTTTTATTATTTACTGTCCTATCTGCGTTTAATTTTTATTGAAAATTATCATATGCGTATTGTGCTTGGCCCCGTCGATTTATAAATTGCATTTATCAATATTTGCAATATCAATTTATCGTATCTTTTTCCTTTTTTTATTTATTGAACCATTCAACAAAAAAAACCGTAAAAACAATAGTTGAAAAAATCAGCGCTATGTTAAAAGTGAACAGTTGCGATTGCTTAACATTAACATTAAAATTTAACAGCAAAGCCAATTAACAAACAGCATGCGGTGTTAACCGTTGTATTTAATTAGTTTTTTTTTGCGAGCGAGGGGGGGCAATGACAATAATTTGAATGCAAATACATGAGTTAATAACGTATTGACGACAACACACAATTACAACAGCTTAATAAAGACCTAAGCAAAAGTGTGCAATGCGGATTGCTCAACAATTTTATTTTTAATTGCATTGAATACAAAATATATGCTTATAGATTGTTGCCGATAATTAATGAATGAACGTCGAGTGCTCTGATGCAAAAAAAACAAATGTGTATGTATGTGTGTGTAGTATGTAAGCATATTTGTACATATCTACGTAGATAAATATGAAGATTGCTAAACAATCAACAAAACGCCAGCAACGGCAAACAACAAAATGACAATTAATTCAATATCATTTCTGAATTTTAAATGACAACAGCGCCAATGACAACAACAACAACAGCTGTACGCAAATGCCGTGGGAGAAAGAATGAAGCAGAGAGCGGAAGAGAGAAAGAGGGAGGCTGACACGCTTTAGAAGAATCGAGCATAATCGACTGCGTGCATACACTGTTAAATGAACAATAAACAGCAATAAAATGCAAACTGAATTGAATTAGCCGTTAGTAGTTTGAGAGACTTTAGCAATAACAGACTCATATATGTATATATGTATATATATGTATTTGTATTTGTGTTAGCAGCGAGCAGCAATTCGAAGTGGGACCGCGAATGTGTACAGAGTATGTTAACGATGATGCTGCTCTCAACGGAAGCGTCGCGACGCGAGGCGACGCGCCTCTCATAACATTTTAGCTGTCGGCAGCGTCGTCCGCTAAACGAAATAAATAAATAATTGGCAATAAAAATACAATTTGCACGATCATATAAGATTTTGTCGTGTAATTGGCTCACTAACTGAGCGAACGCTGACGAATTGACTAACTGACTGACTGACTGACTGACTGACGCAGCAGCTGGCGAATGGATTTAGCTGCTACTGTTATTGTTGCTGTTGTTGCTGCTGTTAACATGCGTTTCACATTTATTAATCTAAGCTTTGCAGTTCGCCCTCTCTCTCTCTCTCTCTCGCTCTCTCTAATGCACTCAAAAAGGCTTACGCTGTTAATTAAATTTATTTTTCTTTATTTGCCTTTCGCGGCTGGTCAGCTTCCACTATATGCAGCGTCTACCACCTTGTGGCTAGTACTGCATGCATTTCTTCTTCTTTTGGCTCATATATGTATTTTTTTCCGTATTCTTTTCGTTTGCTTGCTGCTCGCTGCTTGCTGCTCGCTGCCTGCGCCAGCCACTTAATTTGCTGCCTTTATGCTTTTGTTCTGATATGCTGTGACTGAGCGACGTTCACTTAATTGGCTGCCAATTTATTTTATTTGCGCGAAATTGCAGCGCAACAACAAAACAGCAAAACAGCAAAACAAAAAGCAAACAACAGCAGCAGCAGCAACAGCAACAGTAACAATATCAACAACAACAACAACAGCAACAGCAACAAAATAATAACTAGGCAACATGTTGCGCTCCCACACGCAGTTCCAATTGCAGTTGCCAGTTGCCAGTTGCAGTTGCTCTCTGTGCTCTTCTCTCTGTTGCTGCTGGCCTGCCAATTAATACGCCGTTCTAATTTTTATGACATTATTAAGCAGCATCTCATGGCCATGATACTCGTAAGTTGCTTGGCTGGCGACATCTTCCCTGCCATTTATGTGCAGTTTACAAACTTAATTGTCGCAGCGACATCGACGACGACGACGACGACGACTGTGGCACAGCATGTTGCATATGCGAGATGCACCACAAGAGTTACAAATATTTGGTACGTTTTTCACCGTAGGTTAAATTCATTATTTCAAAAGTAATACAAAAACATCATTTTCATATTAAAGAAATACTCAACGATTTTTTCAAGTGCTTGCACAATTCTTAAAGCTTGCTCAATTTCTGATCGATTTATTTGATTTATTTGGGTGTTCGTTGCTTTTGGGAACGTGCGTTGCCACCCTCGCTGCATTTGCCAGCAACATCAGCAATATTACCAGTAGCGAGCATCACCATCGTCATCATCAGCATCGTCATCATCGTCATCATCATCATCATCATCAGCAGCAGCAGCAGCAGCATCATCATTGGCAACATGTTGCTCCCATTTATGTGTGAAGTTGTGCGCTCTCCACGCCCAGTTCCTCCTCTTTGTCGTTGTTCTCGACGTTCTTCGTTCGTTTTGTCTGCATTCCTTTGCAGCTTCATTAATAATGCTTGTGTTGCTTTTGTTGCTGCCCTTTTTGCCACATGGCTCTTGTTGTGCTTTTGCTACTGTGCCACACACTCGGAAGAAGACGAAGGCCGCTCTTGCTGCAGTTGCCTTTCAGTTTTTGCCGTTGTTTGTTGTTGCTGCTACTGTTGGCCACTTGCCACTTGTTGCGCCTCGTCGCTGCTGATGCTGCTGATGCTGCTGCTGCTGCTGCTGCTACTGCTGATGCTGCTGCTGCTGCTGTTTTTATTAATAATTGGCTTCAATGAGTTCCATAATTGTTTTGCTTTTGGACTTTTAATGATCTCGTCGTCGTCATCGTCGTCGTCTCGCTTGTTATTGTTATTGATGTTTTAGGCTGGGCAAGTGGTAGTCATCAGTTTAGCAGCCTTGTCATCAGTAAAATTGCCTGGCGAGTTTCGGCCTGGTTGCTGATGCGATCACTTAATTGTTGCTAATGTCGTATGTATACATAGAAAACGCTGCACAGCTTTGGCCACATTCTTCCGTTGTTCCCATCTTCTTCCATCAAGCATGTAATGTTAATTTTAACATGCGCTGCTCTGTGCGCTTATCTATGTAAATCTCGCTCACTGTTAAATTGGCCAAATGGGAGCATTCGATTCTGGAGGCTTGACGGACAATAGCAGCGATAGCAAGAAGAAGAACAATTGCATGTTGAGTCCTCGCTTCTAACATTTGCTGCCTTTTGCTGCTCTGTTAGTATTTTGTACAGGCAGTTAAAGGCCTGCTACGCTGCCTGCTCTGTCTCTCTCTCTTTCTCGCTCTCTCGCTCTCGCTCTCTATGGCTTATGTATGTATGTGTATATAAACATAGTTGTATATCCCGCTCCATGGTAGTCGCCTGGCGCGTTTTGTGGCGTGTTAATTAACTCAATTACGATTACTCGTCGACGGTGGATGTGGACGACGTTGCTGGCTGCACTTTTTGATAATTATAATATTTATAGCTGCCAGCCAGTCAGGCAGTCAGCCAGCCCAGTCATGGAATAAGGAAAGGAAATTTTCTTCGCTGCCGGCAGCGGCTGGAAAAACTCTAATTAAAGCAGCGACAACGGCAACAATAAGTGTGACCATTTAATTTTATGACATTATCATGTGCAGTTATGTATATACATTTATATATGTATGTACATATATAAACAAACACACATATATGCCAATGTATGCGTGTGCGTGTGTGTGTGTGCGTGTTTAATGGCATTGCGTGCTGCCAAAAGGGTTGCCAGGCTGCTTGCTGCACTTAATTGCATGCAAAGTCGCAACTGCGATACGCTTGATCTTGGGGCGTTTGCCAGCTTAGCGTCCACTGTAAGCGGCATTACAAAAATGATATGGCTTAGCTTCGAATTTATGGCCAAAACGAACGCTTTGGCCACATGTGTATTATGTGTGCGTGTGCGTGTGTGTGTGTGAAATGTTTGTGGAGCTCGAGCCAATAGCAACCCCACCATCCATCCATCAGCACTAGCACCACCATCATCACCCACAATACGATTCGTAATGCGTCAAGGGTTGCGCTTTGATTTAATTACGCAAATCATTTGCATGTGAGACCACCACTCACAACGGGGGTGCACAGCACGAGGGAATGAGAATGAGGAGGGGGAGAGGGAGGGGGAGAGGGAGTTGGCTGCAATCTGTGCATGTGTGACTACCGAAAGTGGAATTAACAAATATAATTTGTCAGGCTGGCAGGCAAGCAGGGCGCAAAAGCTCAGCGCAACTGGGCACATCTCTCCCACTCTCCGCCGCTCTACGCCGCTCTCCGCACATCACTCTACACTCTCTTGCACTCTCAAATGTCATTTACAATGTGCTCGACTCATCAACGTCAACATCAACAGCTACAACAACAACAACAACAACAGTCGCTGTCGCTGCCGCTGCTACTGTTGCTGCTGCTGCTGCTGCTGTCGACCTCTGTGTCTGAGTCTCAGGCAACGCTTTAAGTTGTCATGTTTTTGACAGTTTGTTTGCTAAATTGTTTTGTAACATGATTCAGACATAATGTTTTTATGTGAGCTGCTGCTGCGGCTGCTGCTGCTGCTGTTGTTATTGTTTTTACAACAACAGTTGACAACAACAAAAACATGCAACGCTTTCAAGCGTGCAACATGTTGTCCATTAGTAAGCAGAAGAACCACATCCAGAAACGCAAACCAACTGTAGAAGGGCAGTAGCATATGCACACACACACACACACCACACACTCACACACACACACACACACACACACACTCACACACACTCACACACACACTCACACAGACACACATGCCTAGTTACATAGTTGGTCTAATGTGTTATGCAGATGGTAAGCGGCGCAAAGAGCGTTGCCAACACTGAGAAAAGAGCACACACGCCAAGATGATTGGGATTGGCAGAGGGTGCAACCAGTGTTGCCAGTGCAATGTATGAATAATGATTCTGCAATTCTTTGAGTTGTGCTTTTTACACGAGTATTTCATGCAAGCCAAGTCGTCATTCTTGCAGGTAAATTGCAAGAAGCAAAAGTCTTACATCAGTTTTAATGCATTTGAATAAAACACAAAAAATAATTATTATTTCTCGGCAGTTTGGCGACAATTTTTCTGTATCTTTGCAATTTTTAAACCATAAAAAAAAACAGAAAAAGAATACTTTGACCAACCATTTCCTAGTTCGTGTTGGATCAAGACTTCTGCATAGATCATTTAAGATATGTTTATTTCTGTCGAAAAAAGCAAATACTCATTGAAAGCCCCGTTCAGCTATCAGCAAAGGTCAAGTTTGTCACAGTTAATGTTAATGCTCGACAACTGGACTACTCCCAGTTGGGATGTGGTAGAGTATGCAAAGACTAAGTGATGCGCTTATCTGGTTAAGTTGCATGCAATGCTGCACAGCTGTTCTTGCGCTTTGTCTCTCTCTCTCCCCCACTCTCGCTCTCTCTCTCTCGCTTTCGCTCTTACTCGTTGCGGCTTAGTGACAAATTGTAAAAACCAATTGAGGCCAAATGCAATGGCCAGCCAGAGGGGAGTGGGGAGGGATGGGTAAGCGGGGGCTTGGTGTTTGGGAAATGGATTCAATTCAAATCGGTTGCAAGTTCCAGCGTCGGGCCAAACTCATTTCCTTCACAAATTTGCGGCGACTTCCGCTCAGTTGTTGGCAGCAGCTTTGCCGCCGCACTGACAGCAATTGCTAATTTGCAATGCAAGCGACGCTAGGCACACACACACACACACACACACACCCCTCCACTTACCCCCTGCAGCACTTGGCACACGCCACCACCCCTCCCCCAGCGCTCCATCCGCCGCACAGCCCACAACATCAGTTTAAATGCTTGGCGAATAATTTTTCGTTTGATTTTTGCTCGTTTTTTGCTCATTGCCAACGTCTCTTTGTCCGCTGGCTTCTTCTTCTTCTCCGTCTTCGTCTTCGTCTTCGTCTTCGTCTGCGTCTGCGTCTTCTTGACATTTTCGTTTGTTGCTCTGCCAAATGCGAAAAAATGGCAATTAATTTTGTCAGTGTTGCATTTAATGGACCCACCTCTTGGGTCCGCAGCAGGCGAACGGACAGACGAACGGACGGACGGACGGACAGACGAACGGACGGACGGGGGAATGTGGCAGGAGGAGCAGGAGGAGCCAAGTGTTGGCCACCAACGATTGTCTCTCTGATTTGCCAGCTTTTGCCCGTGTTTGTCCTTGTTGTGCTTCTCGTCGTTGTCGTTGTTGTTGTCGTTGTAGTTGTCGATATTTAATTACTTTTAATTGAACTTACCAGCTAAATGTGGCTAAGCTGCACAATTTACACGTTTCACACGCCCCACAGATACACACACAACCAACAATAAGCAGAAATAGGAACAAGTCTGTCTATCTTTTTGTGGATCAGAGTTAATATGTTGATATCGAACTTTTAGTGCGCATTTGGAAGTATTATTAATAGTTAAGAATAATATCTTTCAGAGTTATCTTGCTGATACAAATTTCTTTCCCACGAGATCAAATATTTTCAAATGTTTTTCCTATGCCAGCTATATGATATATTGGTCCAATCCGGTCGGCTTCGACCAAGTTTCTTCAATTTAGCTTTCAAAATACAGAGACGACCTTTGGAATCTTGAAATTTATTGCTGGAGTTGTGAACTGTGATCATAAACAGAAAAACACCGTATGCATTATCAATATATTAAAAACGTCACAAAAAAAAGAAAATAAATAGAATAAAAAATAAAAATAAAATAATAGAATAAATAAAAAATAAACATTAATCTGAAGAGCAACAGCCCCAGAAATGAAGTGCTGGTGCCAAGGTTCAAATAGTTTGCGTAAAACTGATTGTGAGTGTTGGGGAAATCATTCGAAATGCCAACTGAATCCAACTGAATGTGCAGGTGGCAGCACTGAAGCACCTCAATCTAGACACAAGACTCGTAAAACAAATTATGAGCCAAAGCGCTCTTCTTTATTTTTATCTAGATCTAAGTGGAAATTGCTGCAACGGGTGGCAAAACGGAATAGTTGCATTAGTAATTGTGATAAAAAGTAATAACAATAAACAGTATTAAGTAATTGTAAGCCATAAGCCATAAGCCCTTGAACGTTCGTAATACCAAAATAAAAATAAAAAATTAAAAAAAAAGTGGAGGCAATTTTTAAGCCTGTAGAAAAGCGCGTTGACAAGCGGCTCATAATTTGCGGCTTAATTAGCCTTAAAATATATGCAAGGTTCGTTTGCTGGCTGATTAAAATGCCCACTGGAATTATAGCTGATATAGTTTTGTCGTTGCTGCTAGTGCCAGTATTATTCTCTCCCTGTCTCTCTCTCTCTCTCTCTGTCTCTCTATCTCTCGTCGTTGAATTTACGACAGCATTTTGGCACAATAAACCGTTAAAGCTTCCCAGACAAGATACGTGACGTAAGGAAATGTCACAAGTGCTACAATTAACGCTTAACGAGCACGCCAAGCAACAAAGTTGAGCCTTGATTCTTGCTACTTCCTCAACTCCTCAACTGTCCACACCTGGTGAGCTTTCTATATATCTATATATACATCGCTTGACGTGCTTTCTAATGATGAGCTTACGTGTGTTGAAAGCGTTCGACAAACTTACCTAAAACGAGACAAGAAATAAAATAGATATGCATTAAAAGTGTGTTATTGTAAATGGATTGTAGAAACCATAAAAAAAGCAGGAAATATTTCTGAATGCTTGCATAATACCCATGCGAAATGCACTATAAATTCGTAGAGTTTTGCAAATATCTGTCTATATTTCTATGAATTTACTTGTCCATTTTTGTGTCAGTTCTAGTAAAAGCGATGAGCTATTTAATCTCTGTTGGAAATAACTGTATTTGCCTATGTACACCGCAGCTTGTCTGCATTCCCGTTTTGTAGTCTTAATCTGTTGTTGCCTGCGAGCAACGGTAGTTGTAAGTTCCTTATGATCAAGATCTTCTTCGATGGTATGTTTCAACTACTTTCATGTGGTGTGAGGCAGTCGCTTTTGGTCGCTTGAATCGCGTAGTATAAGTCGCGTGAAGCGGACCTATTTTCTGTATTAAAGACAAAGCTCTGAATAAGTATAAACCCCAAGTTATAATAATCTCTAGTTTAAATCTCAAACACAAAAACCAGAAGCCCTGCATGAGTAATTGGAAAGCCTGGATCCCAAAATTGATGTACATGTGTATCTGTGTGTATACATCTGTCAATAGCACAAATCATCAAATTTGACACATCCATCAAGGGGCGGTGGCAGTGATTAGTATTAATGTGTATCTGTGTCTGTGTCTGTGTGAACGTGTGTGTGACACATACATATGTTGTTGGCTGACTGCCAAATGCAACGAGCATTCATTCACACTGATTCAGACTCATTCATTTACATTTACATTTACACACTCTCCACACACTCACACACACACACACGCTGCTGCCCACAGCAGTGGATCAATCAGAAAGCGTCGCCAACGCCGAGGAATATTATCAATTACATACATGCACATGTGTGTGTGTGTGTGTGTAAGTGTGTGTGTATGCATGTACATCCAGATGTAACTCAAAAGTTCTATTTCTACATGCTAAAAAAGTAAATAATTTGATTAATTTGGGAACAAGTACTTAATGCAGAGCAACAACAACAGCAACAACAACAGCAACGCACTTAAAAAGCGCATAGAAAATAATTAAAAATAAACGCAATTGACCGAAATATGTAAGTTTTTTGAGTTCAAATCGAAACTTGTCACCGGCGTCGCAGCTGACGCCAACGCTGACAGCACGCCAGCTAATTGGCATGCCGCTGATATCTGTACATGCATGCATACACACATACATACCTGTGTGTGTGTGTGTGTGTGTAGCTATGTGCATGCTCGCTCTCTCGCTCTAATAACACTCTTTCGTGCGCAATCGTTTTTCGTTTGCGCGCACTGCCATTTAAATTGTCTGGTTATTTCGATCGCTTCTCTCTATGCTAATTAGAGATATGCCATTGTGGCATTACAGCTGGCAGCTTTGCCCGGCTCAGGCTCAAGCTCGCGCTCATTACCCCAAATGGCGTTGAGCATGACTCACCCTGTCACAATTAGCGTAACAGGGTGTGTGTTCCCAATAAATACCGTTACCTATATGTAGTACATATGCTATTATCGTAAAAAAGAGCATAGAACTTGCGACTTTATTCGACACAGAGTTTTGTACTTTATAATCGAGTGCGCTGTTATTTGTTGCTGTTGTTGTTGCTGTTGTTGTTGCTTTTGCTGTTGCTTTTTCTGTTGCTGTTATTGTTGGAGGCTTATTGTTGCTTTTAGGTTGGGTGCTTAGCATTTTGATTACTTATGCAAGTTGGATCGCGGCACATTTACATTTAACAAGGCAACAGCAAATTTTTATTAACAATAAATCAATTGCGAAGCGATCGCAACAGGCCGAAGGCAATTCAATTAAAATATACATATATAAATAATAATAACAAAAACAAAACAAAAAATAGAGAGAATCGTGATTGCCCACAGAGAATTGAACAAACGTTGAAAAAAATATCAACACTAATTAGTTTGTTATTCTATTTAAATTAGACACACACACACACACATGACGAGGTGTGGGTAGGGGCGAGGAAAGGGGGAAGGGGCAGGGGCAGGGGAAGGGGAGGTGACGCCCGACCTCTAGTGACGTTGAAAAATTAATGAGAGCGCGAATTGTCTCCGTTCAGTGAAACTAATCGAATAAGAGGCCAGCAAAGAAGAAAAAAGATAAGTATAAATAAAAATAAACATGGAAATACAATTTATAATTATAAATACACACACACAGTGGGTAATAATAAAAAAACAACAACAAGCAGACAAACAGACAAGCACTCAATCATTTAATTGTGCGCTTTGCTTTTTAATTGCATTTGCTGGCAGCAATTATTAATTACC
The DNA here is from genome assembly GCA_035042485.1 of Drosophila cyrtoloma. Lineage (NCBI taxonomy): Eukaryota > Metazoa > Arthropoda > Insecta > Diptera > Drosophilidae > Drosophila > Drosophila cyrtoloma. Next base: position 146,668 of record JAWNLH010000780.1, read on the forward strand.
AATTAATGCACTTGGCGCAGTTGCAGCACCAAAGGCACTAAAAGAAAGCAAATTGCAATTGCAATTGCAATTGCAAAAGAAATACAATAATAAATAAATTAAAGCAAACGAGCAGCTAAGAAAAAGGCGTTAATTAAAAAATATATTAAAGACTCGACTTTTGACGATTGCCGTAAATTTCATTTAAATACACATACATACATACATACATACATACATTCATACCTAATTAATTGGCATAACAACAAAACTAATAAATCGTAGCATCTTAACATACTTGCATAAATACATTAATTAACAAAAGTTGAAAGCAATCAAAATGGTAAAGCTAAAAAATCAATTCTTGACACATTTCGACAATGCTATTTGCCTGTGGCTAATAAACTAAATACCAATCGAGGAATATCAAAAATATTTTAATGTTATTAATTGAAAAACAAACATTATGTAGAACAAATATCGAACAAACATGCACCAATCTTTCATTGTTTATATTGCGATCTACAAAGAAAAAACAAAAATTTAAATATATCACTACAAATTAGTCGGAGTTATTTCATTTGTTATTTAGTTTACATTTTCTTTTAAATTTTTCACAAAATCAAATCACATCAATCAAATATCAAAAGAATATGTACGCTATATAGAAATTGCACTGAAATTGATAAAATTGCTAAAAACATATTTTAAAATATACGGAAATATTAAAAGAAATAAATACACAACTAATTTGATTGCCATTTTATTATTTTTGTTTAAATTTGTTATAATATAATATTTATATTATTTATAATTTTATTATAATATATAGTTAACTAATCAACAATTATGCACTTTCAGCTAGTGTCATTGTGACTTTAATGGTGCTGCCAAGAGACAACACACACACACACACACACACATTCTAATGACTTGCATTGTTGCAATTGAGTGCGTCAAACGATCTGCGCCAAATGGCGAAAGGCGGCGGAGGTGCTTGGCGCGGGGTGCGGGGTGGGGGGTGAGGGGATACATGCAGTAATTAGCATTACTTGTCACTTAAATAGGTAAAATCGGGATTCTGGCCAGACCCAATGCCTGAGGATCGCTACCACCTACATACATGTGTACATATGTACATATTTACATACATACATACATACATACATACGTACATACATATGTCTATGTGTACGTTGCAATGCGCAACGTGCGGCATTCAACTGGCTGCTAATTAGTGGCAAAAGAAAACTAAACTAAAGAACGCTCAACGCCCACGCGGATCTCTTTGCGATCTGTGGCCGTGGGCTGTTTGACTTGAGTTGTCGTTTGGGTTTTACGGCTTTTTGCATTTCGTTGTTTAGATGATAGGGTCTCCCTCTCTCTCTCTCTCTCTCTCTCTTCCCCTTTTTCTCCGCCTCTCTCTCTCTCTGCTTGTGCGTGTGTGTGCCGTGGTATGGCCATAAATCTGAGCCAGTCGCCTGTTTGCCTGCTTGGGTGTCGCTGTGTTCACTCATTAAGATGTGGCCCTGTTGCAAGTTGCAAGCTTCAATTCATACCTAGTGGCAGCTGCTTCATCTTCGCCCCCATTCCCCTTTGCTGCCTAGTTGCTTTGTATACCCTTGTTGGGGTTATTATAGTTTTATCGCCACATATGCAACGCATTGAAGGAGACGTCTCCGATCCCATATATTATTATCATTATCCGATTGGCTGAAGAACTGCCCATCTGTCCATAAGCGGGACTTTTGCATACTCTCCCGATCAGATATCAGATCGGGCCACAATATCGCATAGCTGTCATAGAAACAATCGAGTGCAATCGAGTAAGTTGATGTTGAAGATGGACACACATGCTACAATTTGTGTAGACAAGTGTGGAACATTCCGTTGACAGCCAGTTGTGGAACAGAGAGTAAAATAGGATTTGCTTAATAGCATACTAATATTCAGAGTTCAATTTGAGTGCCAGCAGATTGACTCCGGTCTGCAAGGGTATGCAATCTTTGGTGTGCCCAAGAGTGCTTTTCTTGCTGGTTGTCATAACATAATTAACGAAAATTGAAACAAGCACAGCGGCCACATTGTGTTTGCTTAGCTGCCCGCCCAGTTGGGGATTTGTTGGCCATTGTCGCAGTTGCAGTTGCAGCTGCACTTGCATCTCCCCCATTCTTAGCCCAACAGCGTCTTCTCTGTCTTACATGGAGTTGCCTGCCTGCCTGCCTGCCTGGCTGCCTGCCTGCCTGCCTGCCTGCCTGCCTGCCTGCCTGGCTGGTTGGTTGGTTGGCTGGCTGGCTGGCTGGCTGGGCTGCCTGCCTGCCTGCTTAGTTGCTGTGTGTCACTGTAGGAATTTTAATGATGACTACTTTTAGACATACACGCCTCTCTGTTGCACCTACCCTCTCCTCCTCCCCCCGCCACCCTCTCTCTCTTTGGCTGTATCATGCCCATTCTCTCCGATGTGTGTAGACTTCTAAAAATGAAAAGCTTCTGCGCTTAGCCATTAAGTAACACTGTGCAACAACAACAACAACAACCACAACAACAACAACAACAGCAATATCATTCTGTGCGTCACTTGACTGTTTCTTTTGTTAATTAACATCAAAATTTATATATACTAGATATGTGTTACAATATTCATTTCGAGACATCGATTATTTTGTGGCTCAGGTGACAAACGCTTAATATTTTCAGTATTATGTATTCCCAATTCCAATCGCAATCTGAAGTGAAAGTAAATCTTTTTCTTTGATTGTGAACACAGTCGATTCTGAAGACCACCATGAAAATGTTTCAAAATGGGGTGGGCAAAAGTATGCAACAGACAAAGGACAGATATGCATCTTCGATCCCATAAGGCATATCTTTTCTTGATCAATTTGCACCAATTTTGGAAAAGGCAAAAAATTGTCCGTTAATTTGAGCACCCAAAATGGAGATGGAAGAGTTCTGCGTCAATTGGCGATTTCCTATGCCACAAGCAGCGGAAGCTTATTTAGTTTAATCGATAATCGATAACAGCCCGTTTCGCGAATATCGATTTTGTTGATCAACGTGCATTTTCGTATTGAACAAACTAATATCGCCAAGTCTATGAATTTAAAAGCTGGTCGAGCTGTCTCCATTGGAGTAATCTAACTTGTATTAATCGTATTGGTTTTATTGTAGCAAATGCCACTTGCCATCCATACTCACTTTAAATTTAATAAGCGCCGAAGCCAGAAAAAGGATCGCTTTCTAATTATTTGTTGGTCTTTTTTCGATTGGAGTTTGTTGGGATTTTCTTGCTGCTTTTCGATTTGATCGAATTCAATTAATTGGAAGCGCGCATGTGTTGCACAGTGTAACGATGAAAATGTGTTAATACGTGGCAAGCTATTGCTTATCCCCAAGCCCAAGACCCACTGGCGACAACCTCGAAGAAGAAGAAGACGGCGAAGGGGAAGGGGAAGAGGACGAAGTCGACGACGAAGACGAAGACGCAGAAGACGCTTTACAACTCAGTTTGCGGCGCGCAAATATTGACTTAATTGTAGTAATGATGCATGTAGCACTACTTATAGATGAAGTCGTTGTTTGATGTTGTTGTTGTTGCTGCTGCTGTTGCTGCTGCTGTTGCTGCTGCTGTTGCTGCTGCTGTTGCTGCTGCTGTTGCTGCTGCTGTTTGCTGTCGTTGTTGTTTTAGTGCTACGTGTGGCTGCTATAAATGCTAATGACTGCACTAAATGGCCCATTTGCGTTGCATTGTTTGTTGGCTTTTGGCATTCATTCATTGCAATTATCGAGTTGCGTTTGAGTTTAGTTTTAGCTTCGGTTTTAGACTGAGTCTTAGTCTTGCCGGCCTCTCGACGCAATTCTCGCAAGCGGCTGCAGTTGCCCGAGTTGTAATTAAAAAAAAGAAAGAAAAACCGGGGTATAAACATCGTTGTCAGGCAGGCAGGCAGGCAGGCAGACAGGCAGACAGACGGAAAACCTGGCTAATTGGCAACTGGGTGCCCGAGTCAGCAGTTGCCAGATGCTGCCAATCCATGGCCTGCATCGATAATTGGCAAAACGCTAACTGCGATCTCTGCAAGAGCACAGAGCGCTGCCTGGCCAACTCGCTGGCTGGCTAACTGGGTGCGTCTCTTAGCCAGGCCCACAGACAACTCCGGCCAAGTGATGAGCTGAGCTCGCTCAGCTGAGCTGAGCTGAGCTGAGTTGAGTTGAGTTGAGTTGAGCACATGGCGCGATGATCTATTCCGAGATCCCAGGAGTATCAACGAAACTCAATGCAATTCCAATTCGAAGTGTTCCTCATCTAATTAACATCGTTCCTGCAGCCATACAAACTTTTCGCATATATGTGGCAAGATTAATGTCAAGCTAATTTCCCCAAATTCAAAATCAATGTTGCCACAGAATGACACTTTTCGAAAAACGCATATATTTTTGGGTATCTACGCAACTTGTCTACTCATTGTTTCTAAGAAAGACTAAGAACGTGAAAGATGCAAATTAAATTGTATAAAACTAAAGCAGATTAATTAAACTAAACACTTAAAATTAAAAATAAATCAAAAAAATGCGAAAGAATAATTAAAATACTTACTTTCGTAAGCCGAATCTTACAAGTTAAAACAGTAAATTAAAAAAAAAGTGTCAAATGACCAAGTTAACAAACAACTTTTTCTAGTTGGCGACAATTCGAAGATGTTGGTTGTTTATGGGCAGGCTCGATAAAGGTGCTGGCTAATGGCCAAGTAGATGGTAATAATCAAACTGAAATATGCCTTGGCGTGCTTCTCCAAGAGAAACACACACACACACACACACACACGCACACACACACGCACACACACACGCACACACACACACACACACTATGCTCAATTGTCGGAGGAGCAGCTTACGAGCTGCTTGTGCTTTGGCACTGAGTATTTGGGTCTGAATATCGAGTGTGTATTGCGGGGACGAACTGCATTGTAGAAGTGAGGGTATTTAATGTTCATCGTGCCGCTGCTAACAAGTCTTGTTATTCTTTATATTGGTCGACTGGCCTAAGCGTTGACTTAAGTGTAAATCGATGTAGTCAAAAGAGCAACAAATCGGAGCAACATGCAACGCTACGCGTCGCAATCAGCGCTGACTCAGTTCAAATTTGCCTTTCTCTGTCCAATTTGAATAGTATTCATTTTAAATGCATATAATACATAAACTTTAATATGTTCGCTGTTCAATACAAATCATGTCGATTTACATGTCGTTTTTTCTATTTTTTCTTTTTGTTTTCCAATTAAAAATTGCGATTTAATCACACCTAAATTTGATTAGAGAACACAGCTCACTTAATGGCTACACACAGAGAGACGCATATCATTAATCAATCGGAATCTTAATCTACATCTGCATTAGCGCAGTGCCTGAAACCTGCCATTAAATAGCTAATTTCAGCAGCGTTTTTTCAGCATGCTGCTCATCAATTGTTGCTTATTAGGGTCAGGGGTGAAGGCGCCTATTAAAACAGCAACAGCTGCTTTGACAGCACTTTATGTGTTTGCATGTGGTACATGTATATGTAGTACACAAACACACACACACACATATGCATACAGGAAATGGGAATTAATACTGTTAATATTGGGTCACAAATCAAGTTTGGAGCTGCAGCCACCGTAACTTCCAACTCAAATATCAGTCTGGCAATGCTGCCACATTGACCTTGCCACGGGCAAGGGGCAAACTGCACTTTGGTATGAGAAATAAAACCCATTTTTCATTTCGTAAAGCTAGTTAAAAACTCAAATGTTGCTGTTAGTTCCACTTAAACCATTAATAATTCGACTCGAAAGATTACGCAGTGGATTTAGTTGGGCAAAACTACAATTAATCAGATTAAATGGCCACACTAAATGATGCTCGTTAGCACAAGAAACAAGTGGCACACACTTTGAGCGAAATGCGACAAATATGCTCAAACTTGAAATCAAAACAAAAACACATCAATCAAAACAAAGCAAAATTAATCAAAATAATTCTCTCTCTGTGTGTGTGTGTGTGTGTGTGTATTGTCACGCAATTCGCTAGCGACAACTTTGTGTGGTGAATGCAAAATTCAAATAGCTGATACAAAAAAAAACAAAACACACACACAGAAAAGAGAAACATTGATGACTGGCAACATTGTCGGGCTTTTTAAATAGGCTTAATTAAAATACATAAACATTGTTGTTGCTATTTTTGCTGTTCGTGTAATTGTCATTATTGCTGTTGGCAACAGCTGCTGCTAGGCGTGTTGTTCTTGTTGTTGCTGTTGCCGTTGCTGTTGCTGTTGCTGGTGTTGTTGCCACTAATGCAATATGGCTCAGCTGCCAGCGCCCCGAAATGGTCTAATTAAAACGATCACCGTTGCCTTCGACGGGCCAACCAATGTGACGCCCTGGTGCCCTGTGTGTGGATGTACCTTGCATGCCACGCCTTCGGGGGTATAATTATACTTTGTTGCAGTTGCAAATCTTCGACAGATATACATATGTACGTGTAAGGTGGGTAAATGTATATTGCAACATTAGCAAACTATTTTTGTTCTCTTTTTGGTTCTCTTGTTTATTAATCTTGTTATTTAATGACCCGTTTTGTTCAAAGCTTTTTACAGGGCATTAGTCAGTCGATTTCGAATTTCAGTCTGGCAACACTTCAAATTTGATGTTTGTTGCTTAATTAAAGCAATCAAATTTAAGAGCAACCGTCGGCGCTGTAAACAATTTGTGCCAATTGTTGTTGCTATTGTTGTGCACTCTGCCATTGTTATTAATCTTATTATTGTTGTTATTGTGGCTGTGTGTGTGTGTGTGTGTGTGTTGCAGTTGCAGTTGCATAAAATAAAATTGAATTATGCGCTTGGCTAAATGCATTTTCCCTAAATTCATGTTCCCCATGCGTAACAATATTATTTTGTTGCACTTTTCGTATATATCATATATATATATATATATGTATATATGTTTATATATGTATATATATGTATATTTGTGTGTGTGCAGAATGCATTACTTAGTCAGAAACGCACCCAGATCTAAGCCAAGTCAGTCACCCACTGGCAACATCAATTTATGATGCGCCAGTTGCAGTTGCCAGTTGCAGTTGCCGTTTGCAGTTGATGTTGTTGTTGTTTTTGTTGTTGTTTTTGTTTTTGTTGTTGTTGTTGTTATGGTAATGCGTGTAAAAAAGCAATTAACATCGCTGACTTTTAACAGGCAGCAGTTGGCCCTTTGCTGTGCTTGCTATACTTGGCCAAATGAAATGCAATTTATTTGCATTTGCATTCGCATTTCCTTTTTCATACATTTTAAGCGCACTTAATTCACCTAAGCAATACAAAACTGCAGAAGCAACAAAACACAAACCAGAACTCAATTTGAATACCCTAAGTGCAATTTTATAATAATTGTTTTTGCAAATTCTAAATGAATAAACATATCGTTTATCGTGAAGTTTGCAATACTAACATATAGATTCTTGATCGGTGCTGATCACTGGCCACTGTCTGTCTGTCTGCCTGTCTGCCTGTCTGTCTAGTTCGTCAGCCGGATCGAACCACTCTATCATATAGCTGCAATTGGAACGATCGGTCGAAAGATGAGATACTGTTTGAAAAGCCTTTTTGCTTACCAAGTTCTCCAAATCAAAGTTGCCCAATATTCTTAATATTGGGCTCTTCACACACAGACGAAATTCATCGATAAGGAATTACTATATCATATAGCTTTGTAGCTTAGAACTAAGCAGACAATTTTGATGTCGAAAGTTATCCAGGCTGCATCTGCAACTTGCCTCGCTCTGGTTTTTTTTTCTTTCTTCTTTTTGCAGCTGCTTAGTTTTTGTATCAGTCCGAAGAATTTGACGATCCCCGCGTTACTTAAACTCTTTGCTCTCCTCGAATATGGATCTTGTACATAGTCTGCCAATTACAGGCGTCATCAGGATAGGGTAGAAGCCGTTCGGGTCTTAACTGGAATACCAATATTAGCTTATCTTCTTACTAAAGTAAACTTTTATTAGTAAGCCTTGCAATAATAACCAATTTCAATGTGTGTTTACAGCAATATGTAGACAAACTATGAAACAAAAACTAAGTTGACATATTTCAATTGAATATTGTCAAATTGACGCTCAGGTCGATTATACCCGCTGCGTGTAGGTAGCGATATTAACCAGTAGGCGACGAGTAGGCAGTTGAACGACGTCGCCGTCGCCGTCGACGTCGACGTCAACGTTGAAGTCGTCGTCAACGCCACCGCATTGTTTTCTCAATTATGGAAAGTCAATTAATTCTAATGAGTGTGTGTGTGTGTGTGTGTGCAGTTGCTGCTGAGTTGCATGTAATTTCCATTTTTTGTGCGCTTTGGCAACTTAATTTAATGCGTTGCAGCAAAAGCAACAACAACTGCAACAACTGCAACAACAACAGCAACTGCAACAAACGGCAACCGCAACAGCCAACCAAGCAACCAACGAACAACAAACAAACAACATCCAACAATTGCATCCGCATTGCGTGGCTTCGTTTGTGTTGCTGATTGTTTTGCTGTTGTTGTTGTCGTTGCTGCTGTTGTTGTTGTTGTTGTTACTTTCAGCTGCCTCTTTTTTTTGCATAATTGCCTTTTGGCTTTATAATTATTGTTTCATACGCTTTTAATTCGTTAATTAATTACGTTGCACGTTCGTTAGTTGTTGCTGTTGTTGCTGCTGTTGCTCTTGTTGCTGTTGTTGCTCTTGTTGCTGTTGTTGCTCTTGTTGCTGTTGTTGCTGCTGTTGCTGTTGTTGCTGCTGCTGTTGTTGCTTTTGTCTTAACAGTTTGTTCCTTTGTTGCGCATACGCAGCGTTGGCAACACGGTTAACTAACAAGTTATTCAAGAGAACTTTATTCATCGTCATTTGTTGTATTAATTATTCTGCATTGTTAGCACAGTTTCATGGGTTTGGCTGATTCGCCAACTAATATTGAATACCTTCAAGTTATTTCTATCCTCAACAAATCTCAATTTAGCACACCCAATCTCTGGTCTTAAGTCGACATTTGTTAACAATAGTGCCAGATGAGGAATACGCATTCTTTGCTCTGGCTTCGAATAAATCTCTCTCTTCTCTGTTTGAGACTGATTATGCAACATTTGGGATTTATGAAGTACACAAATATTGCTGGTAGAAACGTTAAAGTACCAATTATAAGAATATAGTTGAAATAGATGGATAGATAGATAGGTTGGCACAGGTAATAAACATTTGAAGACTGCAAGCTGCAAATATCTGCTAAAACGCCAATTAGAAGATCGTAGTTGAAATAGATAGTTCCAAAATGCGACCACAGCCGCTAAAATACCTAAAATGCCAACAGTTGCTGACTGCATGTATATATATATATATATATATATATATAGGTTGTGTGTGTGTGTGTGTGTGTGTGTGTTAATGGCGATAAATCCAGGCAATAGGCCACGCGGCGTATTGAATTTATGAACATGAACATGAACATATAGGCAATGCCGCTCGGACGCATTGCGGAATTTTAACAAGTTGCAATAACAACAAAGCACTGCTAATTCCCCAAAGGCAACAGTCACAGCAACCGCAGCAGCAACAACAACAATAAGCATCGCATTAACAATTTAAATACAACAAGAAACAAATATAAATGAGAAGGAAGCGGCACAGCACAAAAAAATACATATAAATAAATATATACACACATATACACATATACACACATATAGATGTATAGATGTATGTATAAAATAAAAATAAAACTAAGCAAAAAATAAATAACCTCTCGACTCGCGGACATCCAACAAAATTTGCACTTTTGCCAGGCAGCATACCAAGAACCCGCTTTGGAGCACCAGCCCAAAGGAAAGAAGAGGAACAAAACCAACAACAACAGCGACAACAGCAGCAAAAGTCAAGAACAACCCTGAGGAGACCTGTGCGAGATCTCTCCGTCCTGGCGGAGACTGTGCAGGCTTTCGTTCTCTGGTTCTCTGTGTCGCTGTGTCTCTGTTTCTCTGTTTCTCGACTGGTGCCGCTTGAGAATCCCCGAGAGCTCATTAAAAAATACCAAAATCTTTGTGCTGAAAATGTGACAAAATTTTTAAATCACCTTCACTCAGCGATGTCGTCGCTGTCCGCTAAACACTGTGGCAAGCAGTTTAGCAGCGCGCACAGTGGTGCCAAGTCGACAGAAGTTGATAAAATGTTCAAGTGTCGAAAAGTGAATTTCCTATTGAGTAATGCTAATCAATTGTAAACTATAAATTATTCATTATTATTGCACTATTATTTGTATATAAAAGTATTAAAAAACAAGATTAAAAAGAAATAAAAAAAACTCTTGTTTCGGCTCTGATTCATTTGAGTTCGATTTCTTGCAGAGACAAAAAGTTGAGTGTTGAGTAAATTGCGATTTTTGCTTATTCCTTCAGTAGTAAATTATCAGAAGATGAAATGAGCTCGTGTTCGGCCAATAGTTGTTTGCACTTGGGCAACAACGAACCACGGTGCGAACTGCTGACCGTCGGAATGCCGAATGTCGGCTGCCTTCTGAGTCCAAGTTCGAGTCGGAGTCAGAGCCAGAGTCAGAGTCGGAGCCGGAGTCCTGAGACCTCAAACAAAAGTGCAAGTGATGCTCATGTACAGAATCAAATCCAGCGGCTGATGCGAGCAGCGAACAGCAAAAGAAACTCAGTCACTAGACTGTGGGACTCGGAGCCATTTGCAGCTGAATCGGAGGCAGAGACGGAGACAGAGGCAGACACAGAGGCAGAGACAGTGGCAGAGACAGAGACTGGCGGACTCGAGACCGGTGACTTGATACTCGATGCCGAAGATCGGAGCTTGGCTTAGCTGGGCGGCTGCCGCGTTCTCGAATTGCGAGTTGAAAGTTTGCGCTTTTGCGCATTTTTTTAATGAGGCTCTAATTGACATCTGCATTTATTTGCGACAGTGGGACGGGACAGCCGAGCTGGGCTGCCTCTCATCGATCATGAGGCATGCGGGAGAGTGCAACCAAAACAAACCAAAACCAAACAAAACAAAACAAAGCAAAGCAAACCGAAGCAAAACAAAAACAAAAAATATTTTAATTGGCATTTTAACTAAAAGTGTTTAGGCTTTAGTTAAAATTGTTGGCCAACTGAAAACTGAGAATCGAGAAAACTGAGAAGCTAAGAAACTGAAAAACTGAAAAACTGGTTTTTATTTACACTTGCATGCATGCATGTGTGTGTGTGTGTGTGTGTGTGTGTGTGTGTGTGTGTGTGTGTGTGTGTGTGTGTGTGTGTGTGTGTGTGTGTGTGTGTGTGTGTGTGTGTGTGTGTGTGTGTGTGTGTGTGTGTGTGTGTGTGTGTGTGTGTGTGTGTGTGTGTGTGTGTGTGTGTGTGTGTGTGTGTGTGTGTGCGTGTGTGTGTGTGTGTGTGTATGCATTTGTGCGAAAGCGGACTCAACAAAAGATCCGCGCGGTACATTCAACCCAATTAACGCGATGCCCGTTCGCCGGTTCCCCGAACACCCCGAACTCCCTGAACACCCTTCTGTGCCGCCCCTCCATCCCCACCCATCTCCTCCCGCTTCCCGCTTGTGCGCTGTACCTGTACACCCCACCCCCCTCCGCTCCCCCTCCCCCCTCCCCATCTTCCTTCGGCATCGAATGACATACAATTTAGTATAAGAGGCTGGCGGCCGTATTATGCAAAAATGCATATTGCAAATTGATAAGCGACTGATCTCAGATACACACATACGACTGCAGAGTGAGAGGGAGAGGGAGAGAGAGAGAGGGGAGGGGGCGAGGGGAAAGAGCGACTGTCGGCACATGAAGCGAATGTCGCACGCACTGTTTGCTTCATTTACTCAAATTGAAAGCGACAATGTTTAGGGGCAGCGCTCGGCTAATGATGATGTTTGCCAATCTGATCTCGCAATGATCATAATGATGATGATGGGGCAAAAAGAGTTTTGCACCGCGGGGACCATGGGGAAACGAAGCGTAAACCCAACACACACCGAACCACAGCGCATATGTCTACAAAAAAGGGCAACAGCAGAATCAGGCAAAGGGCCAGATCGGACCCAACGCAACGTATATGCATACATACACACATACATACACACACACATACATACATACATGCATATGTACATACATGCATACATATGTACGCACCATGCCGAGTTGTCGTCATGATCATCGCTCGTCGGCTGCCTCGGCGTTGCCGCCCGGGGTAAGCCAATTAAATGTGAGATCGTGTAATTGGCAAATTAATTTCAAACCAATTATAAAGAAAACGACCACAAACAAAAGAATGAGCCCAGGACGCAGCAGCGGCGGCAGTAGCCAGCCAGCGAGCCGACTTGATTTGGCTGTGTGTCTTGCTTTCGGCATTCGCCATTCGGCGTTCGGCGTTCGGCTTCGACTCTGACTTCGGCCGCGTCTTCGGCATCAGCCTCGTTCTGCAGCTTGTTCAGGTGCGTGCGCTGCTCCGATAAAAATCTGTGCAAATGAGCCCAAAAGTGCAAAAGAGCAGAGGGAGACAGAGAGAGGGAGACAGAGTGAGAGAGAGAGGGAGAGAGAGAGGGAGTGAGAGAGCAGCAGTTTGAGCAAGTCAGATGGGGAACAAATGAAAGAACGGAAAGAGCTGCGTGGGGTAAAATGAGCTTGCCGAGAAAACGCTCCATAAATGTCATCGCTTGATAAGGGATCTTGTGGCAAACTGAGACCACAGAATCAGTGCTGATCAGCGCAAATTCAGATATAGTGCGACAGATATAGAGCCAGGAAATCGAAGGAACAATCAAATACATAAATAATTAAAAATTCAAACATCGAATTGAGCCGGGTTTCTTTTAGAAAGACTCCAAAATGCTTAAGCTAATCACAACAGAAACATGTGCAATTTTAGACTTGTACTTGTGAGAAAGTATTCGCTAATTGTCAGCTGCCTTCAGCACTGTTGAACGCTGTGCATTGGGCAAATAGCAAATAAGCCAAGGAAACTAGAATCAGAAGAGCGTTCTCCGACTCGACTCGAGCCTTAAACGGAATCAAACCAATCTGTAATCAAATGCAATCTGTTTATTCTCTGCCTATTCTCATATTCATATTCGGGATAGTGTTGCTTCTGCTGGCTGTGTCTGAATAAGCGTTGCATGCCCAGTCCACTGCCCACCGCCCACTGCCCACGCCCCCACCTCGCCGATGCAGCTGTTTGTTTTAATGGAATTATAATAAAAACGCATTATGTGCAAAAGAGGCCGTTGCGCACTTCATTTTTCATTTTGGCGCGACGCACTTCCTTTGACAAACAGGAACAACAACAGCAACAACAACAGCAATAACAACAGCAGCAACAACAACAGCAAGGAGAACTGAGACTGGTCTGGCCAGCCCCTGTTGGTGTCCCACCCCTTTTAAGCAGCGCCTGTTTGCATGTGTCCCGTTCAACGCGTTGACGTCAGAGAAAAATGTGGCATAAGCCGAACCACAATTCCTGCCAACGACGACGATGATTATGATGATGATGATGATGACGATGATGATGACGATGATGATGATTGTGATTGTGATTGTGATAATGATAATGATGGTGTTGGTGATGAACTCTGACGATGCCTCTTAATTATTAATAAAACCAATTGCAAACCAAGTTCAGCAATGGGAGTCGTTCCTGGCCAGCCTGCCCAGCCTGGCCAGTCCAAGTCAACATGTTAACTTTTTAATTAACGAGTTTTCTTTTTCGATTTCAATTTGCCAGCCAACACACACACACATACACAGATATGTATATGTGTATATATGTATACACCTCATCGCTCTGCTGCTGCCCACAGAACTGGCCGGTAGCCGACGTCCTACCCAGAGCCTACCCAATCCCTGATCCACAGCGAGTCGCCCGAGCTGCGAGCTGCCACTGTGTGCTGTGTGCAACCTTAGCGAACTAAAATTATAGTATGACATCCATTTGAAAGTGCTGGCAAAGAAGTATCAGAAAGTTGGCTCTGAAGCATTCTTTTGATTTTGCTTTGGTTTTTGCGTGGTTCTCGATCGAAAATCGGAGATCTTAGGGACCATGTGGAGACATGCACATCTGGTGTGTAGCCACTTCCCGAAGACCAGACTTAAATTAGCAATAAATTAATTTCTAATATTTAAGATCGCATTTCCATAGTCACTTTTGTCAGCTTTGACAATAGTAAAATGTTATATATATATATATATATAGATATATATATTATGTTATTTGTTTTCGGGCCAAGTTCAGGCTTGTATTTTCACAGGGCATCGGCGAGTCGAGTACTCTCGACCACTCGGGTCGCTTACTTGTTTTTAATTTAATTTAGTTGCAAAGCCGTTGCATGCCTCGCTGCTTATAGCCGCAAGTTGGAGACGGCGGCTCAGTATTCGTTCGCTCTCTGGTCAACAAGTTTTTGGTTGCAGCTACACGAAAGTGCCTCTAGTTGCGGCATACATCCCTCTCTCTCTCTCTCTCACTCTCACTCTCACTCGCTCTCTCACTCGCTCTCTCACTCGCTCTCTTGTTCCAGTTGGGCAATGCCATTTATTAATAAAATATTTGCAAATTGTTGTCATGTGAGTGGTCCCACCGCAACCCGCATGCCGCATGCCGCTTGCCGCATGCCGCAGACTGCTCCCCGTCCGTTGAGCGTCATAAATAAAAGGATTACGGACGCGCAAAGGGAGCAGCTGCCAGCGGGGCAAGGTGCAACAGGATCAGGGAAAAGAAAAGTGCCTAAGCAAGTTGTTAGAATTAAGGGGAAGCAGCACAATGCTGCATGTGTGGCAATTACACTGGGCAACATGAGAGCACGTTGAATTGGATCCTCGACTATAACAGATCCCTTAAGTTGAAAAGCCTTCCACGAAATGTGTGCTTTTAGCAAGTGTTTCGCTAAAAACAGAATAGCTTTTTCTGGTTATGTTTTCATAATCAGTCTGTGAAACATCTATTCTCTTGAATAGCGAATAGATATACCTATGCGAAAGTCAGTTAACAATACTATGGAAAACTCACCAATATTAAGAACATTTGGCAGGCTTCTAAGCCCGGCTAGAAACAAGGCAGAAAATCTTGTGAATATATTCACTTTTCCAGCTATGTTTTTACTCTGCAATAAAACATGAATGTTTTGATTACAATTAATTGAGTTAGGTGTTCGCAGACAGATATGCAGATATGCTTCTATTTCCGTGAACAGTGCTGTGAACACAGATTGTGTTTTGGGTTTCGGGTTGGTCTTTATTTCAAAATGAACTTGACTCGCAACTGAAACACAACAAAGACAGACTTGATTCCAGCTGAGGAGTGTTATTGCCTGGCATTCCAATGGATGCCTCGTTGCATGTGTCTATGCTATGTGTGTATATGCATGTGTACACACACATGTATGTGTGTATGTAGTCATAGTCGTCCGCTGCTACTGTAAGAGTCGCGAGTCGCGAGCCGCGAGTCGCGAGCCGCGAGCCGCGAGGTACGCGTGCGCACCCTGCAACTGATAAGATCGCAGCAGCAGCAGCAGCAGCGGCAGCAGCAGCGGCAGCAGCAGCAGGCGGGAGGGAGAGCGAAGAGGAGGTGTGGGCCAGGTCGGGTCGGTTAGCCACGGCAATAAGCCATACTAATAGGCTGTTGCTGCCAGACGCAATCGGCGACTGCATCAGCAATGGGCTGAGCAGCGAGGTGCCTCCTTCCAAAGCCTTTCAAAGCCCCACGTTGCTGCCTCCCTGCGCTCGGCCACGCCTTCGCTTACATTTGCCACATTTGTATGAATAATTTAATTATTGTTTAAATGTTAATTAATGCAACATGAGTCGCAAGTCGCAGGCCGCAAGCCGCAAGCCGCAAGTCGCGACTCGAGACGTTAACTGAGCCAATGCACATCGCTGCAGTCTTTCCCCGACTACTTTTTTGTTCGTGTTTTATTTTTGCACCTCCACTTTGCACGCTCCAAAAAGAAGCGGGACGCCCAGCGACCGAGCTTATAACTTGACAGACACGCATTTGGCATTAATGGGTTGCTTGACTGACAACAACCGACTCAGCCAGCTCACATCGGAGACAGCGGCGCAGAGGGGAGCGGAAGCAACGCACTCTCCGAGGAGAAAGGGAGCGGGGGGAGGAGGGAGTGGTAGAGTTAACTGTTGCAAATTGCGCAAAGCTTGCAATTGGATGTGACTAATTAAGCTGCAGAGCAAAGAAACTGGCTGGAAACTGGAGACAAGCAAGAAGCTGAAGCAGTTTGTGCAACTGTTGCAAGACACCAAGAAGACCAAGTCAAGAATTGAGTTGAGCGAGCAGCGGTGATCAATTGTTTGTTTACAGAGAGTCCTGTCCAAGGCGTGGAGCCGACGTGCAACAGCGAAACACAACCATGCCCCAAACATCGCAATCATTTTGACAAATGTGATTTCGCCCAAAACAAGTCTGTGGATATATTCAAGGAGCCTTATTGGGAAACGCACATTTCACTAAATTGAAAAATAAATGATTTCGTTTAATATAAATGCGATTTCCTTTTATTCTTGCGTAGAATTATTTCCAAATTGGAGAAAATTGAAACTGGGATGGTGGAAAACCACGTTCAGTCTTAAGCACTTTCTATTCTATACGCTATTTTCTTGATCTATCTACATCTATATCTATATATTCAATGAAGAAGATCAGGCTGATTAAGTCTTTAACTGTTTAACTTCAGTTCTTGGGTTATGCGTTGAGGTACGAAGATTCGCAGATGTTTTCTTTTGAAGCGAATAATTATAATTGTCTATGATAAAAAGTAGGGCAATGCTAATAATTAGTAAAAAGGTTTAAAAAATTATGTTAAATTGTCAGTAATTGGCCAACGTGTTTTGGAATGAAAACAGATTGTTTTATTACATTTGTACAAGTCTGTTTAAGATCTGTTAAGATCGGAGGCGCAGTCAGTTTCTTCCGAATTTACAGGGCTTATTGCTTCCTCAATATTCAGTTAAAATACTTAACTCTTGTGTTTTGTCCATGACTGATTTTATGCAACTCATGTACACACACACACACCCACACACCCACACACACACACAGTTTAACTATATATAATATATATGGCATATTATTGTTGTGTCTCTTCGGCGGCTGTTGTTTGTGTAAGTGGAACTTGAAACTGATGCAGTTAACAAAAAAGATTTGTGTTTTGTTGTTGCTGTTGCTGTTGCTGCTGTTGTTGCTGTTTGCTGTCGTTGTTGGGTCTCTCGGTCAGCTTGCTTGTGTTCTGCAGCGACTGCCAAATGCAGTCAACGTTAATTAAAACAAATGGCAGAAATAAACAACAGAAGCAGCAGAAACTAAAAGTAAACTAATTAAAAGGATCGCAGCACAAAAGTTTCGACTTACATATGCAGAAAATTGTTGCTTTTCTTGCTGCGAGAGTGGGCTCGAAGAAGAGGGGGCGTGCGGCGGCAGCGGCGGCGACGGCGGCGTTTAACGGGGGTATTTTCTGCTTTATGGCTGGCCCAATCGGTTTGTGGTTCTTGTTGTATTCGTCTCCGTCTCCGTCTCCTCTTCGCTTCTTGCAGAAAGCCTTCTTTCGTTTTTTCTTTTTCTTTTTCCTTTTTTGTTTTTCTTTTTTCTTGTTTTTGCAAAATTTTCTTGTATTTATTTAGCGATGTTTGTTGTACAATTTGCGCACAGGAATGTGGTTGCTATTGTTGTTGTTGTTATTGTTGTTGTTGTGTTCGTTTCGTTTGTTTTGCTTTGTTTTGTTTTGTTTATGCTTTGAATTGTTGCTGCTGCTGCCCACTGCGCTAATTGAGTGCGAATTTTAATAGTCGCACTAAACGCATGAAAGTTTCTGCTGCCTGCACACGTGCAGAGCGACAGGGAGAGAGCGATATACACAGCGGACAAACAGAGAGAGAGAGAGAGAGAGAGAGAGAGTGGGAGTTGAGAGCCGTTTGCGTGAGAGTCGTATGCGCGATTGATTTACCGTTGATTGAATTAGTACAGATGGCGAGAAGAAGGCGCTGCCAACGAGCCCAGATCAGCGCCAACACGCCAGGAGTGCGAGACAGCCAGAGCGAGAGCGAGAGCGAGAGCGAGTGACGAAATGACTGTGGGATCGAGACCGAGATCGAGATCGAGAGTGCGAGTGCGAGTGTGAGTGCGAGTGCGAGAGAGCGAACCAATGACCGTCGACACCTGCAACAACACACACAAAACACAAAGCACAAAACACAAAACACACGCGAACTGCGAACTGCGAACTGAATTCGACTCAATTAGTTAGCTCGTAAATTTGCATACATATTTTGTAAATAATTGCCCCACAGGGGTTTGGGGGGAAGGCTTGTGGGGGGGCGTACACGCACACGCACACGCACACAGATGTTGCTGTTGTTGTTGTTGTCGTTGTTATCGTTGTTGCTGTTGTTGGTGGCGGTGTTAGTGTTGTTGCTTCCGTTGCAGTTGTGGCACACACTCATATGTACATTCTACACACACTTGCGTAAATATCTTAGACAACAAAAAATATAAAAAATAAGAAATTTTGTATTTTGTATTTTGTATTTTGCTTAATTTGATTAATAAACAATGCGCATCGCACTTTGTACACAAATAATAATTCGTATTTCGCGTAACGTAACGCAGCGTAACGTAACGTAACGTTTGTTGTCAGTCTGTTGCTATTGCTGCTCTTGCTGCTTCTACTGCGCGCACACACGACCGCCAGCGCCGAAGTTCACTTGACGAATGCGACGAGGCTGCATGAATGAAAACCTAAAAGCGGCAAAACTGAGCTGTTGTTGTTGTTTGTGTTCCTCTGCTGCTGCTGCTGTTGCTGCTGCTGCTGCTGCTGCTGCTGCTACGGATACGGCTATTGCTATGGCTGTTAAGGTGGTTGCGCTCTGACGCTCTCTCGCTCTCGCTGGCTTATCAGCTGCTGTTGCTGCCGCTGAGACCGGCATTTGCTGCTGCTGCTGCTGTGGCTGTGGCTGTGACTGCTGCTGCTGTGACCGTGGCTGCGACTGCGATAGCTACTGCGAGGGTTGTTTTGGCTTTTGCGCATTTTCACTATGCTGCCCCTGATTGTGTGTGTGTGTGTGTGTGTGTGTGAGTGTGTGTGTGTGGGAGGGGGGAGGTTTTCTTGTATTTGGCTCATTGTTATTTTTTTCGTGCTTGTACTGATATGCTTTTGGAGCTTCGCTGTGATTGGATGCCAATCGTTCTGGCACTTGGCTGCCAGCCGCCTATCGCAGGTGCCGGCCAACGAGGGTGGCAGTTGCAGCAGGACCGCCAGTCCGTTAACAGCGCGCTGTTAGGCGCACACCTGTGCGTAGGAGCAGCGCACTGTTAACAGAGGCTGGCTGTAGGTGGAGCCAGGCGCTGCTTAAATAAAGTAAATAATAAAGTTTGCAATGAAATTCAAGCCAATTCGCAGTTTCCTTTTGCTGTGACACTTTTTTCTCTTCTTTTGTATTATTATTTTTAATTAAATGACAAACCCTTTTCAAAGCACCGCTTTCGTCGTCACGTCTCTAATGAGTTAACAAAAATGTAATTTTTGATGTGACTCGGAATATTTTAACGGGGTTGGTGGCAATGTTGCTGCTGCTGCTGCTGCTGTTGCCATTTAGCCATTTATTATTTTGCACCTCGGACTGATTTGATTCTTGTCGGTTAACCAACCAACCAACTTGACAGATATCCAGCTCTCTGTCTGCCTGCATTGCAGCAACCCCTTCTTCAGCGAGTCCATAACAAATTTGTTGTAAAAAGCAAAATAAAAATAAACAACAAAAATAATAGAATAAAAATACGAAAACGTCGCAGAGTGAAACGCATTACCCGTGGACAACCACATAATGAATTGGCTGCATAAATAATAGGCTCAAACTACTTAGGATAAGCATGGCACACGCACCCAGGACACACACACACACACACACACACACACACACACACACACATAGAGAGAGAGGCTAGAAGCACAACGAATGTGCCGCAACCCCCTGGACTGCATCCCTTTGGCAGGACGACTGCTGGCAAAGAGCAGCATTATTCATATATAAAAAGCCAATTAAAAATTTATAATAAGCCCCGCGCCAAATGCAGCAACCCCCAAAAATGAAATAAACGTAAGCAGTGGGCACAGTGGGCACAGTGGAATTCAAATGCTATTCGTTACCAACAAGTCAACAGCGTCAGTTTGATAATTATTTTTTAAAAAATATATATCACATATAATCATCATTATTTTTGTGTGGTAAACATTATTGGTTGAGTTGTTTAGTAAACAATGTAAATCTAATCTTTACCCCTTTATTAAAACAAGTGAAAATGATCATTATTCACGGCTCATTTTGATTTAGATTCGGGTCGGTCATGGCCCACTGTGCACAGTCGACCTCAAAGTGAAAGCTTAAAAGCATATGAGCATTGTGCACAGGATTCGTCCTGTCCAAGCACTGATCTGAACGTGGTATTTTTGAGCCGAGGCACAGCTCGGCGGTCGGTGAACGGGGGTGAGGGGCGAGGGGGTCGCACACGCATCCAGCGCTAAATTAGATGTAAAATAATGAACATTTCAATTAAAATAATTAATATTATGGAGTGCATGGCTCTCTGGCCCTGACAATCGCCAAGGCAGATGAGTTCAAGATTCTGCGGCTGCTGCAAGTCGAAGCCCGGCCACTAAGCACTCAATTAACCATTTTAATGTCTATGATGGGGCTGATGTTATGTTTGAAGCATGTGCAAACGGGACAGAAATCGAGCAGTGTGTGAGAAGGGGTGTGTGTGTGTGCGTGTGTGTGCGTGTGTGTGTGTGTGTGTGCGAGAGTTAAGCGATGAGCTAAGGCTTTTTAATTATAATTAAACATGCGAGAGAGCGAGAAAATGCTTAGGTGGATGGTATGACATGGTCTCGCTACGATATGGCATGGCATGGCATGGTATGGTGTTTCTATGGCTTGGCATAATCACTTAGCCGCGTGCAGCGCAGCATTTAAAATTAATTCTACTCAAGTGCGTTTTTCGGGCCGGGCCTGAAAGAAAACACGTGGCACACGTGAAGCTGATGCCTGAGAGTGGAACCCCGGCAGGGGCAGCTGATGGGCTGCGATTACCGTTAGCATTTTTGCGAGCGAAACAAATTGCACGCTAATTGCTCATGTTCAATTAAAAGCAAACTCGAACACAAACGAAACGAAACGAAACACAAAACAAAACAAAACACAGCAAAACAAAACAAAACAAGCCAAACCAAAACGAAACGGAATGAAACGCCGCTCTGGAATTCGGCCACACTGTGTGCTTTCCCACAAGAGCGCGCCCGCGTGTGTGTGTGTGTGCGTGCGTGTGTGTGAGCGAAAGAAGGAGAAAGAGAATGAGAAGGAGAACGAGATGAGACAATACACAGCCAGCAGACGCAGCAGACAGACAGACGCTGGCGATGCTTTTGTTTTGGATTTGATCCTTTGCGCAAATAATTGCCTAATTGTCTCTGGTCGGGGCTTGTCAGTGGCACGCATTGTAGCTGCTGCTTGTGTTGTTGCTGTTGCTTTTGTTGCTGTTGCGCATGCAAATGGCAACGCATATTTCTTCCACAAATCCATTTTCATCTATTAATTGGCAGACCTCAGCAGCTGCTTGCTGGCCAGGACATAGGACATCGCTTCCCCCTTTCTTTTTTATACACAATTAAGCGCTTGTGCAAATACAAATCGGAAGCAGCGATGCGGTTCTCAACGCTCCACTTACATACAATATGTAAATTTTCCACTCGAATTTTTCGATTTACTTGTGGGATTTCTTTCTACGCGCTTCCACAGCACATCGCCAAGATAATCGTGTTGGAAACAGTCGAAATTGTCTAATTGGCTGCAAAAGCACTTCAGAACCAGTTTTGAGTACCTTTAATTGGTTCTGAGTTTAGCACATGAAATTCCCTTACAAAGCACTGAAAATTACTGCCTGCAATAAATTCACACATCTGATAATCTTATTTTGCATTATATTAGTTCATTAGACCAACTTTATTAGTTTAATTGAGGAACGACAGCTTTTGTTTAAGGAGAGAAGTGCATTGTTATTAAATTGCTGTTTTAAATATTCGAATGCAATAACACGTCGAGTTAGCCGAAGCCTTCTTTCAATGGTGATCGAAAAGTTCCTTCCGTGTGAGGAGCGCACTCCACTACATACGTATGTACTTTCATCAGGCTTACTTTTTCAGGAGGCCTGGCAATGATTATAAAGCTCAGACACTGCCGGCAGCACCTTCTGCAACAACGTCTTCCACTTGTCAACACACACACACACACATATATATATTTACTGTTATGTATTTATGTATGTATGTAAGCATGTATGTATGTACATAAGCTTATATTTAATTTGATTCTTTGGTTAACATTTTCGCTACTGTTGTTGCAATAATTATATCCGTTTGTTGTCAACATATTGATTGCCATTGTTAATAAGTAATATGTAATCATCAATGTGCATCAGCCAACTGACAAACTTAGCAGCAGTTCGTATGGCTGGGCGTGAATTTGATTTGTGGTGTGTGGTGTGTGTGGGGAACACATGAGAGAAGCGCAGCGCCTTTAGCGCGTCTAATTGCATTGCATTGTGTGGCAAACAGTAGCAGCAGCAACAGCAACAGCAGCAGCAGCAGCAACAGCAACAGCGATATCCAATTCCAATACATAATTTATTAGCTGTGACTGTGAAAAGGGAACGGGTGCGCAGTGCACTTTAAAGTTGGCATTGCTTGAGCTCAGTTACGGCCACTGTTAAGCGGCAGCGGCGGAGGCAGCGGCAGAGCGCATTTGCAACCCATGATAAATGATAGGGCGACGCCTACGCGCGTCAAGGGTTGTCGCCGTCGTTGTTGCTGTCGCATTTTGCGGTACGCCGCAACGCCGATCAAATGGCTGATAAGCGGTTGACAACGGCACCGTCACCGGCACCGGCACCGGCACCAGCACCAGCAGCAGTGCCTGTGACGTGGCTGTGGTTGACACTGCAAACGGTTGCAACCGTCAAAATTAATTAAATTTTCAACAGAAAAAATAAACGAAGAACGCCTTACGCGAACCATTGCGCCCAACCCCAAATGCCCTTCATCAGTTGCTAAAAGGAATATGCACAGGCTGCAAACACATACACATACGCATCTGTATCGAGTATATGTTTATATATCCATAAATATCCACCAAATATAAATCCCTGCTGTATATTAGATAACAGAACAAAACACATTTTATTCGCTCCTAAATCTAACCAAAAGGAATTCCATAAAATAAGGTACAGAAAATATAAATATAAAATAAATATAAATATAAATATACATATATATATATACGCATATGTATACAGATGCGCCGGCTGCATAGAACAGTAAATGGAATGCGCTCGGTTAGGGTAAATTGGTAACGCCAAGCGCTAAATTGAAATCAGTACCAAAACAGCAGCAGCAAGTAAAACAAAATATAAAAAACGATCATTAATCATCAAGCCAAAAGGGTTGACGCGCTTAACAGTGCCCGAAATACAAAGCACCGCTGCAAAGTAACGGGAAAAAGAACACACACACACACACACACACTCACACTCACCCAAAAAGAAAAAACAAAAGGGTGGCTTGACCGGCGCCAGAACATAAACCAAAAGCCAAAAACAACAACACAAAAAAGCGTACTTTTTTTTACCTTTATTTAATATCTACTTTGGAGAGTACATCGCATCAGGAGGTGATTTAATAGCTAGCTTATGCGCCTCCTTCAGCTTCTAATGCTCCTCATCGGATGAGGGTTCCAGCATGGACGCCAGAAACTGCCCACTGTGGTTTTTAAGCATTTCGCGCAGTGCTTCTGCACACCGTGGACCCTTCATCAGTGCCGCAATGGTATAATCGTTTATGGCCGGATTATCCATGAGAGATTCGCTCAGCTTTCTGCAGCAGCGAAGAGCGCGACGACGCAGCCGCGCATTGGAAACCTGCTCATCATCATCGGCACCATCGTCGCCCTCAGCCAGATATTGTACGGCCAGGTTGAGATTGTTGTCGGCATGGTTGAGCGCAGCGCGTGCCTCGCTCGCCGGATAACCCATGGATATTAGGTGCTCAATTTTGGGCGTTACGTTTTCAACGCTTTCATCTGCCTCCGACGAATCGGCGATCTTCTTTTCTTTTTTCGCAACGCTTGACATTCTAATGGCGCAGCTTTTGAACAGAATTTACATAGATACTAATTGAGAGAGGGCACACCCTGTGACCGCCAAATATCGATACATAATAGGCGTATTCCCTCAATTCAATTAACGCAAAATCTTAATCGCCACCATTCATTTTGTATAAATTCGCAATATTATACATAATTTTTATTTTTTTTTTTTGTAATTAAGTTCATGATTTTGTAAAATATATAAGTAAGTAATTTGAACAATGTACTTTGTGAAATAAACAGCTGATCTCGTTTCGGGAGTGCCCTTTCAACTGCGATCTCTTCCAGTGGCGAATTGCGAAGTAAAAAAAAAACAGCTGAGTATCGTTCGCAGGCATCGAGTAGCTTTAGCGCGCGCATTTAAGTTTGTTGTTCAAAAAACCACTTGGATAACAAAATGTTGGCAACAATTATATCGCGCGCGCACATACACACAAATACACAGCTGCGCTGGGCCGCTGTCTTCGTTTGGTTTGCTATTTATGCGTTGCACAATTTTAAATAATCACCCCGTTGGGAAATTTCATGGAAAGTCCGACCAAACACAACAATCGAAACCCTTTCGGTTCTCTTTCTTTTAGATTGCATTACTTTACTATTCGTACGCGCTTATACGAATGTAAGTGTGTTTGTTGTTTACACTGATTTATTGCTATTTTCTTGTGCTTTTCGGTTAACTCTTTGTTTATAAGCAGCCCAGGGACAAACAAGTGGCCCGTAAAAAGCATTTGCCATACCCTCATCTATCACAATTTCTTGCTAGTGTTCTAACATTTTTGGGTTTAAAAACGCATTATTTCGCTTTTGGTAATTGAAGTTTTTAGTTTTCATTAGCCAAAGCCGGCCCATGGAGAGAGTGACAAGGGACGACAGTGGGCGCATTATAATAAATGGCTTACACACACACACACACACACACACAGACATATGACATATAAAAATATGGTTTGTATGTTTGGATTTGTGTTTGTAAAAAAAAGTTCTTATTTTTCACAATTTGCAGTGTTCAAACTGTTCACGCGCGCAAGCTGATTGTCAGCCCTGGCAACTGGCGCGCCAAAGCAGAAGAGCAGCAGAACGTAAAACCATAAAAGAAAACGTAAGTCGATACTTTTCGTATGGTCGCGCACACGCACGTACTATTGCAAGAATTTTAAAACGGAACGGAACGGATATCAAAAGTTTCAAGTTGAGCATTTGAAATATGGGCAAAACGTGCGCTGACATCGACAGGGACTTCGACAGGGACATCGACATCGATAGTTATCGCAGCGGCTTTCGCAATTGTTTGATTTTACAAATGGCAAAATCACTTAACACACCGTTAACACCCACATTAGTTGTACTTGGGCGAACACACACATATACACCATATACATACGTATATACGCACGCCTGGAAGACGTGCAGTGCTCCACTTACGGTTTCTTTTCAATTGCTTTGAAGTAGAGATGCGTGCGTGTTCTGTATTTTTTTCACAGCACGTGCCCGCTTAACACTAAAAATTGTTATATATACTAATAAAATTATGAAATAAAAGATGGACAAAAATGTGTAAAGTTGTGAATGAGTGTTGGCGAACAGAAGCGCGTGTCGTGTTTCAAAGATTCTGTCGTGCGTGCTTCCAATTTGTTGTCGGTGGCTCACGCGCCCATCACTACCTTAAAGCTACCCCGTGCTAAATGGTATTGGAACTGGGGACGACTGGGCAGAGGGATCATAATCGAATTAAATGCAATGCCGACAGAACTGAAACGAGAAAGTCATTAAAAACGCAACGCTAACGATTGCACGCAAATTGTTTGGTTGTTTGGTTCTTTGGTCCCTGCAACAGTTTTCCCCTCTCTCGCCACTTGCACCCCGCCCGCTGCTGCTGGTCGTACAACACACACAATACCTACACACATGCATACGTGCCAAAAACTATGAATGGAATTCAGGAATTGGAATTGGAAGTGGAAGTGGAATTGGAATTGGCAATTGCACGTGGCGTGCTGGTCACCCAAGATAAGCAACTGGCGACGCGTGCCCCGCCACTGGAATGCTCGTTCTCTCTTTCTGTCTGTCTCTGTTGCACTCACTCGATTAGGAAAGATACCCATCAATGGATCTTGGTGAGCGGTAAGCGGTAAGCGCTATGCGGCAAGCGGTAAGCGAGTGCGTTGCGTACTTATGACTCGAAATCGGATTGTCAGATTCATTTTCATCACGATTATCGTTATTAATATTATTAGCGTTTGCACTTAGCAGCTGACTTTGGTGTATTGTTATTCTTCATTTCTTGCGCTTTTCTTTTGGAGGCGTTGAACTGTGAATTGGAAAATTGAAGCTTAGATAATCGGTCTAAAGCGGCTTTAGCGAAAATTCAACTTTCAATTGCGTTTCAAGTTGAAAGAGTTACGAATATTGGTTCCTTGGTTGAACTAATCAACGCATTACGAATAAGCTCTTGGTAGAATTTAAATGATCTTTCATCTTTCTGTTTCTTTTTTACAATAACTTTAGTCGAATCCAATTTTAGATAAATGATTAGCTCAAAGCAATTGTTTTTCTAAAGCTGAAATTTGCAAATAAAGAAATTATAATATTTCTTTTAATGAGTTCGCTGAAAAAGAAAACACAATGTTCTCAAATATTAAAAACATTAGATTCAAAGCATTTACTGCAAAAGCTTACAATTTGTACAGCGGCAATAAACAAAAAACACTTTAGTGCATTTGTTTGGTGGTTTCAACCAACAATTCGGTCGCGGTTCTCTCCACTCGGGATACACTTGATATTATGCAAATTATGCGGCAGTTCCAACCTAGGACAACACACACATTACTTTTCACACGACGCCAGCCCGAAGGTGGGCTCCCCGCACCGCACCCCCTGGCCACGTCCACTAAATGGTTCAGCCATCGACCTGAAGCACAATCATACATTTATACATACATACATACATACATCCATACATACATACATACATACATACATACATACACTACGTTTGTTCATAAATATTCATACAAATTAGGTTTGTGCTTTTGTGCATTTTTGGTTACAATGAAAATGGAAAATGAAGCTTAGCAAATCACAAATTTATGTGGCAATCCATCAATGCCAGCCCAAAAATGTAAAAAGAATAGGCAACAATTCCGCACAAGGGGGGCAGCAATTGCAGTGCCGCCACCGCCACTGCCACTGCCACTGCCACTGCCACTGCCACTAATCGCTTCCCACGATCGAGTTGAGCGCACAACCAACAAATTCAATATGTAAAATTGCGCCTTCATTAATCCGTAAATTAGAAGCATTGAATGATATCAGCTCAACTAGCTGGTTGACTGCTCTGCCGCTGGCAAACGTTCTCTGCACCCCTCACTCCTCACCCCTCACCCCACACCCCTCACCTTGCCCCTGCCCTTGCCCTTGCGCTTGGCTTCTTCCTCGCCGGCAAACGGGTGACCATAGCTGGTGCTGACAAACAAGCCGCGCATTTGAAGTGCACCCTGCAGCCCTACAACAAATCACTGCACACACACGCACACACACACAACACACACACGCACATTGGGCAGACACGCACACATGCATTGAGAGTTAAACTGCAGAGCCACGTCATCTAACTATGAAGGGCAATCCCGCAAACCCAGTGCCACCACCAGAGTGTAAAGAAAAAGCGACAGCAAAGCCGCCGCACAGTGGTCAAATGCCTTCATGAGCTGTCAAATGTGTAAAATATCGAAGTCTATGCAAACTATTTATTTTCATTAAAATATATAGGCGAAAGCGTTTGACGCTGCCAACTCATGTTGAACGCCCTGTAAAAGATCAGATACAATTAAAAAAATATTTTGAACTATTTTTAGTGCACGTTAGATAAATATATAAGTATATATTTTTAGCTACTTCTTAAAAATCACCTTCCACAGCATTATTGTAATATTGTAGAGTGTATTACAACAATTGTTTTGTTCGTTTCACAAAGACCTATTTTCAGTTAATTCGAATTGGCAGTTTAGAAAAACAACAATAATTTTAGCATTTAGATGAATATCGACTATGAACTCGGCGTGGATTCGTCACATTCCGAGAAGTCTGGAAAATGATAATGGATTCGTAGAAATAATTGCACCATTAAAGTGTGTAAACTTTGGCATTGCATTTTATTTGCAGACAATAGCGACAATCGTATTGGAACCACTGTGACTACAGTGACATGTCAACGACAAAGACAACGAAGATGGCAAAGGATGACACATGAACTACAACAACAACAACAACAACAGCAACAACAATAGCGAGGACAGGACAAAAAAACTAACAAAATGTTGGGCAGTCGAAACGAAACAAAAATTAAATGAATTGTATATTAAAACTGTATTAGTCAAAGTCGCCTGCCTACCTACCAAAGTTTGCCTGCCTGTCAAACTCAGCAACGCATCCTGGGTTAGGTCATTTGAATGAGACGGCTCTTCCCCCAGTCACCCTCCCCCCATGCTCATGGTCCAAATTGTATGCACTGAAGCATGAAAAATGCGGCGGCCACAGAAGCAGCAGCAGCAGCAGAAGCAGCATGAGCAGCAGCAGCAGCATCAGCATGAGCAGCAGCCAGGACGAGCCATCGGTGGAGGGCAGAACTCAATTCGAGTGTGAAAACGATGCGAGCAGCAGCAGCAGCCGCCGCCGCCGCGAACGTTTGACATTTTCGTGTGCATAATTAAATTACGCAACGCACAAAATGATGACGAAAAAAGAACAACCGGCGAGGGAGATACATTTTCAGATCCATTAGTACGACTCAAAGATAATAGTAAAAAAATGATATGTATATTTTTAGCACAACTGCTTCGCCTGCTCGTTGTGAACATTTTCAGAAAACTGCAAGTAAACTGATTAATTTTCTATTTGTTTTTCCCCCTTGTGGAGCGTATTATAGCTTTGTGGTTTCATGTGTAACGCACCGCCCAAGGAGTATATATCCTAGCCGAGTCGATACAGCCATGTCCGTCTGTGTGTCTGTTTTCCTTTCGTACACCAACTTTTTTGAATATGTTGAATTCCCCCACATCTTGATGAAGTTTTGCATATATCTGTCTCTTTGCTTCGGGCACTCAAGGCTCGACGTCCAACTTACTTACTTGAGTGACTCGATCTCTGCAAATTAACTCTGGCTTGCAATGGATATGATAACTGTTCTTTCTTGTTTATAAAGAACGTGTTTTCTTTTTGTGACAGACTGTGGTCCAAAATTAAGGTCAGCTTATCCGCTTTGTACTAGTAGGTGTGACTACAGTGAACAGATTTAGCAAGCAAGCTTGAAAGCCACAAATGTCACGTAGTGAGTAGTTATAGAAGTGGAGTACTCAATTGAAGTACAATCACTTTCAGACATTGCATAAAAACAAAAATATGATAATGAAATAATAAACAGTTTAAACAAATTTATGTACTTCGTTTTCCTTTCAAAAGGTATCATTTTAATAGTTTCATTTCTTAGCAAAATTGAATGTTTTGGTGGATTATATATGTATATGATAATTCCTTTGCGTTGTTGAGCCAAATTACATTTTTGGTTCCCTCCTCCCATTTATTCTTAAGCGCTTTACTACTAACTATTCCTTGCATGAACCTTTTCAAATACTCTGTAATAATTACAATAGACACTATCGTGTAATCAATTGAGAGCCCCCTATTTCTATCATTAAGAACTCTATATTAATTGCTGTATTGTCTTGTGAATAACTAATTTGCATTTGTGGTAGGGCAACCACTAATTCATTCTAACTATTGGTTTTGGTCTGATTTGGTTTTTTCTCTGGGGTGTCCCACATTCATGTAACCAATGTTGGACCACTTTGCATTTAAATATCCCAAGAAATCTTGTAAATATCTCTTATTAAACCATTTTAATTTAAATATTACATTTTATTAAGTTTACTTTCTACTTTTCTGTATTTTTCTGTGCTTACCGATGTTAGTTGACATTAAATAAATAAATAATGACAATCGTAAAGATCTGTAAGTCTTTAAATTGACTGACTGCTCAGTACATATAGAATTGTTAATATAATCAGAAACTGATGGAAATTTCGGTAGAGTTCATAAACGAAAAGACCACACTTTTGCATTGATTATTCAATTCAATTCAAAGCTAAATCTTAATGATGAGTTGGTCATGAATCATCCGCTGTGGTTTCACTTTCCTTGCAGCCCATAGGTGCTACATATGGTGAATTTTCCATTCTGGAGTTCACTTCTCTTACGTAAGATCAGCTCAGCTATTATTCTATGGTTCGTGCACTCACCTTAAAGCCAGACGTTGTTGCCGCAGGATTTAGTTCGATGTTAATGTTGTTCGGCTCCATGATGAGGCCCAAGCTCTGCAGATTGCACGCCTCGGGCATTTGCATGGTGGGCGTGGGTACCTTCAGCACAGCAACTGTGCAATCGATGCTGCTGGCGCTCACCGTTGCCGTTGCTGGCAGTGTCTCCGGCATCCTGTTGTTTTGATAAACCAACCAATTGTTGTAGCTCTTTCTTCTGGTGCTATTGCAGTTTCTTTTTCTCCTCCTGCGACTCCTTCACTTTCTCAACGTCGCCTGGCCGGCACTGCAAATATAAGAGCACAATACTGATTAGTGTGGCTGTTCAAGTCCACCACTTACAGTCGCTCAACTAATCGATTTGTGCCAAGCACACAAATTTCTCACATATATATATATTTTATATAAACTATAACAATACATTAACCAACTTATCTACAGTTGGAGCAACTGAACAGTGATCCAACCACCAATAATTATATATACGAATCATAATTACACCCTGATTCTGTTTGTGTATTAATAAAACCTATAAAATTGATTTATGAACTCATTAAATTTACAAAATATGTTGTGTAGGAAACTAAACCTGCGAGCGAACTAGAATCACCTGTGGAATTTAAAATGTAAAATTATAGATTATACGTAGATCTTGTATAAGTGCGAATACTTTTGCAGTTTATTTGAATTCTTCAGTTTTGGTATAAATTTGCTATAACTAATTCTCACAAATAAGTGGTAAGTTCGTATAACATAGTAGCACATGGATGCCTCCACTCAAAGGCGCAGCAGACGAGAGCAAATACAAAACATTTGATGCATTGACAAATGATGTAAAAACAAAAACAAACAAAAAAAACCTTAGCATAGATGTAATATCGAAAGTTGCGAGGATTTGCCGATTATATTGATAATTTAGCTATTTCTGCAGCCTGCGACGAATCTCGTCGGGCAGCTCGGCCAGCGGCACACTGGACTCCTGCCGCGTGGTCACCTCGCGTAGCTTGACGATTCCCTGAGCCAGCTCGGAGTCGCCCAGTACAATGGCCAAGGGTATTTGATGCTCCTCGCAGTGCTGCAACTGGGCCAACAGCTTCGGATTCAGCTTGTAAGAATGCTCCGCCTGCGCATGGATACAAATGGGTTAGGAATAAAAAGGTTCATCTTCAATGCTTGACAAGAGCCACTCACCTTGATGCCCGCATCCCAGAGCTGGTTAAGCACACGCAGCCGCTGCTCGTGCAAACCCTTGTGGGCGGAGGCGACATACACCTCAACATCGCTGGTCCGCAGCTTCACCTTGCTGGCGGCAAATTTAGCCTCCAGCACTGAGAAGATGCGTTCTACGCCGATTGAGACGCCCACACAGGGCACAGCCTTGCCCCGAGGATCGAACATGCCAACCAGATTATCATACCGACCACCACCGGCCACGGAGCCAACGGTGCCACCCTGCTCCATCGCCTGCTCGCCATTCTGCGACGATTTAGCTGGTGAGCCAGCGGCGCTTGAATCCACCTTGAGAACACCCTCGTAGATGACACCCGTATAGTAGTCGAGGCCGCGCGCCAGACTCAAATCGAAGCTGATGCGCTGCTCAAGTCCAAAGAGTGCACAGTATTTGAGCAGCAGCTGCATGCCCTGGAGTCCCTTGACTGCATTGGGAACCGCCTTCAATTTAGGATCGGCCAGCAGCTGCTCAACAAGGTCGGCTCCTCCGCTGAGACGCACATATTCCCCGATTTTGTCGGCCGTGGCGCCATCCAGACCCTTCTCGTCCACCATCTCCTTCCGCACATCCGCCCAGGGTGACTGTAATAAATATGTAAATATATTTCTAAAAATCTATACATACATATATTTATATATTTACAAATCTTACCTTATCCAATTTGTCGACCGCAGAGCAGATGGCTCGGAAGCAGTTTGCTGGCACGCCGCATGCCTCAAACATGCCGTCGAGTAGCTGGCGATGATTCAGCTTAATCACATAGTCACCAATGTCCAGAGTGTTCAGTATTTCGGCGACAATCTTAACGCACTCGGCATCCGCCAGCATCGGATCATAGGTGCCGGCAATATCGAAATCACACTGATAGAACTCGCGATAGCGACCGCGTGTCATCGCTGGATTATCGCGCCGATAGACCTTGGCGATGTGATAGCGCTTAATGCTGGATATCTTGTTCATTGCCAGATAGCGAGCCAGTGGAACGGTCAGATCGTAGCGCATTGATAAGATCTCACCGCCCTGATCCTTCAGATCGTAAATGAGCTTCGAGTCCTCGCCGTATTTGCCCGTTAGCACCTCCTGCAAATGGTTATATGATTATAAAGTTAAGGATTTCGGATTTCGGATTTCGGATACAGCTCTCCCGTTCACGTTTCTCACCTTTAGCTCAAAGACGGGCGTATCGATGGCCTCGCCGCCATGCCGCTTGAACACCTGAACAATCTTGTCCAGGACACCCTGTCGTAGCGTCATCTGCTGGGGCGCATAGTCACGCGTACCTTTCGGAGTTTTCAAGGTGAACTTTTGGTTGGCAGGCGTGGCATCGCCGCCGAGTGTGGCCTTCAGAGCCAGCAGGCGCGACACCTCCTCATCGATCTGCAATAGATAACAAAATTTCAGATTAAGTGATTTATGCGTAGATTTGTCTGTTGGATAGTGCACTTAGATGCTAACCTTATGCATTTGTTGTTGTTCTTGTTGTTGATCTTGTAATTGTTCTTGTTGTTGCTGTTGTTGTTGTGCTTTCAATTGTTGTCCAACGCTTTTTGTTGACATCGCGCGTCTCGCGCTAGATGGCGCACTGGCTAAGGCAAGGGCACTGAAACGCAGCACTACAGCGCCACTGGCGGCCAATCGAACGCAACATTTTGGTTTTAACTTATAATTCTCGATTGCATTTAAATATTGTAATTGTTTCTCTATTTTTGCATTTTCAAACCTAATAAGCAACAACAATAAAAAAAATTAATTTCGATTAGAGCTATGATTTCTACATTATTTCAATCTCTGCGATTAGTAAACGTTTTGTGTGTATGTTAGTGGTTTGCATGTAGAAGTGTGTGTATGTGTGTGTGCAGAAAAGAGAAAGAAACAATAAGGTCAACGAAAAGATAATTTCAACACTACAAAATCATTGCGTTCTTTTGACCGCCGGTCATGACTTTTTTTTTCTTGACTGCTTGATGTATTTTGGGCATGAAACATGT
Organism: Drosophila cyrtoloma; assembly: GCA_035042485.1. Taxonomy (NCBI): domain Eukaryota; kingdom Metazoa; phylum Arthropoda; class Insecta; order Diptera; family Drosophilidae; genus Drosophila; species Drosophila cyrtoloma. The sequence continues at coordinate 180,430 of JAWNLH010000780.1, forward strand.
TTTCAAACACACACACTTGACACTTTTGTTCACTTGAAATTCGATATCGCAACTCGAAATTGGATCACTGCCAACTGCGACGCCGCGACGGCCTTGCCACCACCTGAGCAAGACACCAGGGACATTTCATTTGTTTTACTTAAAGGCTGATTAAAAAAAGATAATCGATTTTAAGACACCCCTCCCCAATTGGAATTTTATTTCTTTCATATTACCCTAAATCATAATGTAAAATTCAAATAACCTTTTCAAATATCGACACTATTTGAAACCCGCTTTAAAATATCGATGTATCGATATGTGAACAGCAGTTGACGACAGCGTTAAAAATAACAGCTGATTCCGCTCTTGAAGGCAATAAACGCATAAAATAGCCAATAATGATGCAATTGCTGTGACATGCGACAAAAGGGAAAAGCGTTTCATTGTCATTTGCTGCCAAGCCGGTTTCAAGCAGCAATGTGCTGTCTCAGTGAGTCAGCCTGCCGTGAGTACGAAATAACACAATAACAACAACAAATATCATTCAGCATTAAAAAGGGGGGGGGGCAAAACCAACAGAGTTCCAGGTGAAGGAGAAGGAAGGAGGCGGTAAGGGTGAAAAGCTTACGGACTGATAGAACGGCCGTCTTCAAATGAGTCACAAGCTCTGATTTACAGGATAAATTGCAAGTGCTTAACAGCAACAACAATAACAGCACGCGAATGTGAATGTTGTTGTTTTTTTATTTTATTGTTGTTGTTGTCGACACTGCCACCGATTGAGCTCTCTGTTATGTGCATGCAATCTAATTACAGAGCTGGAATTGAACAATCGAATGAAAAGCTTGCAACGTAGCGAAGAGCGCGAAACAGGAGAGAGCCACTGTGTAATGTTTGTATGTATGAGGGCTGATGAAATACATAATTAGCGTTACGAGTGCAACAGGGTTCTAATGTATGTGCATACATACTTAGTATGTTAGTGCTTGTATGTATGATAGGGCTCTAAGAACGCCTGACAAGTGCCACTTATGCTGCATACAAATATTCTTGTTTGCATCTATGCGCGCACACACATCATTTATAATGTATTGTTTTGCTGACCTTCTCGTTGGACTCCTTCGACGCTTTCAGTTGAAGCACAAGATCGCGTATCACTCATATTCCAAATGCCACAGCGCCAACGACAACGGTACCACTAAATAAAACGTTGTTCAATTGGCAATATGTGTATTTAATCTCTAGTCTTTGGTAACTTCGCGCGGCTTGCAATAATTAGATTAATTGGCTGCCAACAAAAAAAATGCACGCGTCCAGCCGCAAGAAACAGAGACGTAAATAACCCGAGTGCGTTAGCGCAAAAATGAGCAAGCGATGCGTAGAACGAGCAACGTACGTAGTCAAAGAGCCAAGAGCGCATATCGATGCAAATGTTCTTTCAGAAAACATAATTGCACAGAAATGCGAATAATTCCCTGGAGTTCAATTTAAGACTTTTTAATTGGAAACTAGATTACTTTGTAAGTGCTTAGGCTTGGAAATTAGGAAATACTAAATAATAGCAGTAAAACACATAAATACTAACTGCAGCGCCATCTGCACCTTACTATGTGTACTAAGGCTCGTTTTTCCGACATTTTTATACACTGGAATAACAACAGTTAAAAATGTTCGAACCGAATAAAGCATGCTTTGGATTTTATTTCACGGTGTGCTTACTTCTATATTTTATTAATGGAGGAGTGAGACAAATACAAAAAAATATTCAAAGAAATTTCCTTACGCAGTTTACAACAATAACAACAAGAGTTACAGGTTCAAATAAGCCTCCATAAATCAAAATGAAACACAGCAAATTCACTCAATTTGAGCGTGCCACTAAAATGGCTGCTTACGACAATTTAGAAACCGACGTCGAAAACGCCCGCAAAGCATTGGAGCACAAATTAAAGTATCTCTCCGAATCAAATCACGTTCCCGTTGCCAGACTACGCGGGAAGCGTTCCAGCGAGGGAGGCATAATTGGCATAGGGGGACGCAGCGGGAGTAGTCACCTTCATCGGGGCAAGCATCTTAACAAACAGGGATCACCATCGAAATTTAAGGAAGGCGCATTAAACATGCCACGCATGAGGACTCCAGCCATGCCCAGTGAGTAAGGCATGCTAATTCATTATCGAACTTTTCAGTGTTATCGAAATTAAGTTTGCTGGCTTCGAATTACAACCCATTAGAATTTGTAAAATCTCTTTTTTAATACGAAACTAATGCAACGAATGCAAATTATTAAATTATTAAATGCAGTCATTTTAAACTCTTGTTTTTGAATGATAAACTCTTTGTGAACCCCAATTGAAATCATAAAATATTTAGCTAGTGCACTGTACTATTTATTTATTTAAGCTATTGTCTAACAATTGTGTGCAGCTCTGTTGCAGTCCCCCCGTCGCAACGGCCTCTCGCCACGCGAAGATGACGATGACGAAGACGATGACGAAGAGGATGGGGATGGGGATGAGGATGAGGATGAGGTACGCAAATTGCAGATGGAGTTCGAGCAGCAACTACAACAGGGGAACGGTAACGGGGTCGGGAATCGACGCATCCAGGTGGGCGCACTTAGGCAGCTGAACAGGCCCACCTACAGCTGCAGCTCGTGCGGCGCCAGATTCCACATCAAGTCGCTGTTGGGGGCGCATCGGCGCATCCACGACGACGATTTCAAGGTGCGTTTCCGGGAACGTCGGATGCGGGAGACCGCTAAGAGGGCCACAGCTAAAACAGATAACAAGCAGTGCAAGTTCTGTGATCGCATCTTTGATCTGGAGCGAGCCATGCGCATCCACCAGCTGTGCCATTGCACCAAGATAACGCCGCAGCAGCGGCGCAAGCTCGGCTACACGGATCTCGCCCACGAGAAGAAGAACGCCCCTCTGCCGTCGTTCCGGTGTCTGCCCAAGAGTCAAGTGTTGCCGCTGCATCAACTTTCGCTTGATCCGAGTATGCCCCATGTGGCACTCGGCTCGGCTGCGATTAAAATGATTGAGCAGGAGCAGCAGCAGCAGCAGCAGCAGCTCCTCAAGGCCAGGAGGCGAACAACCAAATACACCGTTAAAGTTGCTGGCCCCTGGGCCGTTGGCGTTAACAACAATGAAAGCCACGACAACAACAACACATCAGATGATAAACATATTTTTCTTGCAATTGGAGCAGATCGAGTTAGTTGGCGTTCAAATTAACAGTTAACAGTAAACCAGACACAAACCCTCAAATCATGAAATCATCATTTGCAATTGCAGGCAAACAAATTATGTTATTATAAAATTACTGTGATTAAATATGTAACAATATGTGTATGGTATAAATACAAGTGTGTATTGACTGCTTAGTATTCTTTTTATTTGATTTCGTAATTTAATATAACATATAATAATAGTACCACATGCCCCTGCCTGATAAATGAGCTATAGTTTTTGTTCGAGCCCTATCAGGACTGCAATGATAGATTGCTACTGTAAACTATAAGCAGGGCATGCATTTAAAGAGGATTATAAAAATCAGATAAATAACTAAAAAAAACAAGAAAGACAACAATAACAATTATTAACTAATAACAAAACACACACATACAAAAATACAAAAATGAAAATTTTTGAAATAAAATAACCAAATCTAGCGAGGAACAACAGTTAAGAGGACCACTCAACGCACCGGCCTCTGCGATGAACTGGCCCGGCTCCCTGCCAGAGATATAAGAAGCCTCTGTGAAGACACCGCACAGGAAATGCAACCTGAGGCAAGAAACCAGATAACTTCTTTATGGAGAAGTTTTGGTTTTTTATTGTTTTTTATAGAAAATGGGTAGGTTTGTTTTTGTTTAAGTGCGAATACTTTTGCAGTTTATTTGAATTCTTCAGTTTTGGTATAAATTTGCTATAACTAATTCTCACAAATAAGTGGTAAGTTCGTATAACATAGTAGCACATGGATGCCTCCACTCAAAGGCGCAGCAGACGAGAGCAAATACAAAACATTTGATGCATTGACAAATGATGTAAAAACAAAAACAAACAAAAAAAACCTTAGCATAGATGTAATATCGAAAGTTGCGAGGATTTGCCGATTATATTGATAATTTAGCTATTTCTGCAGCCTGCGACGAATCTCGTCGGGCAGCTCGGCCAGCGGCACACTGGACTCCTGCCGCGTGGTCACCTCGCGTAGCTTGACGATTCCCTGAGCCAGCTCGGAGTCGCCCAGTACAATGGCCAAGGGTATTTGATGCTCCTCGCAGTGCTGCAACTGGGCCAACAGCTTCGGATTCAGCTTGTAAGAATGCTCCGCCTGCGCATGGATACAAATGGGTTAGGGATAAAAAGGTTCATCTTCAATGCTTGACAAGAGCCACTCACCTTGATGCCCGCATCCCAGAGCTGGTTAAGCACACGCAGCCGCTGCTCGTGCAAACCCTTGTGGGCGGAGGCGACATACACCTCAACATCGCTGGTCCGCAGCTTCACCTTGCTGGCGGCAAATTTAGCCTCCAGCACTGAGAAGATGCGTTCTACGCCGATTGAGACGCCCACACAGGGCACAGCCTTGCCCCGAGGATCGAACATGCCAACCAGATTATCATACCGACCACCACCGGCCACGGAGCCAACGGTGCCACCCTGCTCCATCGCCTGCTCGCCATTCTGCGACGATTTAGCTGGTGAGCCAGCGGCGCTTGAATCCACCTTGAGAACACCCTCGTAGATGACACCCGTATAGTAGTCGAGGCCGCGCGCCAGACTCAAATCGAAGCTGATGCGCTGCTCAAGTCCAAAGAGTGCACAGTATTTGAGCAGCAGCTGCATGCCCTGGAGTCCCTTGACTGCATTGGGAACCGCCTTCAATTTAGGATCGGCCAGCAGCTGCTCAACAAGGTCGGCTCCTCCGCTGAGACGCACATATTCCCCGATTTTGTCGGCCGTGGCGCCATCCAGACCCTTCTCGTCCACCATCTCCTTCCGCACATCCGCCCAGGGTGACTGTAATAAATATGTAAATATATTTCTAAAAATCTATACATACATATATTTATATATTTACAAATCTTACCTTATCCAATTTGTCGACCGCAGAGCAGATGGCTCGGAAGCAGTTTGCTGGCACGCCGCATGCCTCAAACATGCCGTCGAGTAGCTGGCGATGATTCAGCTTAATCACATAGTCACCAATGTCCAGAGTGTTCAGTATTTCGGCGACAATCTTAACGCACTCGGCATCCGCCAGCATCGGATCATAGGTGCCGGCAATATCGAAATCACACTGATAGAACTCGCGATAGCGACCGCGTGTCATCGCTGGATTATCGCGCCGATAGACCTTGGCGATGTGATAGCGCTTAATGCTGGATATCTTGTTCATTGCCAGATAGCGAGCCAGTGGAACGGTCAGATCGTAGCGCATTGATAAGATCTCACCGCCCTGATCCTTCAGATCGTAAATGAGCTTCGAGTCCTCGCCGTATTTGCCCGTTAGCACCTCCTGCAAATGGTTATATGATTATAAAGTTAAGGATTTCGGATTTCGGATTTCGGATACAGCTCTCCCGTTCACGTTTCTCACCTTTAGCTCAAAGACGGGCGTATCGATGGCCTCGCCGCCATGCCGCTTGAACACCTGAACAATCTTGTCCAGGACACCCTGTCGTAGCGTCATCTGCTGGGGCGCATAGTCACGCGTACCTTTCGGAGTTTTCAAGGTGAACTTTTGGTTGGCAGGCGTGGCATCGCCGCCGAGTGTGGCCTTCAGAGCCAGCAGGCGCGATACCTCCTCATCGATCTGCAATGGATAACAAAATTTCAGATTAAATGATTTGTGCCTAATTTTAGATGCTAACCTTATGTATTTCTTGTTGTTGTTGATCTTGTAATTGTTCTTGTTGTTGTGCTTTCAATTGTTGTCCAACGTTTGTTGTTGACATGGCGCGTCCCGCTCTAGATGGCGCCAGCGGCAGCTGCTGGAGGGCAGGGCCAAAGCAAGGGCACTGAAACGCAGCACTACAGCGCCACTGGCGGCCAATCGAACGCAACATTTTGTTTTTGACTTTTACTTTTATAATTTCGATAGCTTTTAAATGTGGAATTGTTTCGTTTCTTTTTTGCAATTACTTTTTTCAAACCTAATAGACAACAACAACAATAAGGAAAAAAACCGATTAGAGTTGTAATTTGCACTTTCCTACGTTTTCTAACTCTGCAATTTGTAAACAATTTCCCATTGATTACCAAATAAGTTAGTTTGTTGTGTGTAGAATGGAAAATATGTGATGCATGTTTTTGTGTTTAAGTATCAAGTATAATTCTAAAATCGATTTTAAATTTGAAAACAATTTAAAACCCGTTTCAAATATCGATGTATCGAAAAAATGTGAATAGCGTACAAATAACAACTGATTCAGAATTTGATTGCATTGAGCGCAATCGATACAATTGCTGTAACATGGGAGAGGGAGGCAGCGTCATCAATATTTGTCGTCAATCCGGTTCGAAGTAGCTTTGTGCTTTGCATTGCTTCTTCTTGCTTGATAAATACCAAAAAGACACAATAACAACAACAAATAACTCTCGGCAGTAAAAAAGGGGCAAAGTAAACGTCATTAAAGGTGAACGAGCAGATGAGGGGAAAAAGTAAAATGCTGATTGACCGACTTAATATGAAAGAGACGAAGTGATTCATAATATCATTTGAGAGTGCACAACAACAACAACAGAAATAAAGAGACCCAAATGTGAAAGCTGTGCTTTGTGGTTTGTTGTTGCCATCGACGCTAATTAAGCTCTTTGTTATGTGCGTGCAATCTAATTACAGAGCTGAAATTCAACATATAGAAGCTGCCAGCGCACCAAAGACCACAAAATGGGCGAAATCTAATGCTGAGCTGAGTAATGTTGCCATTGTGGTGTGTCCAAAAAAAAAAATGATGTATCTGTACAGCTGATGAAATACACAATTAACATTGCGAATGCAGTAGGACTCGCTCGAATGCATAAATGCAATTGTTTCATTTATGTATGTATGTATATATATATATATATATGTATGTTTGTATTTTGCATGTGTGTCAACAAATGCTGTATATTGTGTTTCTGACCTTCTCTTTGGACTCCTTCGATGCTTTCAGCTGACGTACGAGATCGCCTTGCAATTTAATCTGTTCCAAAATTTGATCCCTAGTATCACTCATATTCCAAATGCTGCAATATCAAACAACAGTAGCACTAAAAAAAAATGTGTTTAATTGGCAAAATCGCAAACTTTTTGTTAACTTCGTGCAGTTTGCAATAACTTTTATTTTTTGGCTGCCAAAAAAACGCACGCGGCCAACCGTAAGCACAAAGCATCTAAATAACCAGAGTGCGTTAGCGCAAAAGTGAGCAACATAAGCGCATATGGAGCAACGTAACGTATCAGAGCTAAGAGAGAGCCAAATAGATGAAAATATTATTTTATCTAATATAACACAGAAAAGTGAATAAGTTAAATTTGAGACTTTCAATAACTAAATCAAGTAATTTTTGTAAGTTTTCAGAGCTTTGCAATTAATAAATACCAGTTTTTAAGAATTACCAACTACAGCGCCATCTGTACTTTGCTATTCGTACCAAAATTGGGTTTTGGAACATTGTTGAACACTGCCAAACTTCAAAATTGTTCGCATCGAATTCAGCATGCGTTGAATTTGTCTGTTTGTCAAAAGTATATTTTTGACTCTTGGAGAGGTGAAGAAATACAAAGAAATTCTTAAAATATATAATTTAATCTGGTAAAAGTGAACCACACAATAAAAAATTTATCTACACATATTACAACCATAGGTCGAAATGAAACACAACAAATCCACTCAATTTGAGCGTGCCACTAAAATGACCTCGTACGACAATTTAGAAACAGGCGTCGGAGACGCTCGGAAAGCATTGGAGCACAAATTGAAGTATCTCTCCGAATCAAATCACGTTCCCGTTGCCAGACTACGCGGGAAGCGTTCCAGCGAGGGAGGCATAATTGGCATAGGGGGACGCAGCGGGAGTAGTCACCTTCATCGGGGCAAGCATCTTAACAAACAGGGATCACCATCGAAATTTAAGGAAGGCGCATTAAACATGCCACGCATGAGGACTCCAGCCATGCCCAATGAGTAAGGCATGCTAATTCATTATCGAACTTTTCAGTGTTATCGAAATTAAGTTTGCTGGCTTCGAATTACAACCCATTAGAATTTGTAAAATCTCTTTTTTAATACGAAACTAATGCAACGAATGCAAATTATTAAATTATTAAATGCAGTCATTTTAAACTCTTGTTTTTGAATGATAAACTCTTTGTGAACCCCAATTGAAATCATAAAATATTTAGCTAGTGCACTGTACTATTTATTTATTTAAGCTATTGTCTAACAATTGTGTGCAGCTCTGTTGCAGTCCCCCCGTCGCAACGGCCTCTCGCCACGCGAAGATGACGATGACGAAGACGATGACGAAGAGGATGGGGATGGGGATGAGGATGAGGATGAGGTACGCAAATTGCAGATGGAGTTCGAGCAGCAACTACAACAGGGGAACGGTAACGGGGTCGGGAATCGACGCATCCAGGTGGGCGCACTTAGGCAGCTGAACAGGCCCACCTACAGCTGCAGCTCGTGCGGCGCCAGATTCCACATCAAGTCGCTGTTGGGGGCGCATCGGCGCATCCACGACGACGATTTCAAGGTGCGTTTCCGGGAACGTCGGATGCGGGAGACCGCTAAGAGGGCCACAGCTAAAACAGATAACAAGCAGTGCAAGTTCTGTGATCGCATCTTTGATCTGGAGCGAGCCATGCGCATCCACCAGCTGTGCCATTGCACCAAGATAACGCCGCAGCAGCGGCGCAAGCTCGGCTACACGGATCTCGCCCACGAGAAGAAGAACACTCCTCTGCCGTCGTTCCGGTGTCTGCCCAAGAGTCAAGTGTTGCCGCTGCATAAACTTTCGCTTGATCCGGGTATGCCCCATGTGGCACTCGGCCCGGCTGCGATTAAAATGATTGAGCAGGAGCAGCAGCAGCAGCAGCAGCAGCTCCTCAAGGCCAGGAGGCGAACAACCAAATACACCGTTAAAGTTGCTGGCCCCCTGGGCCGTTGGCGTTAACAACAATAAAAACCACGACAACAACAACACATCAGATGATAAACATATTTTTCTTGCAATTGGAGCAGCTCGAGTTAGTTGGCGTTCAAATTAACAGTTAACAGTTAACAGTAAACAATAAACAGTAAACAGCTAACAGTAACCCAGACACACAAACCCTCAAATCATGAAATCATCATTTGCAATTGCAGGCAAACAAATTATGTTATTATAAAATTTCTGTGATAAAATATTAAACGATGCACAAGATATAAAGATACCAGAGTTATTATTTTGGTGGTTTTTGATTACCTTAAATTCTGGAGTCTGTTATTGCTAGTAGTAGTAGTAGTAGCAGGTGACGGCATCTTTCACCATATTATAATTATACAGCCAATTGCAATATTTTTGTTGTTTAGTCATTGAGTAAGCTGTGAAAATCGCGGATCGTGAATTATTTTGTTATATCTTTTAAAATTAATTTGGGGTTTTAGTTTGGAATGTACTGGCGATTTTCTTTTTGTAGGTAATGTTCTTTTTTCTACTGGTTTTTCCGAATAATTTAAGTGAATCTTAATAAACCCCACAGCAGCTGTCAACTCATCTGTATAAGTAAAATAAGTAGGCGCGCTGTGCCTGACTAGGTTATACCCTGTACCCAGCTTACATGGACTTATTATCCCATCTTATACTCTGCCATGAACTTGGCTATATCCACCCAGAGATCAATGTGTTGACCAAGAATATACATACATACATACAATTTTCGCACACGTTTTACTTGACTACAGGGTATTTGAATTTATGTGCAAAAACAGCTGTTTATTAAGCTCAGGCAAGTACATATATATGTATGTATGTATTTATGTTTGTGTGGCTGTACTTAACTATTGTCTGTCCGACAACACTGTATTCAAATAACAGTTGTGTGCAAAGCACGACTTAAGCTTTGCAGAAATACATACTTTCGTATTTACATAGCTGATTTCTATATGTATGTGTGTGTGTCTGTGTGTGTGTGTGTGTGTTAACAAATGTACCTGTGGCAGTATCGTTCTCATTTTTTCCGCAAAGCTCACACTGCGACTAATTTGAAATAAAGAGCGTAAGTATCCGAGCGTCTCTCAGTGACTATCCGTGCATTTGTGTAGGTGTGTATGTGTGTATGTGTGAGTGTGATTGTAAGTTTTACTGACTGTTTCGATAAAGAACAGTTGGTTTAATATGGGACATACACATATGCACATAATAGCAAAATAACACTACAAAAATGAATAAAAACGAAAGCAAAATTGAATCGAATCGAATAGAATCGAAATGAACTGAAACAAAGCCGCAATGCGGCATCGGGCGTCTCCACGCCTCATCAGTCGCAGTCGAACTCTACAGGTGTTCAGTTAGTTAGCTGCTTGGCCCGTCGCGTGTTCCACAATTTTGCGATCAGCTTGTCCTGCTGCTCGAAATTTGTTTTGTAGTTGTTCGGTTTTTTATGTGTAATTTTAATTAATACTTACACTTTTCTTGTGCGTGAATTCAATGTTTTTATTTGTATTGTTTTAGTGTTTGTTTTTACATTTGTGATTTTTTTTTAAATACGAAGGCTGTCAATGTTCGAACGTGATAGTTTTGATAAAATCGCTTTCTACGTTCAGTTGTTAAATTTGAGAATCTAGTTGAGTCTAGTTGAAAGGTTAATATTTTTACAAAATGAGGTAAGTGTGTTATTTGTGTTTTACACATTCGTCATAACTATTTGGAATTTCCTGACATAAGAATAGGAATTTTCAAATGCTATATTCTCAGTAGATTATGGAAATACTTTTGAATATTAATTCTTTGAAACCCCTTTGAAATAGATCTGTGAATATCATAATATTTCAATTATTTAATATTTAATCATTAGTATTTAGTATTTTTACATTATTGCGGATTTTTATTTCTTTTGGCTTCTAAGTGTAAAGCCTTTCGCTATTTAATTAAAAATATTTATATTAAAGTAATAAAAGAAAATCTGATGAAGACTTAACTTTAGATAACTTTTCCAAAATGCCCAAGGAAACATAAATCTATTAGAATAAATAAAAATATATAAAAAAAAAACATTGTAGAAGATCTAATAATGACCTTTGCAAATTCGTTGCACTCATTTTTAAAAATTGTGCTCAATTCGTAACGCTCTTAAAGACTTTGTGCATCTAATGTGATTTAATTTGTGATACAACACAACTCTTGTAATGGGTTTCTCATTACAGTAGAAAGAAAATGTGTCTCGAAAACCAGACTTTATTTTTGCCCATTTTACCTTATCAACAAATGATAAGAACAATCCCGATAAGTTAGTTGACAAGCGGGTTGTGATTGTTTTCCCTGTACTTCAAATAATTCTGCGTGATCGGGTTGTTTATATTTCTTAAACTACTTTGAGAGCGATTAAGCAATAAAACTATTGAAATAGTAAAATTATATTAAATTTGACATTAATTCTGTGGTATTCCCCAGTGCAAACGGAAGTCGAAATGTAAATTACAGGGTATTTAATTTCTCAGCAATTGTGATCGCAGCATTCATACTAATAAAAACATTACATGTACTCAATGTTCTAGCAACTCTCAGTTGGATGACTGAGAGAGTAAACTGTTATGCGTCTTCTTTCGCTCTGCACTTTATCCCATCTTTGCAATTTATATTTATATTGGCCCACCTTAAGATATCGAAGTATATAGTACCCATTTTGACATCAGAATGTTATCTGCGAGAGTTGAAATTTAAAAATAAAGCCATTTATGGATATAGGGCATGCTCTGGTCCCGATAAGATTTAGATAAGCAAAGCGGCAACTTAGTAAGAACAGCGCTCATCGGTTTATAATTTCCAAATATAGCAAAGTAAAGAAACTCACAGTTGATTGTAAATAATTAACAATTTGACATTCTCACGTTGGTGGCAATCATTTTTTCTCTGCTCCGTTGTGTGTTTCCCCCAAATTCAAACTCTTAATTAAAAATATGCAATTTATCAGTCAGATGTTCATTTATTTGTTTTCTGCCAATAACATTGACCCGATTACACGTAGCTGGCCATAAATACCACAAATTATATACTTTTTTTTTGCAAACCGTGAAAAAAAACGCTTGAATAAATTACCGATTGAAAAAAAAAACACACACAAAAGAAAAAATATTAAAATAAAACCCAAGCTTAAACCTGTCAATTTGAGGGTTGACTGGTCTGACTGACAAAGAGAAATGTTTTGTTTAAGTTTCTGTCATTATTTGGAGTCCAGCTGTTCTTCGCCAGCAAATATTTAACACAAATTTACTGCTCTTAAATGTACATATATCTTTTAACTAATTTTAAGCAGAGTAAAAACAAGACAGCATTTGTATTCAACTGTTCAATTCCAATGAAGGAAAAACATGTTCAATTAACCAGTATTAGCAATTATAGTATAATATTTTTGCCGGGTCTATAGCCTTACTATGAAGTATATATATTATAGGACTGTGGGGTCGTCACATTCTCAGCTTATTTTTATGGCAAATAAATATTTCGAGCGCAAAATATAAAAGCCAATTGCGTGCTAAATATTTTACTAAGGCTTAAAATATATATATATAATATGGAGCATGACCATTTTGATGCATATACTTCTGTTGCAATTTTTAAATTTTTGCTAATTTATTTTTAAGCTTTGCATTCATTCCGGAGTAAGAAAGTTGAGGTGCTTCACTGTGCAGTACCAGAACGAACTGTCGATCGCTCGATCAAATGAATGCAATACTATTTTTAGACTCGGGACTTTTATGAACAGAACATCAATTGCCGAGTTACGGTTTATAATGCACTAATTACTGGAACACGATACGATTTTTATAGAAGCACATATTTTCGATCAAATGGCACCGCTTATAAATAAATAAATGGCGACTACCGCTGACCGAAATAACCGAAAAGCTGTTAATAAAAAAATTACATCTTAAATTGGCATAATAAACACATAAATACATTATCATTATATACAACATATAATCCATTGGGTCGCAATTATGACTAGCCTATGACGTTCGACAATGATCTGCACAAATGTCCCAATCTTAATCTGACAAGACTCAATAGTGTTTTACAGTGGGACCTGCTGTAAGCACTGATATGCAAAAATCGCCGGGGACTCGAATCCACCCGTTGTGGAGAGTAGTATAAAGCACTTTTGGGTTTTTGGCACAGCCACTGCAGTTGAGTGAGTTGAAGAGTGCTACAGATTTGTGGCTTTTATTGCTATCGGAAACCGATATGTATCGATATTTGCTAAATAAATGTGGGAGTACCATTTGGGTTAAAACTTATGTGTTTCTCATCCGACTTTGATAAAAATGTATACAGTTGATTATTAATTTATTAAAATATATTATTAATATAAAACATAATATATATTTTGGGCAATCAAAAGAGAAAGAGAGAAGAGTGAGAGAGAGAGGGACAGAGAAAGAGAAAGATAGAGCGATAGCTCGACTAGGAGACAGTGCGTCTTTATCTACCATAAATCTATTTACGTGTGCGAATTATAAAATTAGCCGTTATTTGTAGAAAATTGCAAGATAATTGAACAAGCTGTCGAGTTTTATGACAGAAACATATACATTCATACAATCACAACTAAAAAGCCTGTACTGATAACCGTTAGACATAGTGGTATTGTGGCTAATTTGTATACGCGGGAACTTCAAGAATGACCAGCTGAGTTCCCAAACATGATACTTGGGAACCGGTTTCAACTTGATGTGAAAATATATTGGCTTAACTAGTATATATATATATATATATATATTTGTTTTTGCAATTCTCAAAATATCAGATTTCAATATGACTTGATAATGACGATAATAAATTGTAGTTGGCATATTTGTGGATTATTTATAATTACTCAATGGCTTTCATTTTGATGAATTAGACTTTCGATGTATGTACAATTTAGAGCATGGAACCTCATATAGTATTGAAAATCTGAAATATTATTGAAATTACGACTTTTATCCTTTAATTCAGTGAAAGGAAGGATGGAGTAATGGAAATAATGAACTTTTAAAATAGTATTGTTGGCATATTGTTGACACACCGAAAAAGCAATGGAATTAACAAAGATTGCATAAAAGGGCGAATTGAAAGTTTGAAAATAAATTCACAACTGACTATAAAAAATCGAAACAGGCCATGCACAATTTACAAATTGTATGTGCAATTCGACATTTGTAATAAACAAATTATTTTACAAAATTCCCAGTGAAGTACTCTGAGCATGCTTTGGGGCTCACAATAAATAATGCTCTGTTGGTTTCCATTCAATTCGTGTCCCAAACTAGTACTTAGCGGTGAGTTTTTGTCAAATGAGTAACATCAAAAAATCAAAATGAAATATGTTTACACGTTGAAGTGGACAAACTTGAGAAGCCTTATCAGAACTGGGCAATTAACCAAACCCCGGTTATTGCACTTACTGGCACTTTAGTTGGTCTTTTGCCGAGTCACTGAATAAACAGAAATGAAAGTATCGCTTTAAATTTAATGTGTGTTTTTTATTGTTTATGGATTGTAGACTGCCGTTCACTAAGAAGTACCTTATATGGCTAATAATTATCCTACTGATGGTCACTGCTTTGACTCTGGGACTTGTCTTTGGCTTGAGATCGCAGGATAAACGCTATATAGCCGGAGCTATCGTTTCCAATGGCATTGGCTGTGCCGAAGTCGGTGGGACCATGCTTGAGGATGGTGGCTCTGCGGTGGATGCGGCAATTGCGACACTCCTCTGCGAGGGCATCATGCTACCTCATTCGATGGGCATTGGCGGCGGATTTGTCGCAACGATCTATACCCGTCGCACCCGCAAAGTGGAGACGGTAATTGCACGCGAATCGGCGCCAGCGGCGGCACACAAGGACATGTTTGTCGGTAGCAAGGAGGTGACCGGGGTAACGGCAGGTGCGGTGCCCGGCGAGATACTTGGCTATTGGGAGATGCATCAGAAATATGGTCGACTCCCTTGGAAGAATCTATTCCAACCATCGATTCGGATGGCACGCGATGGCCATGTCGTTTCCCGTTATCTCGCTTCGGCCATCAAGTCGAAGCTAACGCAAATTAAAAACGATCCCGGACTATCCGATATGTTTCTCAATGCGCAGGGCGAACCGTATGTGGAGCATGATTATATGAAGCGGCCTACTCTGGCCAATACGCTGGAGCGTATCGCCAACAATGGCGCCGGCGAGTTTTACTATGGTGGCGAGACTGGTGTGAAGTTTGTCGAGGACATGAATAAGCTGGGCGGCATCATAACTGTGGATGATCTTAAGAATTACAAGCAAGTATCACAGCCAACAAACACTACCTCTAAATGTCAAACAGACAGTCCAGAATTTTTTGTTAAATGCCAGACAGTCAGTCAGTCTGTCCCTTTGTCTATTTCTATACAAACTAGTCTCTCAGCCTTAAAGGAGTCTAATTTTCAAATTAAATAATATTAATATTAATAATAATATTTCTAGTTACATTTCGAATCACATTCAATTTGATTTCGGATATACTCTTCAATAAAAATGCTCTCATTTGTCTGGTTAATCGGTTTCAGGGTGCGGTGGGAGAGCGATGGCCACATTTCGGCTAATGTCACCGGCGGCTTCACTTTGTATACGACCCCTTTACCATCGAGCGG
Organism: Drosophila cyrtoloma; assembly: GCA_035042485.1. Classification (NCBI taxonomy): domain Eukaryota; kingdom Metazoa; phylum Arthropoda; class Insecta; order Diptera; family Drosophilidae; genus Drosophila; species Drosophila cyrtoloma. The sequence continues at coordinate 196,276 of JAWNLH010000780.1, forward strand.
TCCAATACTGGCCTTTATACTGAACGTGATGAATGAATTGTATTCGGATAATGATGGCATCTACTGGCATCGTGCCATCGAGAGCTTCAAGCATGCGTATGGACAGCGAACCAATTTGGGTGACTATGAGAACGATCCTGAATATGGGCCGGATATAAAGGATCAATTGGAAAAGTTGCTCAGCGTAGAGCTGGTGAATAGCGTGCGTAGCTTGATTGACGATGATAAAACCTCACAGGATCATCTTTTCTATGGTGCCAATTTCACGGTGGAACCCGATCACGGCACGGCCCACATGAATGTGTTGGCAAGCAATGGCGATGCTGTATCCATAACCAGCACCATCAATAACTAGTGAGTACACATTTATATTAAAATAATGTTTTCATTTCCTTCGTCATGGTTTATATTAAACAAATTATACAGTTTTGGCTGCAAGGTGGCTTCGCCCCAAACAGGTATCATTTTGAATGACGAGATGGATGATTTCTCCACGCCGGGAGTTATTAACGGCTTTGGGTTACCGTCGTCGCCAGCGAACTACATTTATCCACACAAGCGGCCCATGTCCTCCATGAATCCCGCAATTGTTGTCGATGGCAATGGCGATGTGCGCATGCTAGTCGGTGCTGCTGGCGGCACCAAGATCACAACCAGCGTGGCAGCGGTGCGTATGTGTAACTTTATGGCTTCTTTCAATATGGAATTTGTCGCAGCCAACATAACGCGCTCATTGAACAGCTGCCTCCTCAACGCACTGCTCTGAAGTAAATCGATATTGGGCAATAATCGATTGTTTACTTACTGCTTTTAGGTTATTATGAAGTATCTCATAAAAAATGAAGGCCTCTTGGAGGCGATAAATGATGGACGCCTGCACCATCAGCTGATACCCATGATCGTCGATTACGAGTTGGAAGTTAAGAGTGAGATTATCGATTATCTGCGTAAAGTTGGCCATAAAATGAATGATAATCCCGGCGACGGGGGATTTGCAGCTGTTACCGCCATTGGAGCGCTGCACGAGCCTACGCCATTCTTTGATCGTCGTCGAGTTGGCAGTGTTTTGACCATACAGAATAAGAACAAGATGCAGCATTGAATTTAGGGATGATTTTGCTGCCGTATCGGCATCAAATTGGTTTTTGCATTCCGCTAAATTGCCACTTTTATTTATTATACTTTAAATATATACATTAATATATGCATATATATTTATACATACATTTTCGTAATAGTTGTAAATACATATAATTATTGCGATTTATTTGTACAAATGGAATTGCATATGTACTTATATTTGTAAATTGTAAAAAATTTTAACCTATAAAACATTGTAAATAAAAAATTCAACTGCTCGAAGTAAGCAATGTCTTGCCGAACACAAAATTACAATTTGCAGTTCCCTTCCTTTTTTTAATTTAGTATTTATTTCACAACGCAGGGTACCGTAATGCCAGCATGCAACGGACTAGAAAGCAGAAGCAACGTAACGCACAAAATATTTACGTAAGTGCAAGCACAGTGTCGTTATGGTATTTTCTTAAAGTTGATGTTTGGTATATTTTTGCAGTCGCTTATCGATAGTAGCCGACATTGACTGCCGCTGCCGCTAGCTGGCGTTGTAGTGCAAGCGAAGCCACCTGATGTGCTAGAAAACGTCAAACGCTTGGCAGTCCCCACATACAGCCAATTTTTTTGTTTACGTTTGCATTGCGTTTATTGCCGCATTTGTGTATTGCAACGGCAAACGACGCGCGCCTTGCTTCTTCTGTGTTTGCAATTTGTGTGAGCAGCATTAACTCAATTCGCATTGAACTGTAATTGCTCTGAATTGGTATTTAAAAAAAAATAAGTGTTAAGCCGCTACGTTCATTTATCATTATCGTCGATTGCCTTTTGATCATCGCATTCGCAGCGACGGTGCTCACCTGGTTCTTGTTAACGCTAACACACACACCAGCACACGCAAGCACACACACGCACACACCAACACAATAGCACACCTTCGAATTTAGATTAATAGTCACATACTTTCAGATTCACTCACGCACTTACACATTGACAGCGGCCATCGCATCCAGAGCAAACACACAGAAAACAATTTAATTTAAAAAAATCAAAAATTCTTGTTTTTGATAATTGTTGTGCGGCATTTGCTAGCTTTTGCTTTGCTTAACATTGTGTTGTCGTCGACGTCGACGTCTTCGCTTCGTCGTCGTCGTCGTCGAAGACACGTCAACACCAAACGGCATCGCATTTGAAATCAGAGTCAATTTTATAGACAATCTGAATCTGAAGCTGAGTCAGTATTGAACAAACACAACAGCAATCAATTGTCGCGAGATGCGTGTGAGCAACATACGCAGCGGACGCATTTGCCGTTTGGCGCTCTGTCTGCTGGTCATCTTGCCGCTGCTCTATCTGCTGGCTAACTGGAGCGATCATCACAAGCGCGTCCAAGAGGCGTATCACCAGCGCTTTGGCGGCCCCAAATTCAATCATCAGCGCCTCGAGAATAGGCCACGTGAGGTGCCCAAACTAGTCGAGGGTATGTATGTGTTTAGTTAGTTGCATCGATGCACATACATATGTTGCATGTATGCATATATGTATAAGCGAAGCGTTTCAATACTCTTTCTCACTCTCAAAGACCATCGGCAAGATAATCTATCTTTCGCCAATTCAATTTTGTTCCTCTGCTGTAATTTTCTAAAATTCCAGCAACGTTAAAAAAAAAAATACTGTGAAAGTTGTTGCTTTTAGCCAAACTCTTTTATATACTTTTAGATATAGATATATGGATTCGCCTCCTTAAAAATATGCTTGTTATAAGGCATCAAGAGAATCGCTTTCCAGGCTTTCCAAGTTTTCTATCTTGAAATAATTGTAGTAAAAATTGAGTAAGTGGACTTTCCAGTGGCTCTGATGACTAAAAACGATTTGAATATCATTATTATAAGGGTTTTTAAACTGGTTTCTTCATTCGGGTAAAGAAAAGCGTAATATGTGCACTTGCGTGTTCGCTAATGCCATGCTGAGTACATATTTGCAGGCAGTCATCTGTCTCGCTGTGGGACACTTAAGTAAACATTTGCATTAGCATTTCTAAACACGTTCGCTTTATATATCTATGTCGACCAGAGAATTATTTGCATTTATTTTGTTTGAATTTGCAGGTCTGGGCAACTTTGAGCCGAAAGATTTGAAGCCACGTACTGGTCCCGGCGAGAATGGGGACGCGTACACGCTGCCACCGGAAAAGAAGAACGTGGCGGATGCCTCCGAGATGGAGTACGGCATGAACATTGCCTGCTCCGATGATATATCGATGCATCGTTCGGTGCGCGAAACGCGTCTCGAAGAATGCAAACACTGGGACTATCCATACGATTTGCCGCCAACAAGTGTGATCATTGTGTTCCACAACGAGGGCTTCTCAGTGCTGATGCGCACCGTTCACTCGGTCATCGATCGTTCGCCGAAGCACATGCTGCATGAGATCATTCTTGTCGACGACTTCTCCGACAAGGAGAATCTGCGCAGCAAGCTGGATGAGTATGCTCAGCAGTTCAATGGACTCGTCAAAATCATACGCAACAAGGAGCGCGAGGGCCTCATACGAACACGCTCCCGCGGCGCCATGGAGGCCACAGGTGAGTGGTCAACATCAACATAGTCAACAGGACTGGGCATACAGTACACCAAATGGAGCTCGTTTGGTTTGTGGAATACAAAATATTCGAATGACATTCATATATATTTCGAAATATTTGCTGTTTGTGAATTAGTTCGAATAGTGTTTAAAATAGGCTTCAGAAACGATTTAGAGTCACAAACGTTTTTCGCTTTGAACTATCTTTCTAACCACTGTAATCCAAGTGTAAGTTGCAGGTGCCACAAAAGTTTCAAAAATAAATCCAGTTAAGATTTAGGATGACATTTATAAGCATGGCAATAATTAGGTTAGAATGAAGCCTTGTCAACCTAAATGTGCGTGCAATTCACAGCTGATTCGAAATATATGTTTAGGGTTTGAGTAACCTTAATTAATATCGACTAGTTAAAAGGGCCACGTTGACGTCAACTTATCTATACAAAGAAGTTTCAAATTAAAAGGGACAAGAGTATCACATATTTTTTTATATATATTCAAGATATATTCGTGTCAAATATTACCACAGAATCTGTAAATCCAGTAAAATGTGTATCTAACATGAAAATTACCCAAAGCATTGAATTAATAGTTCTGGGAATAAACAGAGGTAAATCAGGTTCGCAGCTGTTACTTTGTGTATAATCCAGCCCTTTGTGGAGATAGGCGTCACTTTAGACCATAGGCTTTGTGCGTACTTTTGGTTTCTTTAAGCATCATTGCTCACATTCATATTGTCTTGCAGGTGAGGTGATTGTATTTTTGGATGCGCACTGTGAGGTGAACTTGAATTGGTTGCCACCGCTGCTGGCGCCCATTTATCGGGATCGCACTGTGATGACGGTGCCCATTATCGATGGAATTGATCACAAGACCTTCGAATATCGGCCGGTCTACGGCAGCGATAATCACTTCCGCGGCATCTTCGAGTGGGGCATGCTGTACAAGGAGAACGAGGTGCCGCGTCGGGACAGCGTCGTCGCGCCCACAACTCGGAACCGTACCGCAGTCCGACGCATGCGGGCGGCCTCTTTGCAATTAACCGCGAATACTTCCTTGAGTTGGGCGCCTACGATCCCGGCTTGCTAGTGTGGGGCGGTGAGAACTTCGAGCTAAGCTTTAAGATCTGGCAATGCGGCGGCAGCATCGAATGGGTGCCCTGCTCCCGAGTCGGTCATGTCTATCGCGGTTTTATGCCCTACAATTTCGGCAAGCTGGCCAGCAAGAAGAAAGGCCCACTCATAACTATCAACTATAAACGCGTGATTGAGACCTGGTTCGATGACACGCACAAGGAGTTCTTCTATACGCGAGAGCCGTTGGCTCGTTATTTGGACATGGGTGATATTAGCGAACAGCTGGCGCTAAAGAAGCGTCTCAATTGTAAATCATTCCAGTGGTTTATGGACAACATTGCCTATGATGTTGTTGACAAATTTCCCGCCCTGCCGGCCAATCTGCATTGGGGCGAACTGCGCTCGGTGGCTTCAGATGGCTGTCTCGACTCCATGGGCCATCAGCCGCCGGCAATAATGGGTCTCTCCTATTGCCATGGTGGTGGCAATAATCAGCTTGTGCGTCTGAATGCCGTCGGGCAGCTGGGCGTTGGTGAGCGGTGCGTCGAGGCAGATCGCCAGGGCATCAAGCTGGCCGTCTGCCGTCTTGGCACCGTCGATGGACCCTGGAGCTACAATGAGCACACCAAACATCTCCTGCATCGTGTGCACAAAAAGTGCATGGCCCTGCATCCAGCGGGTCAGCAATTGTCGCTGGGCCAGTGTGATGTCAACGATGGCTATCAGAAGTGGCTCTTCAAGGAGATACGTCCGCACTGGTAGGGCTAAGGGCATCCAGCCAGGCATCAAAGCAATATATACAAAGGGTTTCAATCGGATGTGCACCGTGTCGACAAGGGGGTCTTGAGGGGGAGGGGAAGGGGGGGGGGGGGGTTGTTGTAGACAAAAGGAATTTAGTGGAAATGTAAACAAATGGAATTGTTGTTGGTTTTATAACGTACACATAGACAGACAGGCAGACAGATCCGACACGCACAAGAATATTTAAAAAAAAAGAAGAAGGGAAATGGGCTCTGTGGCAAACCGGTGAGCACACAAACAAATCGCAAACCACTGATATTAGTATGCTTATCAATGCGAGCAGCCCTCAAATCAATCAAAGCAATCCCATCATTTTATTTACATCTTTTTTGGCAAACTGTTAAAAGCTAAGCTGTCTGTTATCTGTTATCTGTCTGCTATCAAAATTATTGACGGCCAGAAAATCTCATTCCAGATATTATGTAATTGATTAAGTACGTATTTTAGATCCAAGAGATAATATATGACAACAATTATCTTAACCGATTGTCCAGATTGTACCCGCATCTGTAATGCGTATGTGTGTATATTTTTTTTGTGCATAGGGCGTGCGAGTGAGCGAGAGCGTCAGCGTTCGCCTGATCGTGAGCGAGATAGCAATAGCGAGTGAGGGGAAAGTGTTCTTTTGGCTTGTGTGCGAGCGAGTAAGAGTGCGAATCGTGTGCAATATATACGACATATACAATATATAATACAATTGGCGCCAGTTCGTTCTACATAGACTTGCCGGGACATATTCATGAATATCAGCAAATTATTTTTAAATGTTGTAGTACATATGTAAGCATACTATAACTCTACGTAATACGTGTGTCTATCTATTTATCTATCTGTATATTTATTATATGCCTTTGTTTGTCAACTAAGTTTGTTGTTGCTGCTACATTCCATAAGCGACTAAAGCTCAACTATATACTATTATTGCCAATTTTAAACTATTTTCTCTTGTTTTCCTATTGATTTTGTTAATTTTATTAATTGCAAACGCTTATTGAGTGGTATTAAAAAAAAAACAAACAACAAAAAACAAAAAACAAAAATAAACACAATTTGTAACACGAGCATTTGTCGCAGTCGCCGTGTGTTTAAATGTACTTTTTTTGATTATACATTCATGTAGATGTGTACATGCATATATACAATATATAATACATAGGCTAAACACATATACTAACATTTACATTCAAATGTAACTCTAGAGTTATAAGTCTGAATAATGAATAGTAATAAACAAGTTTTTTAAACACAAAGTGTTGCAACGGTATATATATATTCTGTATTCTGTATTTAGGGCGGTTAAGCATAAGCAAGTCAAAAGCCAAATTCAATTGCTTATATTTGCTTATATGACATCGATGGAAACATAATCTTTAGTTTTTCCAATTCGAAAAAATCGAAATTTGATGCTGATACTGGGGAATGTGAATATTCAGAACTTTGTCCCTTAGCAATGGGGAAGAGATTACATTCAAATGAAATAACGATGCTTACAAGTTTTCCAAAATGAAACCAACAGTTTGGACAATATGTTCAACTACGGTTATAAATAAAAACTATAAAAAATATTAAGAATATTATTGGTCATTATTAAATTGCTCTATAACATTCAAAGTTATTTCCAATGTGGGGATTACAAAGCTTTCTCGAACTGCAAACAAATCTGAAGTATTATATTTTTTTAGTCGTATGATTCAGAATTGCTTTATTCATTAATAATAAACAGGTGTTATCTTTGGCGATTACTTATGAGTGGCGATGACGCCACTTGAAGTTGTCCAATTCCAGGAAAGTCCTCAAGGGTTGCGCTGCGCTGCCTTTTCGATAGCGTTCTGCGAAAGGCCTGAAAATATGACTGGGAGCATTTTGATATGACTCTGGATATCAGGCATCTTTGATGTATGCCAATTCTATCACTAATTAGAAAATAACCGTGCTACTAATTGTCAAATTGTCAGGTGCTGTTTATTTGTGTTCATGTTTCCGAGCTTATCAGTCAGCCAGCCCAAAACAGTACAGCGCCCTTACATACGCACACATGGACATCTCTGTACATGCCTTCTGTGGAGCATTAGTCTGTTGGCCCCGTGATCAGCGCGGAGCGGAACGCAATATCACCGAATTGTTCAATTTAATTGACTGAAGTGGCTTGGGCCGGGAGCCATCCTTATCAGCTTTGTTATGCTACATTTTTGAAAGGGTCCTCCTCCATGGTCACGAGTTTTGTATATAACGTTGATTTCTGTTGGAAATGTATGCTGTTTTGTTTTGTGGTACGGGGTCATCTCAGGGGTCTATAGATAATCTAAACGTTGACTTTTATATTTTTCCCATATATAATTGTGCTGGTCGTCTATATTGTTTCGATTTGTATAGCTTACGTTAGATTAGGATAGGTTCATACGGTTTTCGGGGTCAAATAAATCTATATTTTTTTTATTTAAGAAAATAAGCTTCAATTAGCTGATTTTTAAATTTGAGTCGTCTGTGAAGCGATCAATAGAAAATACCAAAAAAATGTTTTATATTTAGGTCCAATAAACTGGAAAATAAGTTCATCAAATCTGGCAGGTAATTTCACATTGGTTTTTTTGGGTTTGCTGGAGTTTTGGGAGTAACTCAAGCAATACCTCAATTACAATTATAACTATATATAATAGTTAATGTATAACAGTTAATGTATGGCTATATAGCATTATCTTGAATAAATATATAATATGACATGATTACTTTGTTTGTTGTTTGATTATTGTTATTCTAATTTAAGTAAGTTCTTCGCTGTCTCCAGTTCTTGGACTACGATTTTTAAAAATTATTTTGTTGTACTTTGATATATTTTGAATCCCGTCGCGGTATGTCTTCAGATGTGGAATATGACACTTTAGCTGGAGTCACCAAACAACAAAGAAAACAATATTACTTTTAAAATAGTTTTAATTCCAAATATTGGATAACAAATTTTGTTTTGTTGTCTTCGTTCTAGAAGAATTGAGTTTGGAATTCTTTAAGAGCATTTAGAAAACGTTGCACTGTCAATGAATCATTTTCCTGTTGTTGGATTAAACGTTGTCGGTTGGCAATTGTCAATTGAGGTGATAAGAGCCGTGGTAGCTTCGGCGACAACCGGAACCCGTCTGAGGCGTGTGGAGTGCAGCAAGAGTCAATCAAATCAACGGCTTCCATTTAGTTGGCTCTACTATAAATAATAGGCAGTGCGCCATGCTAGAGCTCATTCAGCGACAATCATTCGCAGCAGTTGGAATACACACAAGTTTCGAGTTCGATAGAGTTGGGTTTTCTTTTGATTTGCTTTTATTAAACAAAACAACATGTGCAAATTGAGTCTGTGTCTTTTGGTTGCCATATTTGGCTGCCTGGTGGCCGACAGCTTGGCGGGCGTGGCCCGCAACGGCGATGTACAACGCCAAATTGTTGTGGTGAAGAATGTGCGCGATTTCGCTGCTGAACATCCGGGCCTCAAATTGCAGCGCCTGCAGAAGCAGCCGGCTGGTCGGACGAGCGGACAATCTGTGCGATATACACTCGGTGCTCGTGTCTCCGGTAAGCGATAGTTGATGTACAATAGTCCCGATGGTCTCCGAAATTATGCAACATCTCGCTAACAAACGTACATCTATGGTCTACTTTCAGGCGACATATTGGTAGCTCAGGGCGCCGATGTTTTCAGCTATCCGGCTCGGAAGGATGTTAGCGTACAGCTAACATATCCAGAGTCCGGCGCCGGCTCCATTGTGACGTTTGTGGAGCTCATTTGCACACAGGATAACAGCGATGGCAATGCTTATGTCGTCGCCGGTGGCATTGGCCAGCGTTTCATTTCCATTGTGGTGGAGGCCAAGCAAACCAATAGTTTTGGCTACCAGGCGCAGTACTTCGGCACCGATTAAGTCCAAGGACACTTTCACCACCATACTTTTACCTTGCCCTTCCCCACTTTTACCAATTAAGAAATAAGTGTACAAATAATCGTATGATACTTATAAAGTGAAATACACCATCTATATATATTGTATGCGCAGTCAACGCTCGTTTGTCTGTGTGGCTTCTCTTCGGCGGGGAAAGTGGGGAAAGGGGTGGGGTGGGTGCGGCTGGGAGGAGGTGTGTGTATGGCCTTTGTAAATCTGCTGCGGTAGACACGTCCACTGGCAGGCACGTAAATCCAAAGCGCTCACGCGCTTCCCACTTGAAAAAGCTCGACGATCTCGTAAATAAGCGTTAAGCTTTTGCACGATGGACAGCCATTGGCGATCGCTTGGCTGCCCATCTGACGTCGGGATATTTCGAATGGGTTCATTCAATCGTCATCACATTATCAAAGCAAACAACAAACAACAGTGGAACTTTTTTGAATCAACTTACGCGACGCCTAATTTTTGTGGTTAGTAGTGCCAAGATCAAGGAAATGCTTTGGTTTTTTTTTTTCAATTAAATTGTTGCCTAGAGAAACTATTCCATACTATTTTATTCTATTCAAATCTACTTTTTAAAACAACGGCAGCCTCGTTCTGCACTATACCTATAAATATTTGTTTCACAAACATTCAATTCGACTTAAAGGGAACTCGGTTGCGATATCGTCAGATGAATCAAGTTACAGTATTTATTTGTGTGTCATAATAAGTACTTGTGAGCGCTGCTTGAACACAATGTGTCAGATTGTCAACCATGAAACGCTTTATTTTGCAAGTACCAAAAGATGATAACAAGCGAAATAGATGATTTCGACATTGAGATACCCTGTAGCAGGTTCTGGTGCAGAAGGCTTACCTCTTGCTTATCTTAATATTTGTGGTTAAATATAAATGTGATTGATTTGCTGTGGTCCCTGTTGACGTAATTTGATTTTGGCGATGCTGATCCATATTTATATATATATGTATTTTTATGGCTTCAGTTGACGATAGCACTTTACTACCCCATTAAAGGTGTATGGGCTATAAGAAATGATATCGCTGAGTCAAGTCAAAATGTCGATTGACAGCCATTTCAGTTTTCTCGTAATTCCCATTTATTAGATTGTTTGCTTTTGTGCGCAATTATGTATATCAAGGTTAAGATTGCAAAACAAATTCAAACAACACGCGCCGAGAACAAACTCCCTGCGAATCGTACCCCTGTAACGGTGCCCGTCAATATTTGCTTATAATTTGTTATGTGGAGTGACGATAACATTCCTCACTAAGTAACGATCACAACTGAAAACTTGAACTTTAAAATTATGACTTTATCCCGTGCATTAATTTGATTAAAATACTACAATTATTTGATACCGCTTTGAATAACTTTTTTTTTAAATACTTGTGGTATATGTTGATTCATGAAATAGATTACTGTTTGAAACAGAAAATATGCATGCCTTTTGGGGATACTTACTGTTAAGGGGAATCATAAGAATTCAAATTTTTTCTTATACCCAATATTTTTTTTACAGTTTGGAAGGTGTCTTCAAGTTGCTTATAACAGATTGCCATATCTTGTTTATATCTGAACACATAAAGCACAACAAAAATAGTTTTAAATATGTTATATCTCTGTATATAACGTAAAATTAGTTATTGTTTTTATCATTTCAAATCGTGATACGTCGTGGAAAAGTGAGCTTTCAGATGGTAAATTGTATTGTATCTGGAAATAATGCTTCATTATCGAAGATTCAAATAATAATATGCACGTATTTTTTACAATAAATTTATAATAAATTTCATGTTGCATTTCATTTAAGACTTGGGAGTTTCTTGAATATCCCAATCAAGCTATGTTAATTCATTGATTCAAATGATGCTGCATTTTTAAATGATGTTCGAGGAGAAAAAAAAGAATAATTATAAGGGAAAATTTGAATAATATAACTAAGAAATTCACGTATGTATGTAAATTAATGAGAGGTATTGTGAGTTATAGAATGGCATTGGGCATTAAACTTGCTGCTGCAATATGATAAATAAAAATATGTATATAAGTTGGCTGTTTTATTTGTACTTAGTTTTGTCGACGATAAGGAAATCAGTGTCAGCTACCTACGTCCAAAGTTGAGCAAACAATTTGAAGTGGGCAACAAGGAGACGGAAGTAAAAGCCAGCCTCGAGTGCTGCTTAAATTAAATACATAAACACATAAATATTGGAAAGAGTTCAGCTGTCGTATGTCTCCTGATCAAGTGAAAACAAACACAATTTGCAATTGGTTGTTGGTGTTTATGTCTTGCCAATCGATCGTTTGGTTATTTTTGGAGAAAATGAATTGCCGAAATATGTTTGGTATTAGGAATTGTCTAAAATTACTGCTTCAAGTGGCCTATTAATAGACACTGAGCGAATTATGGCGAATTAGTGCTCCAAAAAAAATATTAAAAAAGTAAAACCATGGGCAATACTATAAGGTATTGCGGCTTATCGTTCAGTTGTCACGTTGCCTTATCTAACGCTGACCGCCGATAAGAGAGCGTGCGGTATAAAAGCCATCGAAAGTGCCAGACAGTGCACAAAACAGTCGCCAAATAGATTGCACAGGGCGCGGAACCCACAAGCCGATCTTACCTTAACTAACAATTGTTACTTTAATTAAAAATTGTATTTTTTTGTTGTTTTTTTTTTTTATTACGCTCGCAAATGTTGCAAGTGTGCCTCTCGTTATTTGTGCTAAGCGCTTGCGCACTCGCTGCACCTTCGCAGTCGCAGTTGCCGTTGCAGCAGCAGCAGCAGCGCTCCGGCGATTTGGACTACTCGCCCATTCAGACAGTGACCAATGAGACTCGCTATACGACACTTAATCCGAGCGTGCAATTGGTCCCCCTGAAGAAAGTTAAGCATGCCAAGGGCAACATTGTATTCAGTGCCGGGGAGCGTATTACGGGTAAGCAACAATCTATATATATTTATATATGGAAAATTGATGTTCGATACGTCTATGGCTTGCTAATTGGATAACTCGCTGTCCGCTTGTTCTCGCTCATGTTAGGCGATAAGCTTTTGGTCAATAACTATGATGACGAGAGCTTCACCACTGCCGTTGATGTTGAGGTGCAGATGCGTTATCCATCATCCAGCGGGATCAGCATCACCTTGACCAGTATTGAGATCTATGTGGATGCATCGGCCGATGATGCGAACGCCTATTTCATAGATGGCGGCATTGGCAAAAACAAGGCATCGATATTGTTGGACTGTAATTTGACGCGAACATTCTCGTACGAGGCTTTCTTCTATGGTTACTAGGCTAGAGAGCTAATTGAAGCAAATAAAACTGCATCTTCAACTTGGAACTGAACTGTGATCGACCACGACATCACCAATGCCAACGCCATAGCCCATCTCATTCCTTCTCCAAGAGAGACAAGTATTATAGTGCTAACTTTAAATTAAATCTAAAGAAAACAAAAACAAACAAAATTTAGTGTAAGTCAATCGACAAATTTCTCTTCACTTCGATTGGTTTTTTTTGTTAATTTTTTATTTTTTTGTCTTTTGTTTTTCATTATTACCAATACTTTGTCTGATTGTGGGCATAAAAATGGCACTGGCTTATCGTACACACTCACCCACCCACACACACACACACACACACACACACACACACACACACACACACACACACACACACACACACACACACACACACACACACACACACACACACACACACATGCATATGTATCCACACATTCTCAAGTTGACGCGTGGATTTTTTCAATGCAGCTGAATTTAATTAAAAAAGTCGTTCATTATTTCGATTCCCAGTGCGGTCCGACTTTCCGTATCTGCCTGTTTACTCGCTTAGTTTGTCCGTTTGAAAATACTATTGTGTATCTATCATATGGCCCAATAGATAGGGTGGGGTGATGCAGTTCGTGGCACGTGCCAGTCTTGCACTTGTATGAGTGTTAGTTGCTGATTTATTAATTCAAGCACAATTTGATTTCCTTAACAAAATGCAGTCGAGTTTCGGTGCGGTGAATTCCCCACAGAAGGTTCACAACAATAACTGCGTTAAGTATACATCTAAAGTTGGAAGTATTAAATAGAAAAATGACTATAATGTCTAGATCAAGTTGCTGATGTTCAGGCTGATCCAGACAATATATATTTACATAACAATCAGTTACGCATATAAGTTCTAACCATCTTGCTACGGCTCAAAGTATGTTTTGGACTGCGTCTGCCTTCAAATTTATATATTTTTCAAACAAAGGGAGACGTGACGTAATAGTATATACTTTTAATTTGTCTGTGTCTATAAAGGCAAAAAATATTTAATTAGCGGTCAAGTTTGTTTTTTGTTTTGTTTTAATCTATAATAATTTTAGCTTAAATTAATCGTTGCCAATAATACAAAACAAAAGAATAATAACAGTCATAAGAACAAGTAAGAATGCTGCATTCTCGAGTCGAGTGAGTTCGACTACGATATACCCTGAACCCAGCTGTTAAATATTTTCTAGTTTTATTTCCGAATTTGTCTTGAAAAGTTTAGCATACTCAAATGTTAGCATGCGTGGAAGTGCTGCTCAGCACAGGTACGTTGGGTTAGATTAGGTTAAAACGGTTGTCAGCCCGAAGGATGACTCACATAGGCCATGTTTGGCCCGTTGTGATGCCGTATGGGATCTAGGGTGGATTTCTCCTACACTCGTGTATTAAAAACATAAAAAGTCAGAGATTTGACCAGCCAGTTGCGTTTATAAATTTTGCAATCCTGGCCGGTCTCGTGTTCGCTGGCTCTGATAAGCTAGTTAGGGAATAGCTTCCCAGGATTGCCAACCGTTTCCTGGCAAGTGCTGGGCAGAAGCAGAACAAGTGTTCCGGCGATTCAACTCCTTCCTCTTCTTTGCAGCTTCTGCAGAAATCATTATATGGCACCTGGAGTCTATTGGCATGAATACCGACTGACCAGTGCCCTGTTAGAACACGGATTACTGCAGAGCCGTTCGTGCGACTCAGATTACACAGCTCTTGTGTTAATATTGGGCCATGTTTGGTGTGCTGTGCGAGCGCAGTTTGCATTTCGCCATTTTACATTTGGCCTGCGTCTACTTTCTTTTTTGATATTGAGCTTACAGGTAAAGGCTAAAGGCATACTTATACCTTCCTTATCCGTGAGGAGTGGTAAAAGAGTTCCTTTCCTAGCTAACTCATCAGCCTTACAGTTGCCTTCAATGTCCAGGTGTCCAGGAACCCATAGCAGGCTAATAACATGCGGTTTAGCCATATCATGCAGAGATTTGCGACAGCTTCTTACCGATATCGAATTCGACGATATCACGGTAATAGATTTGATTGCCGCCTGGCTATCAATATATAGCTGACATTGCCGGGGCTGACTTTGAGCCTTTTAGGCAATCTGGTGCTTCCTTTATAGCAAATACTTCAGCCTGAAAAACACTGCAGTGTGCCGGAAGACTGAAGGATAGCTGTATATTGAGTTGCTCAGAGTAGACACCTCCATCTCTTTGAGCCATCTGTGAAGAAGGTCACGGCTTATTTTTTGAGCAATCCAAATTAAGGATTCTCTCAGTCTTATGGTAGAGGGTATTGAATTTCCTATTGCTTGTCTTTCCACACATGGAATGTCCAGGATAGCGCATAGAACCTCACGTGATTTGGTACGAAGAGCACCTGAGAAGCACAGTTCAGCATACTGAACTTTGCTGAGTTGATTATGGGTGGTTTGCTTCTTTAGGCAAGGCCACCATACTATGACCCATACAGAAGTGTTGGTCTGACAGAAGTATTGTGTACAATCATCGGAAAATATTTGGGAAATACTCTATTTAGCCCAAACGATTTCCTAAACTTCTATAAGCGACTGTTGCCTTTTCACCCGTATTTGGGTTTTACAGGTTCCAGTCCAGTTTCCTATCCAGTGTCAACCCTATGAAGTTGGCACTGGTACTGAAGTAGAGAGTTACGTTATTTAGTCTGGGACGGACAAGAGGAGGAACTTTGTAATTTCTTGTGAAAAGAACAAGTTCTGTTTAATTGGGGTTCATACCTAATCCACACTTATGTGCCCAAGATGACAGTATTTTTAGTTTACTAGTCATTAGGTCACACAGAGTTTGGGGTACTTCCTCAGAAGATTACTGCAATGTCATCCACATATGCAAGTTTAGCAGCCGTCTTCCTCCATGTCCACTAGTAATCTATTTATCGTTATATTCCATAGTAGGGGTACCTTTACAAGTGACATCCTAGTGGTTACAATCTTGAAATGAGCAATTGATTGATCAATCCCACTAAACTGGCATCAATTCCCTGGTCAAGCAGAGATCCAGTTGTCACCATCGGAGTGACGTTATTCAATGTCTACAAAAGCTATTAGGGTATACTCTTTATAGAGTAGAGATTTTTCTACGATATTGACTATGGAATGGAGGGGTGTATTCGTAGATCTGCCCTTCCTGTAGGCATGTTGGGACTCAGACATAAGCTTGGAGTCGATGGAATTTGTAAAGTAGAGACTTACTAGTCCTTCTAGAATCTTAAATATGAAAGCGGGTGTGATGGTTTCGCAGCTTTAGGTATAAATGTTATTTTTGACTTGAGCTACATCGATGGGATGTGTCCAGTCTTGAGAAATTTTCCGAAGATTTCATGTACCCAGTTTATGGCTGTTGTGCCCGCCTATTGTAATTGTAATTGGGTCGGACTTATTTGATCAGGGCCTGGAGATTTAAACGGCTTGAAGCTGTTTATTGCCCATTTTATATTATATTTATGTAGAAGAGGTTTTTTTTTGTATTCCGCCAGACTGGACTTGTATTGAGACCATTTAAGATCGTTGTTTTGCGATTTCGCACCATTGAAGAGAGACCTGCAACTTTGTCGAAGGACATTTACTTGAGGCGTCCACCATGGGGGCTTATTCTTGCCTACTATGGGCGGAGCTGCCTCGAAGGCCTTATTGCATGCTATTGTGAAAATATCTGTAAGATTACAGAGATGAGCAAAGTTATCTGGGCCTAGTTCAGCCTACTTTTATTTTAAAGATTTCCCAGTTCGCCTTCCTCTGGTTTAAGAAGTGAACTGGTTGAGGATGAGGGATCTTGTAATCTCCTCTGGTGGTGGTCCAGTGCTGTCATGGGCCATATGTGCAGACACTAGTCGTATCGGAGCTGGCTGGAGCTCCATGGTTACCGCTGTGTTATCGCCATTGCTAAGATGATGGAGCAGAAAAATACTTAGATGTTTTTTCGCGAGGATGCAGGTACGTGCTTTATCTTCAGTTGGAGCTACAATGAGCTTATAGTTTTGACTTCCTAGCCCTCAAACCTTGCCTCCGATTATCCAAGGTTCTTGGACTAGTACTATTTCATCTCCGCCTACCAGCCAGATGCTGCTTTACAGTGGTGGATTTTTATCTGCAGTAGTCTCAAGGACATCTGGAGATACTACCCCCACCGTGTTGTTATTGTCATCCTCGTCTGACAGTGCAAAGTCATCTTCATCGATTTCGTTTAACATGGCCTCAAGGCCCCGAGTGAGAGTCGACGCGTCCGATGTGTATCCAAGCTCCAACTCGTCGTCGGTTGCTCCGATTTCCGAGAGGGATCCTGCTCGACTGTCTTGTCGACAGTAGAATCTCCTCCGGCCGATTGCATCCCATTTGTACACCTTGTTGGTGACCGAACTGAAGCTAAACATAAGCTCTCCTTTGGCAGCTTCTATTGGGGCCAGTAATTCTTTGTTCAGAATCACTACTGCCTGGTTCATTGGCCCTTCTGTGGCCTCGGTCTTTACCATCCTCCAATTATGGGTGGGGAGGGATGGGTTGCTGGTCCGGTTCCTTTAGTGAGGCCGGGAGCCAGATGCGAGCAAGAGGTCTACTCGGGACTCGCTCCAGTCGACAGCGACCAGCTTCGCCCTAGGGTAGACCTCGCCGACTTCTGCTACAGTTGCTTAATAAAGCTTCACCGAGCGTACATCTTCGCAAGCGATGACTTTTGTAGTCCCTTGGTACCAGCCAACATCTTTACATGCTGGTGGTGACCCAGGTACCTTGTTTAGCAGCTGGAAGCAGCGGACAGCTAAAGCTCCTTCCATCCACTTCCACTGGTTCTTGGGGATTCCCCCATCCTTATTGCCCTTGTCGAGGACACCTATAAGGATCCTCTCCTTGGCAATCTCGGCGAAAGATTTCCCCGGCTGCACTTTGGCCCGTTTGGCGACGGGTCCTTGCACTTCCTGAGAGCGTTGCTTTTTCGCTTGGCTCTGCTCTTTATGGGTAGCGCCTTGCTGAAATTTGCCAACATCCTTTTGGCCCACTCCACCTTGTTCCGCCATTCGGCTGGTGGATTGGCCGCAGCACTCGCGTTTTGCCGCTTCAGAATGCTTACCGCATTCCTTCTCTCGGCATACGTGAATTTTTGCGCCATGGCACTGGTAGTTGGGAATTCGCCTTTCTCACATGCTCCTCCCGGAAGATTGGCTGCACAAGTGCTATGCCTTTCTGCCAAGGAGACGGATGAGGCAGGGTTTTTGCCAACTGCACCAGAGCCACTGGCTAAGCAAACAGGTTTTTCAACCAATTTTGGCTGAGTTTCACTTTGGCCAGTCTTTGAAGCCACTGCCTCCGCTACATGCTTGGGATTGCTTCCTACCAGTTTTGGTCGAGGACTGGACTCTTTCTGGTTTTTTGTTTTATTTTTGGAATACATTTCGATTCTCAAGAGCTGCGGAGAAAAGGGGTCTACCTGCATAGAGATCCGTGATGTGCAGGTAAGGCTGAAAATATTGGAGATATCCGCCAGGTATCCGATATGATCCGTAGACGACTGGGTTATTTATGGGCCCATGGCCAGGCTGACTATTGGCACGGGTCGCATTACACCTTAGTCCGACCCGTTACCTCGAAACCATGACTCGGCTCATTCCCAGACAAAACAAGACTATGTGGACAGATCATGTCCGAGGTTCAGGGCGCGAGTCTTAACTAGCATCGGTACCTTGCGGACCACTGTAATCCTATTACCAGTCGGCACCCTCCTGGAGGGTTCACTTGAGGAATTTCTGCCACAGGTACGTAAAAGTAAAGGAAAACTAAAAACTGCTGAAAGTCATGAGATCAATATGAGGTAAGGTTTTGGACTATGACTTGGGTGTTCTTTCTCCGATCTTGATAAACTTTGTCCAGTTTGTCAGTAATATGTCTAATATATATTAGCCTCTGCTTTTAAAATTGTCGCCTTAATTGCTGTCGGAAATCGATTTGTCTCGATATTCGCGGGATATACGAGAGCTAATATTCCAAATTTGAAGTTTCTAGCTTTTACAGTCTCTGAGGTCCCCGTGTTTATACAGAAGGACAGACGTTTATGTCTATATCGACTCGGTTGCTGATCCTTTGAATCTAGGAACACATACATATTATGGGGGGAGATGCTTCACGCTGCCTGTTAAATACTTTTGCACAATGTGTTAATAAGGAAAATGTAATAAGGAAAATAGCAAATGTGAAGAAGCTGCCTAGTTAAGCAAAAATTCGTATGTCCTCTGCACGAGCATAATCAGGTTGAGCTTCGTGTCCGAGACAAGTGACCTACAAATGTATGAGATCGGAGCATTTTATAGAATAGCGACCTTATAGAAGTCTGAATAAATACATACATGCAAATTTAATTTTGCCTGATAACACATCAATTGAGAGCAGCTTACATACCTACTTATATGCATACATATGTACTATTAAATGTGTTTAAGTGCCAATAATGAAATTCTTTTATACACATACATTTTGTATACATAAAATAAAATTGATAAACCTATTAAGCAGATTGCATCGAAGACATTTATATTCTTTGTTTTGAAAAATAAAATGTCTTTATTTTTAAAATTATTTATATAGTAAACTTTCAAAATATTGAAAATATTTGTACAACTAGATTTTTAACATATACATATAATAGTGTAATGCAACTGCATTACAATAGGGTTTGGTATATAGAGTCGTATAGTAGTTCGCTTACGACTCTGTAAAGCGCTGAAAAAGTTTCAGCACCGCATACTTTCTGGATTATAAGGTAATGTGGGTTCTTTATACCGCGGTCATACTTATGGAAAATTATACTGTGCTCTCGTATGGATTCACGGCTACGTCGCCAACAAAGTGTAGATTACGATTACGATCGAATACGTAATGTGGGTAATGGAACAGTGCATTATTTAAAATATATAAATATGTATGCTCAGCTCGCATGTTGATTTAGTAGTGCCGTGCTTAGCCATTACAACAGAAGTGAATACATATACTAAAATGTCGAAAAAGAACTACATGTTTTTGGTTCCAATCTCATTCCGGTTAACGATACAGGTTGTAGCTGGAGGAATGCCCAACTATATACAATTTTAAGGTGGGTCGTATGTCTAAGCCAATGTTAGTGAATTGTTTTCGAATTTTGTATGTGAAAGCATTTGCCTGAGTCCTGACGACGAGCAAATGCGTGGATCGCGAAAATTATGAACCCAGTAAAGTTGTGGTCGGATTCAGTGATCCGAGAAATTTTAATTTATTCACACATAATAAAGACATTTTTGACGTTAAGGTACTGCAAGTTAATAGACAACAATTTTGTTTCACAAAGATATAATCATAAAATAACAGGTTCGGCAAACTACTCAACATAAAAACGATATAGCGCTGCTTGTTCTGAATAGACAACTTGATTTGGATCGAATGTCAAATGTGAGCTCGGCTTCGCTTTGCAATGAGATGGACCTGAAGGGAGAGCCAAATCTCTATGCCGTAGGCTTTGCTCAGACTGTTGATGGTAAGATATGAATATAATATATTTTACAATATCTCTTGCGTTTTCTGTGCATTAGAGCTTCTAGGCAAGAACTGCGATTTGTTTACCTCGGGCATTGCCACGCCCACCACGAACGAGTGCGTTGTGAGTAACAATCCGACTTATTACACGAGCGTAGTGAGCTCCGATGCCAGGATGTTCCACGGCGAGTACATAGGTTTAACGCACAGAGACGTATAATACGGATGATCAATACCAAGTTAAAGCGAAGTTAAGCGATCTTAATGTTAGATGAATTTATAGGTTATCTGTAATGTCTGTCATGATGGCTGTTTCCGGAAATATATATTGAATATATATATTTTCGCTTAGGCCCGCGTTAGACAAAGTGTTAAAATTTAGTTAGAAATAGAGTCGAAGTCCAAGAAGCAAAAAGGGAAGATAATATTCCTACACATGCAAATTCTCAAGAAAAATACGGAATAAGGATCTATAAACCATGTTGGCGTCGTCTTCTGAACCTTTCATTGAATGTTTTAGATAATTCAGAGCACGGAAGGAATTAGAATCTAATAATTATGGTCCAGACATATCAAGCCTCTAAGACATGCATAATGTTGATGATTATAAAAATTAAAAAAATTGTAGACTTAAAAAATTGAATATAACAATTTTTTTGTCTTTATATTTGATTTTTTATATAATCATTTTTTAATTTGATTTTTTTCATAGTATAATGATTTCAAATGTAAATAAAACATATACGTTTGTAAGAAAGAAACTACATATACTTTTATTTTAATATGAAATTCTTGTGTAATTTAAAAAACCTAATTTTTGTAATATATAATAATAATAAAGGGTGTTTTTTTGGGATCTTTTAAAATTTTATCGTACTTACTTTAAGAAATATGATTTTTCGGAAACGGAAAAGTCGGAAGGCTACGCTGTGCATCGTATGTAGGATTGAGTTCTCAGTTCCTCAGTTTCGTATAAAAGTTTATGAGCAACGCAGCACATCTAAATGTTGTATACTACACATATGTATAAATGTTTATAAATTACTCAGAAATTGAAAATATTTATTTATGTATTTATGAACAAAATTATAATTATCTGAATAATTCAGGCTCAAGCAGATTAAAACGGCAATAACATTTGCGAGAGATAACGACGAATATATAGCGATGTGTGATTATACGAAATTGTTCAAATACACCAGAAAATACGACATATCAAAGACTTTACATAACGTACAACTTCTGTGTTTCTCAACCGATCTGCAGTTAATATAGAATGCAGTTGAATGTTATTGCATTTTAGATTCCTAACGTATTCTCAAAACTTTTGCTTCTATGTAAAACAGCTTTATGTGGTCAGAGATGTTCCCCTCTGCCTGTTACTTTCATTTATACACTTTTATCATGCTATTTTTCCATTTTAAGTGATTAAGAACCGACCATGTAGTTGTGGTTGATCTGCTCTTATCAATATGTTTTTAAAATATATTGAGAGAGAGAGATAGAACAATTATGATTGCTTGCAAAAGTATTACGCATTCGGTCAAGTGCTCATTAATATATAGGGGACAGAGATGAACCTGAGATTAAATCGTAAATGTTTTTTAAAACGCAGATCATATTGTTGGTTCAGTTCAGTTTGTCGTTGATTTGGAACCCGAACAATCGCTTTTCCAAATTGAAGTAACCGAATTGAATACAATGGCCCATATCGCTTATATGGGAATTACATTTATCATAATTTTACCGATTCTGGCAGCCAATGGCAGCCCAATCTGGCAAATACGTCCCATGAAAGGTTAGTTCTAATTTTTACTTGCTTACTTGTATTTCACTTCGATTATACTCTTTAAATGCAGTGGGTGATAAATGTCAATTCGATAACTTTTCCGAAAGTTACTGTGAACTGGCCAGTAGCTGCTCAACGTTGGAGACGTACGTTAATGAAGGGATCATTGCATTGGATAATATACCCAGCTGCGGTTTTATGGGCGCTAATCCTTCAGAGATGTTTTGCTGTCCCTCTCAGAGGATCGGCTCAAGTCTTCCCCAAGCGCCCATGTAAGTCATTTTTAAAACTTTAGTTCATTAATCTCATTATGTCTGTGTCAACAATAGACAAAGCTTCAGTCATCTGGCCTCCCTCGGATACTATAATCCTATCACGCTCGATGGATACGTGATGCGCTGCACGGCGATTATCCTGTCGCCGACCAAAGTCCTGACGACGAGCAATTGCGTGGATCGCGAAAATTATGAACCCAGTAAAGTTGTGGTCGGATTCAGTGATCCGAGAAATTTTAATTTATTCATACATGATAAAGAAAGTTTTGACGTTAAGGTACTGCAAGTTAATAGACAACAATTTTGTTTCACAAAGATATAATCATAAAATAACAGGTTCGGCAAACTACTCAACATAAAAACGATATAGCGCTGCTTGTTCTGAATAGGCAAATTGATTTGGATCGAATGTCAAATGTGAGCTCGGCTTCGCTTTGCAATAAGATGGACCTGAAGGGAGAGCCAAATCTCTATGCCGTAGGCTTTGCTCAGACTGTTGATGGTAAGATATGAATATAATATATTTTACAATATCTCTTGCGTTTTCTGTGTTTAATGCTTCTAGGCAAAAACTGCGACTTGTTTACATCGCCGCTTGTCAAATCTGACGGCTGCAGCCAAGTGCAGGCCCCTCGTCGAGTGGAAGGCTTGGATATACCCGGGACGCATCTGTGCGTAAAGCCCATTTCAGATGACTCGCACTCCAGACAGATGGACAGCTGCGCCAAATGCTTGACGGCCAGCAGCAGTGTGCTTCATGTTAAGCGGCTCGATGGAAGCTTCTGTGTGGCGGGAATTGCCACGCCCACCACGAACGAGTGCGTTGTGAATAACAATCCGATTTATTACACGAGCGTAGTGAGCTCCGATGCCAGGATGTTCCACGGCGAGTACATCGCTTTTACGTACAGAAGCAGGTAAAACGGTGGAGCACATGGTATTCCCTAGTCAATCAGCTTTGACTATGGCATTCTTGCTTGCTGAATTACATCGATTTCGAAACGAGAATGTTAAGCATATAAAATAAAGAATTAAAAATATATAGCATATTACATATAGTAATATGTTATATAATACAACAAATAACATATTATTTATATTCATACACTTACACAAACGAATTCCGTTGAATTTCAAATACTGGAAACATTTTGAATATTTTGACAACAACAAAATTTGTAGTGACTGTGTTTCACTTTATTTGTAGCTTGTTTGTTGGTTGTATAAAATATTAATATAATACTAGTAAATCAAAGTTTCTGAAAAACATGGATGCCTACCCAACTTCAAAATCGCCTGACAATCCGCTGGGTGATGACTTTCTGTACGGTTGGGATTTGCTATTTAGAAACGTGGAGCAGAGGATCAGTAAGAAGGCGGATGTGCTAATGGTCCTTATCCACTTTCTGTTAACCAAGCATTGCAACAACTGCGTTGGCATCGGAGATGACAGAAGCCTGCCGAATGACGATCCGGCAGCAAACTGCTGCCGGATCAGTGGAATGATGACCGGGCCAAGTATTCGCTAAGATATACGCGCAATAAAATGCTCTATCTGCTGTTAGGTCATGGCACCGAGGATGCATTGATTGTCAATCTGCTGGATGTGCATACCAAGAATGCGACCAATCTATGTCTAACGCCGGAAATGCTCGTAGCCACTGTCAAAGGCAGCATTGCAAGGACACTTCCAGCTGCAGCGGCGGTTGTTGAACGTATTCGACATTGCAGCACCAATCTACCCAGTTGTTAGGTCCGACCGCAGATCAGTTGCTTATTGGTGGGCCTGGACGTCGCATCCTCCTAATTTTCCCGATGTTGGACGCGGCGATTTGTACCCCCTGGGTGTTGGTATGGGTAATCTGTTTGTCTTTACCAGAAATCCAGGTCCCATTCGACCGAATGTGCTGGGTCAAGGCGCTCCGAATCCAGATCAATTGCCGCCACCAGACTGGAATCTTGATTATTACTTATCTGATTACCATGTCAGGATAATAGGATCGGCCACAAAATTATTAGTTTAAGTATATAACTATTGCCGTAGGCAATAGAACTCCGACAAGCCAGCTGTCTCCTAGGTGGTTATAATCTTAAACGATTTAAGCAAGTTATAACCATGGGAAAGGACAGCCTTAGGATACTTACCGGTCTATTGACAGGACACTGTAGACTAAGAAGTCACCTAACTAAACTAGGTATATATAGTAGCGATCTTTGCAGGTTTTATGAAAGAGAGGAGGAATCCTCGATGCACATCCTAGCAGAATGTGTCGCATTAGCTAGAAGAAGACGCAGCATCCTAGGGATGCATGTTTTGAATTTCAGAGACATAGAAGAACTCAATCCAACAAAGATCCTCACATTCGTGCGGGAACTGGGCCTGATTGAATATCTATAGGCTCAGAAGGGGGCACAATAGATCTAGTCGGTCGCGGTGCAATTTCTCCCTACAATAATAATAACAATAATATAACAATTGCCGGCTTATAATTAAAAATTCAATAGATCGTTCTTATTTGCCATTCCATTATTATGATATGTAAATATATTAATATGTGACTCATATATAATACATTGTATTTGTACATATTGCTTATAATAATTATAAGCTCAACGAAGTACTTGGGAAACTAATATTTATATAATTATAATGTATGAAACGTGGGAAGCATTAAAAATTGTGCAACAAAAGAAAAAATAAATAAATAAAAATAAAATTCAGTCTTTCCCCTTTTGTACGCCCTTGCACACTTACTAAGCTTGTAATTATCTGAATGATGAGAAAATTAAAGTCATTCATAAAAATATATGCATACGATTTCCATGCCCTGATTTACGCTTTGCTCGATGATAAACAAGCAAGGAAAATATTATTAAATGAATGACTAGTCCAAGTCTAGTCACATCAAACTCGGATACAACTAAACACTTCCCCAGCCAGCGCTGCTGACGTCTATGCTGGTGCTGCCGGTTGCTTGACCAGTTGGAGAGTTGAATTGAGCGTCAGTTGAGCGCGAGCAATGCGCCCGTTCAGTTCGATTGTCGGACCGACGATGTTTAGCGTGATATCAGCGCTGTTTTGCCTCTATCTAAGCATCTCCAATGCCTACATTAGCCTGGAAGGTATGTTCGCAGTTTGGCTATGTCTCTCTCATTAATAGTAGTTTTCTCTCTGCAGTGGGGGATCCCTGTCCGACGCGAGATTATCATAGCAACTGCCAGCCTGCAGAGCACTGCACAACGTTTGGCAAGTACATTGACAGCGGTAAACTATCGGTTGATTCTGTGTTGAACTGTGGGTTCACCATCACGGGGGAGAAAATATGCTGTCCCCTCGAAGAGGAGGACCGCGCAGTGACTGATCGGTTTTTAAAGCCAACAATGAAGACAACACCAACAACACCAACAACAGCAACAACAACACAAACAACAACAACAACACAAGCAACAACAACAACACAAGCAACAACAACTACACAAGCAACAACTACAACACAAGCAAAAACTACAACACAAGCAACAACAACAACATCAACAACAACGACAACAGAGACTCCATCCTGGCTATCTATATTCAATACGAATCACGACTATACGCAACCTTCAGTAGCGATAAGTGCGCCATTTAGTCGGGACGAATTTGTGTTCCAAGACGCGAATACTCAAAATAAAGCCGCTTGCCAGACACCGCTGTACGAGGGCATATGTCTGGGCATCTCGGAGTGTGCGAGTCTGGAGCCGCTGTTGAAGCAGCAGCGCCTCAGTGATATTGATGTGCAAACGTGTCGTGGTGGCACCACTGAGGAGATCATTTGCTGCCCCATCAGTTTGAAACTGCAGCCGCGCGGTCAAATTGATAACTATTTACGTGCCGGCTCGCAGCTAACACAGTCCCAACAAACTGAGGAGCAGGCTCAGTATCAGAATAACAATGGTGATGTGGAGCAGGAATTGCAGCTGCTGAGTCATTATACGCATCTGGCAGCACTTGCGTATCCGAATGCCGCATTCGATGGACATGTGCATCGCTGCACGGCGGTGGCGTTGACGCCGCGTCTGCTGCTTACCGTTGCTGGCTGCGGGCGGCCAAGTCATGCGGTTTTTGGCGTCGCCGATATGCGTGATGTTGACAGCGACGAGGATTATCTAGTTGATATTCGAGTGAGCTACGCATCTCTCCCTTTCCCTTTCCCTCTCTCTCTCTCTATCTCGTTCTCGTTCTCTCTTTATATAGATGGCTTATGATTATCGCTTTCTTGTTTTAGAGCGTGGCTGTGCTTCGACAGGATTTTGAGCTGTTGCATCTCCAGCATCCGTTGGAAGTGGGCCCCAAACTCAAACTCGCTCCCACATGCACGCATTTTGAGCTCACGCGCTTGCAGATCAGCGGACAGCTAGTGGCCACCGCCTGGGCCAAGGGCAATGGTACGCTTACACTTCACCACTCTCAACTCGATCCATTCCAAGAAAGTATCTTTCTTTTTGCAGGTAGCGATTGTCCCTTCTATGAGCTGCCCATGCGTCTGCTGCCCTTCGATGGCTGCAAGGACATTGACAATGTGGCTGGTGTGCAGAATTTACCAACGGCGCATCTTTGTCTGGAGCCCATTAATTTGGCTGCGCTCGCTGCCAACAAGTCCAGCTCATGTGCGCCATGCCCGGCGGTTGTTGGCAGCGTTTTACATTTGCGGCGCCCCAATGGTGCTCGTTGTGTGCTTGGCATTGCCACGCCCACGGGCGCCAATTGCGATGCACAGGCGATGTATTTTACAAGTGTGTTGGATGCGCAACTCTACGAGTTCGTCGAGCAACAACAGCAGCCTTAGCATTAGCCAACGACAAGGATTGCAGCATTTACGTATGTTTTAAGCTTCAACTGTTTCCACAGCGCTGCTGCAGCTTTAGTTGCTACTGCTTCTGAGTCGCGTTGTCTTCCTAATTTTGATTAATTTATAGGAGTTACGTATTTGATTAGTATATGCTATCTGATCTGCTCTTTATTTAAATAAAGTCTCCGAATATGCTTATATTATGTATAGGCTAAAATACAACTGGCACTCTCAAGCATATTAAGATGTAAAGAGATTCGTTAAACTGGTTTTTCCTCGCAAAACCAAACAGCCCAAAAGCCAATTATAAGTCCATCGCTGCAAGGTTGTCGTCATTTCAGACTTTTTGGGTAGGCGTTCAAAAAATACTAAAATATATCATGCAATACAGTTACCCAACGGTTGGAGTCGATTTTCTTGAGATTGAGATTGGCTTATTTATTTATTTGTATGATGTATTTTTATATATTATGTGTTTTTAATTTATTTCATTTTTAAAATCTTCAGATGTGTTTCAATTCTGAAAACAAAAATTTAAGAAATTTGTTGATTGAAACTAAAACTTGATTTACTCACTGCTTGGTAGTTAATTGAATAAGAAAATCAGTTCAGGGAACAAACCACGCTTAGAGAAAGTATTTGTATGCATTTGGGTAAAATTAAAACTTATAAATATGTATAAGCAGAGACTTTGGGCAAACTCAATCATACGTTGCGGTTCAATTCAGTAGCGGTCTCTACATTTCAATCTGGCTCCGACTTTGAGTATGTATTTCCCTTGAATCACAGTTGTTGTTGTTACTACTGCTGGTTTTTTTTTGCTGCTGTGCTGTTTGCTGATTAATTCTTGAACAGCGACCTGTACTTATATATAATACTTATGTAGTACCTATATAGCTGCGCTCAGTTGCGTATTTTGATTCTGTGAAATGCTAAAAAAAACAAAACCGGTTCGCCGCTGGCTGCTATCAACAATAAAACAACAGCAACAACAACAACAACAACTGCTGCTTGGCCACTTGCTCAGCTCTGGTTCAGCTCTGGTTCAGCTCTGGTTCAGCTCTGGCTGCGGCTCCAGTCACACCAACGTTTTGCGTTCTAGTCGTAGCTTCATTTGGCAAAGCGACGCGGTGCTGAGCGGTAGCCCCCCATCCTCAGAGTCCAGTCGAAAAGCCGATAAGCGTTTTCGTATATCGCCCTGGCACCGGTTTACATTTTTTGCCTTATATTCAGTGGTCGATTGCATGTGTTCTTTGTTTTGCCTTTATTGTTTTTGTTCTTTTTTTCAATGTGCCTTGTGCTATTTTAATCAGTGTTTCGAGAATAACGGCATATAAAACAACAAAAATTTCAATCTCACCAAAAACAAGTTGATAACTTGTAACTGTCAAAGGTCTGTCCAACAATACGCTAAAACCTCATTATAATAATAATATTAATTATATAGAAAATCGAATTTCTGTGCATTTGTGTGATACGAGATGGCACATTCTGTATTTCAATCGCACATATACAGTGATTGCAGATCTAAGAGCGTTTTCACATATCCTATTAAGAGCTGCATAAAGTCACGATTAACAAAATCAACCAGTTTCATGAAGCGTGTATTATTGTGACGTCAGCAAATACATATATAGTGTAGAAATGTTTGCATGCACTTAAGCGTACCTAAATAAAATCGCATGCTTAAGTTATGAATAAAACTTTTTTAGATATATATTGAGCAAATCAGTTATAAATCAACAAATTTGTTTATATAAATATAGAGCCTGTAATTTTCGCATATAGTCAAAGCTAGGCTTAAGTCATGAAGTTATTTGTACTTGAATTTGATTAATATAGAGTTGTGTTAAAAACATTTATATTTTCATATTAATGTATACAAGTGTACAATTGGCGGACGTACTGTCTACAAATATAATCATACAGCTTATATATTATGTTAATTGGCCTCGTACAATCTTGCGCTTTTAAATAAGTAATTTACCCATATTATTCAGTTAGTGATTTTCCTATAGATTTTTAAAAATACAATTTCATTACAGCTTTTCGCTCTCTTAGCACCACAATCAGTTATGATTCATAATAAAACACCAAAATATTAGAGATATCTGCAACCACAACTAAAATTCTCAGCTAAATATCATGAGATTGCTTTCAGCTGCAGAAACGACTCTCAGTCAAAAGATAATTTGTTAATTTGCTGAAAATTTTAACTACAATTGTAGCACATTTCTGATGAAACTTAATCAGTCAAATGTTAGATAAGCCAATTTTTGCTAGAGGCTACTAATTCGAAAAGTAAAAACGTATGCTAAATAATGAGCTGGAAAGTTATATTTCTTAAATAACCAGCTACTCTCAAAGAGTAGGCGTAGAAAAAGTAAAGAGTAGAAGAAAGCTTGTAATTGGATGGAAAATGTTCTCTGAATCACAGTTAAACGTAATCATCTAGCGGACTACCTGCTTCATGTGACAAAAGCTGATTTCCGAAAGTTTTTGTATTGGAATTTCCCATGTAGCTGATGGGACTAATGTTTGTCAGACTATAATTGATATATAGGTCAATGACAGGTTCACTATTATCAACAATGCTGCGATCTAAATGGAGCACGAACACAAAAACAAAAGCTTTTTTGAGTGGCGAGGAAATACAAAAACAGACAAAAAATACAAAAAGAAAATCAAATAAATAAGAAAAAAACCTGAAGAGCCACTTGAATTAAGAGCTGAGAACAACAGTAGCAGGTAGACTGTTTCATTCGCACAATCTACGAAATAGCTAGAAACCAAAAGTAATAAATATAAATAGCCCCAAACAGTAATAAATATAATACATATATCTTTGCTTGTGTGAGTAAATATATTAAACACGGGGTTGATAACATCTTTGTTGCAAATGGCTGCTCGAAATACATGTTTTAAATAAATTCCATAAAGTGTATTTCAAGTTAAAATATAATTAATATATGTATATTCGTTATTATAATGAATTTATGAGTATATAAACATATACGCATTGATTTGCTGTAAAGTCATTAAGTGAGCAAATTACTCTCTTTATTTTATCAAAAATTTGGTTAGAAATTGTATTTATAATGTAGCTTATATTTTGATTCAAAGTTTTAAAATATCAAATTGCAGCACCGATCAAGGGATTTTTGGGCAGTGATCATGACGCGAATGAGAGCCAGTCTAACCACCGGCAGCCTGCTGCTTTGTGTGCTTCTGCTGGGCAAGTTGTCACACATTGAGGCACGTGAAGGTATTCTTCGCACTGAATTATCTCTTTTTAACTGTTGCTTGTATTGACCATATATATGCTTCAGAAGGTGATGCGTGCATGTTGAAGGAGAATCTACCGGGCGTGTGCAAGGCATCATCCAAATGTGAGCCCGTAATTAACAATTACATTAAAACGGGCGTACTGACTATAGATGATGTGCCCAGCTGTGGCCTGGGCACACACGAGGAGATTGTCTGCTGTCCGATAGCCGAGTGCTGTGACGGCAAAACACGGTAAGAGTTGAGAGCATGTATACAAAATAAATATATGTATAAATAAGGGTATGCAAACGCGTATTGCTGCTTTTGTTGTTGTTTCCCGCTCAAGAAAAAAACGAAGATCTGTGCCGATTGCAGTTGCATGTTTCACGTTGCTTGCTATTCAAAAGAATGTGGCGTCTAACACAATCCATCTGATTTGCATGTAGTCCAAGCCAGGTCCAAAGTACCAAAGCCAGAACAACAACAACTACAGCAAGAACAACAACAGCAAGAGCAGCAACCACAACACGAAGAACAACCACAGTAGCAGGCAGCAGTGGGAACATGGAGAGCGACGGGAGAGTTGGCAATTTAGACCTAGATGTGGAGTCGAAATATTTTGATTTACAGGATATGCTTAACATTCGGCAAAAGCAAAAGCCGCAGCAGCCTCAACAACAACCCAAGCCAATAACTCACGAATACATTCAACAGCGGCCTAGTTCCTCGCCAGACACTGCATCTTTGTCCGCTCCACAGCCCCACAACTGGCAGCGGGGAACGGAACAGTTTCAGGGCATTGGTCTCTGGGCGTCCGCTCCGGGTCAGAGAGAGCCCAAGATCATAAACAGACCGCAATCGCTGGTGCAGCCGGTAATTGAGCGCAGACCAACATCTGTGCAAAAACCACAGCAGCCACAGCAACCACAGCAAACAGTGGACCTAATACATCTGGTCAATGATCGACTGCGTCAGCAGGGCATGAACATTGTTCCAGCGGAACAGGGGACCGAATTTCACCGGCCCAGGGAGCGGATAATAATGACGACCACCATGCCCAACGTCGATTTGAATCCCTGGGCACCGTTTCGATTTCAGGAGCCGCCGATCGATAAAATCGTTTCGAACGAACTGGGAAACGACAAAGCGGTCGTATTTGGGTTTGTCTCAGTGTTAAACATTGACATCATTAAAATTACCCTTTGCCTGACTTACCACTCATTTCTAGTCTAAATATTCCTATATGCATATTTACAGGCCAGAAACAACAACGACGCCCACAAGTCGGGTTTTAGTTCCTGATGGCGAACGGCCGGCAATGCGAGGTATGTGCAGTTTGCTTTCATATTTATTTTAATATACATTAAATGCAGTCCAGTTCAGTTCAAATCTTTTAAAATAATTTAAATAATACAATTTTTCTTAAATAATGTGTTAGTTATGTTATTGCTTATAATAATAATTTATATTTAGATAACGTAAATAAAAAATAAATCAATTTCATAAGCTGAAAATTAAAATGATATTCACAAACATAAAGACTCAAAATTAAAAACAAGAATAAGGAATGTACACTTAAAAAAATCTGGCAAACGATCTAAAGTGGTTAAACATTTGATTAAGGGATTTGAAAAAAACCCATCAAACAAATTCAATGTGGATATATTCTAAGAAAAACCTAGTCCTATTTATACTGTCTTGTTCTGATAATTTGAAGGACAATTAATTTTTAAATATTCTTAAGGCAGTAAAGCTAATTCTGGTTTTAAAAATCGGCAGTTTCTGGCAGCACAAACAAAGTACTCATTACCATTACCATCGTGTGTATAGCTAAAGAACTTCTTGACTTAATCGGATTATATTATTATAGTTCATTTGATATTAGGATTGATTTGGGAACTTAAATACTTATTAGATAACTCATAATAACTCAAAGTAATCAAGCCCTTAAATTAAGAACTGTCTGGAAAATGTATATGATGAGAATAATAGTAGGTTAGGTTAGGTTGTATCGGCTGTCAGCCCGGTGGGCTGACACACATAGGCCATATTTGGCCCGTTATGATACCGAATGGATCTGGGGATTTTCTCCTACAAATCGTGCTCTTTTAAAATATTCCAAAAAATTCAGACATTTGACCAGCCAGATGCGTTTATGAATTTCGCTATTCTGGCCGGTCTCATGTGTCGAAGCTCCGATAAGCCAGTTAGGGAGTAGTTTCCCAGGATTGCCAACCTTTTCCTGGCAAGTGTTTGGCAGAGGCAGAAGAAGTGTTCCGGAGATTCCACCTCTTCCTCCTCTTTGCAGCTTCTGCAGAAATCATTATACGGCACCTGGAGTCTGTTGGCATGAATACCGACCAGCCAGTGCCCCGTTTGAGCCCGGATCACTGCAGAACAGTTTGTCCGACTCAGACTACACAGCTCTTTGCTGCGCTTAGCGTTGATAGTTGGCCATCTCTGGTGTGCTATGCGGGCACAGGTGGCATTTTGCCATTTTCTACATGACCTGCGCCTGTTTTCCTCCTTGATGTTGAGCTTACAGGTAGCTAGAGGCATACTAATACATTCCTTGTCTGAGAGGACTAATACCTTTCCTAGCTAGCTCATCAGCTTTACAGTTGCCTTCAATGTCCTGGTGTCCAGGAACCCATATCAGGCTAATAACATACTGGTTTGCCATCTCGTGTAGAGATTTGCGACAGCTTGCTACTGATATCGAATTTGATGATATCGAGCTAATGGATTTAATTGCTGACTGGCTGTCAATATAAATATTTATATTGCCAGGGCTAACTTTGAGCCTCTCTAGGCAGTCTAGTGCTTCTTTTATGGCCAGTACTTCAGCTTGAAAGACACTGCAGTGTGTTGGAATGCTGAACGATAGCTCCGCCTACGCGGTTTTCTAGCTTCGAGCCATCTGTAAAAAGGTTATGGCTGCCGGCGGACCGGGTGTGCCATGAACCCATTCCTCCCTTTGGGGGAAGTATGTATTGAAGGGGGTTTCCATTTGCGTTACGGGCACGCAGTAATCTGTTTTGGAAGGAATAGTTGGATTTCCTTCTAGGATAGAAGCATGGCCTGTACTCTGAGTTGTCCAGGCGAGGGATTCTCTGAGCCTTATGGCCGTGAGTGTTGCATTTTCCATTCCTTGTCTTCCCAGACATGGAATGTCCAGGATAGCGTCAAGTGCCTCACTAGGTGTGGTATGAAGCGCCCCTGCGGGGGACAAGAGAAGGGACTTTGTAATTTCTTGTAAAAAGAAAAACGTTCCGTTTTATTTGGGTTTACGCCTAAACCACTCTCCTGTGCCCAGCATGACAGTATCTTTAGTTTACTAGTCATGAGGTAACAGAGAGTTTGTGGGTATTTACCCCTAAAAATTACCGCAACGTCATCTGCGTATGCAACCGTACGGCAGCCGCCCCCTCCATGTCCCACAGCAGTTTATTAATTGCAATGTTCCATAGTAGGGGTGACAGGACGCCTCTTTGTGGCGTACCTCTGCTGACGAACCTGGAGAGAGTTGACGACCCAAGTGTGGATATCACAGTCCTGCAAGTAAGCAATTGATTGATCAATCCCACTAGACTGGGGTCAATCCCCAGGTTCAGCAGAACTCCAGTTATGGCTGCCGGAGTGACGTTGTTAAAGGCGCCTTCAATGTCAAGGAACGCTATTAGGGTATACTTTTTATGGAGTAGAGATTTCTCTATCATGGAGACCACAGAGTGAAGGGCAGTATCTGTGGATCTGCCCTTCCTGTAGGCATGTTGGGACTCCGACATTAGCTTGGAGTCATTGGATGCTGTGAGATGGAGACTTATGAGTCGTTCTAGAGTCTTTAGCATGAAGGATGACAGACTGATGGGTCTGAAATCTTTGGCGCTGGTGTGCGATGGCTTCCCGGCTTTGGGTATGAAAGTTATTTTAGACTGGAGCCATGTCGGTGGGATGCGACCAGTCTTTAGAAGATTTCATGTAGCCAGTTAATGGCTGTATTGCGCGCCTTCTGTAATTGAACTGGGATTATTAGGTCTGGGCCTGGAGATTTAAACGGCTTGAAGCTGTTTACTGCCCATTTTATGTTTCCTTTGTGTATAAGAGATTTTAAAGATGTAATCTCTATACAGGTGGTTTCTGTGCACCTCGAGGACTGCTCGGAGCAGCCAGGGAAGTGCGTTTTAAGGAGGATCTCCAGTGACTCTTCGCTGGAGACCGACCATGAGTTGTCATCCTTTTTCAGATAACCTAGTGTGGGGTGATTTTTGATAGAACTTTTCTGAGCCTTGCAGCTTCATTAGTTAAATCAATATCTATGCAGAAATCTCTCCAAGATTTCTTTTTTTCCCGTCTGGTGGCTTTTTTGTATTCAGCCAGACTTGATTTGTATTTAGACCATTGAAGGTCGTTATTTTGCGCTTTCGCCGCATTGAAGAGAGACCTACAACTTTGTCGAAGGACATTTAGTTGAGGTGTCCACCATGGTGGTTTCTTCTTGCGCATTGGCAGGCTGCCTTGAAAGCCTTACTGCATGCTATAGTGAAGGTCTCTGTGAGATTACAGAGATGAGCTAAGTTGTCCGGGCCTTTAGGTGGGTGTTCCGAAAGGGTTCGGTCAAGTTTCGCTTTGAAGGTTTCCCAGTTCGCCTTCTTCTGATTTGCGACTGAACTGGTTTTGGATGGCTTGCAAGAAGCTCGAATTCTATATATATTCTATCATCAGAGAAGGAGTGGTCATCAGACACTCTCCAACTTGTTAGCTGGTCACTCATAGATTGTGAGACAAGGGTCAAATCGATGACCTCTCTCCTATTTTTAATAATAAAGGTGGGATCATTTTTCGTGTTACATACTAAAAGGTTAGTACTAAGGATGAAGGATAGGAGTGACTCACCCCTCGGATTTGTGTTCGTGCTCCCCCACTGAGTGTGGTGGGCATTGGCGTCGCAGCCTATGACTAGGCCGATTTTGTGCTTCTCGCACTCCTGGACGAGGGATCTTGTTGTCTCGTCAGGTGGTGGGCCAGTGCTATCATGGGCCATGTAGGCAGATAGTAGCCGTATCGGAGCTGACTGGAGCTCCAGGTTTACCGCTGTGTTGTCGCCATTGCTAAAATGATGGAGCAGAAAAATACTTAGATATTTTTTCGCGAGTATACAGGTACGTTTTTTACCTTCATTTTCAGCTACTAGGAGCTTATAATTGTTGTTTCCTAGTCCGCAAACCTTGCCTCCGATCACCCAAGGTTCTTGGACTAGTATTATATCATCTCCGCCTTCAGCCAGGCGGAGCATCAGGGCAGCAGATGCTGCTTTACAGTGGTGAAGGTTTATCTGTCGTAGTCTCAAGGACATCCGGAGACTCAACCCTCACCACCGTATTGTTGCTGTCCTCTTCATCAGACAGCGTGAAGTCGTCGTCGTCCAACTCGTGACACATGGCCTCAAGGCCCCGTGTCAGAGTTGACGCGTCCGACGTGTAGCCAGGCTCCAGCTCATCATCGGTTGCTCCAATCTCCGCAGGAGGACCCTGTTAAGTCGTCTTGCTACAGACGACAGGGTCTCCTCCGGCCGTTGCATCCGATTTATATACCTTTACGGTAATGGAGCTGAAGCCAAAATTGAGCTCGCATTTGGCGGATTCAATGGGGGCCAGTGATTCTTTGTTGAGAATCAACCCATCCGTGGCCTCAATCTTCACCACCCTCCAATCGTGGGTGGGTAAAGAAGGATTGCATAATTGCAATAAATTTAGCACCTGGTCTGGTTCCTTTAAGGAGGCCGCGATCCAGATGCGCGCACGAGGTCTACTCGGGACTTCGCTCCAGTCGACAGCGACCAGCTTCGCCCCAGGGTAGACCTCGCCAATACCCGCTATAAGCCCGCCCCTTCTGAGCCTATAGCTCTTCCATCAGCCCCAGATCCCGTACGAATGCTAGGATCGTTGTTGGGTTGAGGTCTACTATGTCTCTAAAATTCAAGACATGCATCTCTAGGATGCTACATCTTCTTCTAGCTAGTGCGACACATTCTGCTAGGTTTTGTATCGAGGATTCCTCCTCTCTTTCACAAAACCTGCAGAGATCGTTACTATATATACCTAGTCTACTTAGGTGACTTCTTAGTCTACAGTGTTCCGTCATTAGACTGGTAAGTATCCTAAGATTGTTCTATCCC
This sequence comes from Drosophila cyrtoloma, assembly GCA_035042485.1. Taxonomy (NCBI): domain Eukaryota; kingdom Metazoa; phylum Arthropoda; class Insecta; order Diptera; family Drosophilidae; genus Drosophila; species Drosophila cyrtoloma. The sequence goes on from JAWNLH010000780.1 coordinate 232,924, forward strand.
ATGGTTATAACCTGCTTAAATCGTTTAAGATTATAACCACCTAGGAGACATCTGGCTTGGCGGAGTCCTACTGCCTCCGACCAGCTCTGCTGCCGCATCTGTTTCTCTTCATTTCTGAGTACCAGTCGTATAGTGTGCCTTCCTATGCCACAATACGGTTCTAGTCCTATCAGGGGCCTTTCTGCCCCCATTCTCGCCTGCTTATCAGCCGCCTCGTTACCCGCTATGTCCCTGTGGCCCGGGACCCATCGCAGGCTAAGCCTGTTGTGAGTCCCAAGTAGGTTTAGCTTTGATCGAGCCTCCTGCACTATCTTAGATGTTATTTTAGTCCCCGTTATTGCATTTAATGCTGCTTGACTATCGGATAGGATGGATATATCTGTATTCCGATAGTTCCGTTTTAGGTTAAAGTCCGCACATCTTCCTATCGCACATACCTCAGCTTGCAATATGCTGGTGTGCGTTCCTAGGGATTCATGGTAAGATACCCGAGGGCCCACCCCTCCAAGACCTGTGCCCTGATTGGTGAGTGATCCGTCGGTGTACCACTTTATGGTGTGCGGTGTCATAGGGTGGACCTCTTCCAGAGTTGTCCAGTCCCTTTTACTGCTCATACGAACTGTGAAAATTCGCTAGAAGCTGTATTCGGCTTTCATTTCGTCCCGTAGCAGGGGCAGTTCATTTGAAAGGAGTTGGGCATCTTTATGGCTGAGGATGTGATTGCCCCCAACTCCTTCTGCTGACATCCTTAAAAGCGTGGCTTTCTGCTTGAGCCTTATGGTATGGTGGAGTGGTGTGAGCTCCATTAAGGCTTCAAGGGCCATTGTTGGGCAGGTGCGCATTGCTCCTGTCATACAAACGCAGGTCATTCTTTGCAACTTTTGCAGTTGCTTTTTACGGTGATCAACCGCGCCCTGTCACTCCATGCTATCACCCCATAGGTTAGCATGGGTCTTACTATCATTAGGTATAGCCATCTTACTATCTTTGGTGACGTACCCCATGATTTACCGGCAATGCTACGACATGTATAAAGCGCTCTGGAGCACTTCAGTATCGTATTTTGCACATGGGTTCCAAAGTTAAGCCTGCTGTCAAATGTGACTCCCAGGTATTTAACCTCCCTACTCGTTTCTAGTAGGGTCCCTGAGAGCCATATTTGCCTCATCCTCTGTAACTTATGTCGTCTGGTAAAGGGGACGATGACCGTTTTCGTAGGGTTTAGGTTGAGTCCAACCTCCATACACCAGTCATACGTTATCCTTAGCCCTGACTGGACTATGTAACAGAGTGATTCTTCAAATTTGCCTCGCGCTATGATAACAATCAAAACTTACTTATCTTAGATGTCACAGCAGATAAATCTTCTCTAAAAGCATTAATGAATGCCAATTTAATGACTTGAAATAGTGATAAGAGTCATTTATTCTGATAGTTTTGGGTTTCATTTGAAAATGCTGATGCTTTAAGTTGAAATAATCAAATGACGATGACGTTATCGCATATTTTTATACCCTGAACCCATTAAAAATACGTGAAAAGGGTATAATGGTTTTGTGCAAATGTATGTAAGAGGCAGAAGGAAGGATCTCCGACCCCATAAGGTATGTATATTCTTGATCAGAATCAACAGCCGAGTCGATATAGCCATGTCCGTCTGTCTGTCCATCCGTCCGTCTGTCTGTATGAACACGTGGATCTCAGAGACTATAAGACCTATAGACTTCAAATTTGGAATATATGTTATCGTATACCTGGCGCAGATCAAGTTTGCTTTATTTTATCGATGACTGCCTCCGTTTCTCAAATATCGATACATTTCAATTCCCGATAGCACTAAATGCTACACCTTTAAAGGCAGAATCTTCTAATTCTAATTCTATTATTGATCAACTGCCTAAATTTCATCAAGATCGGATAAGAAACACCCAAGTTATAGTCGAAAATATATTCTTATATTGATCTCATTTCTATCAGAAAGAGATGGCGCGATATTCGAGGCGAGCGTCAATATGTTTTTGTGTGTATTCTGCAGATCCGTTATCCATGATTGTCTGTACATATGTCTGTATGTATGTATGTATGTGCACGTGTTTGTAGCCAGCCAGTTCGGGTCAGTTCGGACCTGTGAATAAAAACATGCGCTGCATTCGTTTTTTTAATCTTCAGTGTCTGTGCTTGCTAAGGGAAATGAGTGCACTTGCAGACCTGCTCACATTTGGGTGCAAAACTTTATATAGGGAAATTTACCAATAATTTTAGAATTAACAGCTGGGTTCAGGGTATATCGTAGTCGAGCTCAGTCGACTACAGCATTCTTACTTTTTTAATTAGTCCTTTTATCATAACGGGTAATGATAAAAGGAGATAGATAGCACCAAAATAAAAAATTGGGAGAACGTTGCTGTCAGGCGTACCCGATTACGGAATACTCTATTACCAGGTGGCAAAGAACTTTCCAGTGAGTGTGGTGGGGTGGTTGAATTCTTATTAATGTATCTTTTTTTGTTATTCTTGCTCCAAAATTGATTTGTGGGGCTAAGATGGGCGTGACCAAGAAATTTTCTAATCAATCTTAGGAAGAGACTCTGTAATCTACCTCAGACATGCCTCCAGCTCAAAACTTGTGAACAATATAAGCACTTCCGATTTTTAGTAGTGTGAATGGACTTGGGTCGGTGGATGGACGTCTAGCATCTAAATTTTGTTACATTAGCTTTAAAATTGTGTGAGATATGAGGTTCGAGTCTATATTCCCAGTTTCAAATCTCTAGTTTCGAGGGCGTCAAAAAAACAGTCGCGTTCATACAAACGAACAGATTGACAGACAGACAGATAGCGTGACGGACAGTGCACAAGCAGATGTAGCCGTACACCTTCAGAATTAGAGTGTAAACATTATTCGGCTTCTCCCCATACAAGACAAAGACTTTTTGTTGTCCAATTGTTGCTTTTATCGCAAACCACTTATATTTTGTTCGTTTAGTTGATTCGCCAGCTCCAAATAGCTAGTGTCGGTTCAGAAATATATATTCACATTTATAAAGTGTCGGTTTCTTAAATTTTTCATTGTAAAGCCTATTCTGTGTCCAATTTAAGAAAGCGCGTAATCAATATGGGAACACACTCTGCAGTATACGAAGGTAATCGTACAAATTCCCGCGAGAGTTCAAAAATGTTTTTAAAGACAATTGATAATATTTTAGCGAGTGCTCCAAAAACACGCCCGTTCCTTATGCTTATGATTGGCCTTATCATAGGTTATTGTGTGGCCGAGTTCATTTCCTACATAACCATATCTGAAGGCATCGAGCCCACCAACTTTCTGGCCAGTACTGACTCTAATATCCGTTCCCCGCCATCCCATGCTGATGATCTTATACCACATTTTGATGTCCTTCGGCACGATCATCCAACCGATAATACCTCGCTGGCCGATCAGCTAAAGAAGGATGTGCGCATTCTCTGCTGGGTTATGACAAATCCGAATAACCACAAACTGAAGGCCCGTCATGTTAAGCGCACTTGGGGCAAACGCTGTAATATTTTACTGTTCATGAGCTCCGGAGCGGATGATCAATTTCCTACGGTGAAGCTGGATGTGGGCGAGGGTCGAGAGAATTTATGGCGTAAGGTGAAGGAGGCCTTTAAGTATGTTTACAAGCATCATTTCAACGATGCGGATTGGTTCTATAAAGCTGATGATGACACCTATGCAGTGATTGAGAATTTGCGCTATATGCTATTTCAAACCATTCGTGGCTCAGGGTTACATTTCAGGAGGAGCTGGACACGTACTGAGTCGCGAAGCATTGCGTCGCCTCGTCGTTGAGGGTATTCCCATTTCCGAAATCAATGAGGATATTGAAATTGGTAATTGCATGGAGAATTTAAATATGACAGCTGGCGATTCACGTGATATCAATGGTCAAGGACGTATGTTCCCTTTTGATTCTGAGGCTCATTTAATATCCAATAAGGATTAGGGCTTTTGGTATTGTCAATATCATTTCATTATGTCGAACTCAATCTGATGTATGTTCCAATTATCGTGAATAAGAGGGATTTGGTTCGTTTTTTAAACAGTTGAAATCAATTATTATTATTGTTATTAAAAAGTGTTAACCAAACCAAACCACTTTTATATTTCTAATTAGTTTTTTTTTAAACAGATTTTTAAATGTATCAAAATAATGTTGAACATGCTTGCCTTCATATATTATTCTTATTGTTATTATTATTTTCATACTCTGATACCAAAGGTAGTATAAATTGCTTTGTACAAATTAACACCTTTCAAAAATCCGGAAGAAGTATTTTGGACCACGCCCACTCCGCCCCAGAATTCCCAAAAGTCCATAACTCCCGTAGTTTAATAGCTACCGTTACCAAACTAGGAAAGAAGGTTACTAGGAAACTCTTCCAACATTTCTTTTCCGCCACGCTCACTCCAGCCCATAAAATTCACTGAAGGATATAACTATCGCGATTTTTATGGCAAACTTGGACGGTAGATTATTAAGAATCTCCTACAAAAAATCTTGGCTACACCCACCCTGTCCTGTGGCACCTGTTATCAGATGATATCACTTATGGAATCAGAGTATTTCGAAGTCGGTTACGCCCGACTGCAACATTCTCACTTGTTTTGTTTATTGATATAATTATTTTTGTATTGTTATTATTATTATCACATATATTATATATAAAAATGTATATAATATTATATAATATTTATTATTATTATTCGCTGCAGCGTGCCAGCAATTTCAGGAACTCCAGAATGAGCAAACCCTAACGAAGCACATTTTAGGTGGTATTGAGGTGGAGCAAGGCACCTATCCGCATATGGCGGCAATAGCGTTTAGCGTTTTTGGTACATTCGTTTATCGTTGCGGTGGTTCGCTGATCTCATTTCGTCATGTACTGACGGCTGCCCATTGCGTCAGTACAGATTTGCCCGTTCATGTTCGACTTGGAGCGGTAGATATCTCGGAGGACAGAGAACATCAGGATATTGCCGTCACGGTAAGTGATGCGATTATATACATACATTCATATATTTTCTTTCTAATTTCTTTTTACTCTGCAGTCAAATGTTGTCCTGCATCCCGATTTTGTGAGCAGCAGCAAATACAATGATATTGCCATACTTGAGCTGGCTAAGAAGGCCATACTGAACCGTAATGTAAGTCCAGCGTGTCTCACACTCGACAGCGCTGATCCCCCAGAAACTGCTGAACTTTATGTAGCCGGCTGGGGCGTTATGAATCAGACAAGTAAGTTACCGTTATTTATTTTTGGCTTAAATAAATGAGCAATTTTGATGGCATATTCAAGAAGAACGTTCATTAGATCAAAACCAGAATCAACTTCTGCTAGCTGTTTATTAACTGCGCCACCAAATCTCAGTCAAAGTACTTTGATTTGGACAGGCGGATACATATAAATAGGACTGATTATGTCCTGTTTATTATTGATATAATAGTTATTACAGTGAAAGATGAGTATTGGATTTACAACGTAGTGTTCTACTCTATAAAACAACGACTTATTTCCCCGACACACCGACAACCTTACAACTTTAGGTACTCGGGACTTTGACGACTTCCTATTGGTGATCTTAACGCTGCGCTTCACGAACTCGACTCTCTCGTTCTGCTGCTCTTCACCGACACAGCAACACACTGTAATCCCACTGTACTATTTTAATTTTAAGGCTACGGTCTTCAAATGTGGTTGGTGGGTTGTTGGCGATGTCCTTCAAAGATCGGCAAATGCCACGCCAACTCCAACTCCACCGCACCCATGCCTTTCACCCCTAAAAATATTAAATGGCTATATATTCGCAGTTTTTGAGTAAAAGCCGTAAAATTTGGTTGGTATATTAATGGTAGCCGTTTTTAATAACCGATATTTTTTTGGCTGCGCCCTCTCCCGCCCATAACATTTTCAACAGCCTATATCTCCCGTATTTAAGAACTAAAGTTACCAAACTTGGAAGGAAGATAACTAGGAACCTTCACTCTCTCCCCCAACATTTTTAAAATCTCATATCTCCCATAATTTAAGTTACCAAACTTGGAAAGAAGATTAGTCGGAACCTTCTCCACAATTTTTCTGAGCCACGCCCACTCCCGCTCCCGTAATGTAAGAGCTACAGTTACCAAATTTGGAAGGAGGATTACTCCGAAGTTTCTCTAAAAATTTGTTTCTGAGCCACTCCCACTCCCGCCCCCCAAATTTCCAAGAGCCCATTTCTCCCGTAGTTTAAGAGCTACAGTTACCAAACTTCGAAGGAAGCTTACTAGCTTATATCTACCGCAATTTGAAAGGCAAACTTGGACAGTACTTCATGATTACACCCACCCTGTTCTTTGCTACCTGTTATCAGCTGGTATAACGTATGGTAACAAAGTATTTCGCAGTCTGCAACGTTCTCTCTTTTTTCTCAATACATACATTAATATATACTCTAACCCATCGAGTTATCTTTTCACGTACATATTTGTGTATTTGCACAGCACGACATACCTCGAAGATATTGCTGCGTGCCCCGTTGAGTGTTGTGCCCTTGAAGGAGTGCCACGATTCGTATGCCCTGCAACCTGTTACTAAAAAAAATTTGGCACAGGGAGTTATCGATTCGCTGCTGTGTGCGGCGGATAAGAAGAATGGCACGGCGGACGCCTGCCAGGGCGATTCTGGTGGCCCGCTGATCCTGGAGGAGGATATTGTGAATAACAAATACAGCATATTGGGCATCATAAATTCAGGCCTTGGATGTGCAAGCAAGATACCGGGACTGTACACACGCGTCGCACCATTTGTGGATTGGATAGAGAAGGTCGTTTGGCCAAATAATGTTGTGTAATGTTGTGTACTGTTCTCATATTAATGGACCTTTCATTTAATTAATTTGCGATTAATTCTAAGCAAATCGATTTTAAATACAAAGGTCATATACCTTGGCCATAATACCATCTAAGATAATTTCAATGAAAGGCATTAGGATTTCCTGGATGAGTTCCAATTATCGGAAGGTTGGCAAAAATGTGATTGTTAAGACTTAAGCCCCAAAACTACCGCTAGCCGATCTCTTGGTGTTACTCAATTTGCATTTTGTTGCATATATTATTTGATAATGATAAGTTTTTCATTTTCCAATAGTTCCTGGACTCCGTGAGGATTACATTACATTATATAAGATATCATGGTGCTTACCAAAATGCATAATAAATAAATTAAATTAAGAATTAAAAACAGAACATTTTAATTTTGCTATTACTGTTGCTTTTGTGCTGAATCATGGTGAGGGGTATTCTGCCGGGCATGTGCAAAACATCATCCAAATGTGAGCCCGTAATGACTACTGATGAAGTGTCCAGCTGTGGTTTTGGCGATTATTGGTAACATCACATTGAAGACCGGCGACTTGGATCCCATAGAGAAGATGTGCGGGCACCTTTTCCGTCGAGCTTATGTGGGTAATCGACAGTCCAAAACCCCACTATCTGAGTTCTAAAAAGCTGTTGAACCGATATCAAATCGAGTTTTTTTTCGTTATAAACCAATCTGGAGGCTGAAGACATTATTATTTTGTTATTTTCATTTAACTTCTACATATTATATTAATTTCATTAGCATTGCCTTTAAACGAATTTCGCACCTAATAAAAAATGTTCTGTTAATGCTACAAATTTAATTCCTTTTTAATTTGACGTATATTTAAAACAGCTAACTTTTGTGTAATCAACAATTTTTAACAATTTTATTTTCAATTTTATAAGGCCTTTATTCGAATTTCGCAGAGTGTGTATATCGAATGCCGCGGAAAGAGTAAGTCGTTCAATAAATTAAGCTTTAAGAGCCTATATTCGTAGTGATTGGCGTGAATGGGATATCTTCTCAAGTAGTATTAACAGCTCTCTTCGCAGTTCTATACACCAGTAGATTGGCGAATCGCCTTATTTTTTAGTCGTTGGACATCGCATGATTTCTCATGGCAAAGATTATAAATTGTTGCGAAATCTCGAAATGTTTAGGGACAGCACAGCAAGGCTGCCCAGTGCTGACGAGTTCCAGAAATTTCGAGGTGACACGTGCATTTGAAATAGATCAGGAAGTGATCAAAAGAAATCTTCCTTTGAGCAAGGCTGCAGATAATTTTAACTCTAAGCTATCTCCTATCGGTACTAAGGCTCGAATCAAGAAAAAACTGGGCCGATTGATTTATCTTCTTGAGGATTTGAATGGAAAAGAGTTAGGCCATTGCCATGCAAAAGACATTTAGTAGCCAACATTTTCAATTCGCATCCCTTTGATTTTTTTCAGCTCCTATTTTTGTCTAATATGATTTTCATCTATTGTGTGTCACCTGTGCTGTAATGGTGTGAATATTTTCATTTGTAAATAGAATTTATTTGAGGCGTGCATTTTTTAATGGCAGCGCGTGTAAATGCATATATTCAATGACAAGTACATGTTATTTCGGCCTCGAGTGTACAGATTCGGTATGCTTGACCAGCATGATCGCTGCAAGCCTAGTTCAGATGGTGCAGCTGACTTAAACTTGCGCTCATTAAGCTTTTCGCTCTCAGCCCTTGAGCTTTACGCCTACTACGCCTACCTGCGCTCTGAGCAAGCATTTCGTTCCAATGAAGCTGACTAAAGCTTGGACTAATTAAATGATGCTCACGGGCACAAGCTTTTCGCTCTCAAGCCCTTGAACTTTTAAGCCATTTGCGCTTGCGCTCTAAGCATGCATTTTCTTCTTCTGCATGCTTCGGCCAGGGTCAGAAGCAATTATTAAAATCCGTGCGAAATATTTTTACAATCCATGTGAAAAATGTTCACGCTGACATAAATTTAATCTGGAAACCTCCGAAACATCCTTTTGCGCTGAGGGTTGCACAACGCAACTTAGCCTAGAGGCGTAAAGGTGGTCAACAATAACAAAACCCCTTGGTACCAATTCAAATTTTTCTTCGAGTTACAAAGGGATTAACAGCCCACTATATTTATAATTAAAAATTAAATTTAGATTTAAATTAAATTAAATTCAATATTATAAATTTGTTTTCATGTTTTTCAATTCACCGCTTTATTTTGAATTGTTGCATCTTTAATTTTGATTCTAATCGCCCACAGTCCACCTACGTCGACAGGCCTGCTGAATATTTCCGAATTATATTAAAACCAATGAATATGAATTAATTTCTTTTCATAAGAGCACACCTTAGTTTTACACGGTCGAAATTTTGATTGATTCATACACGCTTGGGTGGGTATAGAATAGAAGAAGAACAGTACCATCTTAGTTCTTCTGCTGATTAGTTCGTCAGCTTTAGGTAGGGTATAATCAGTAAGTAGACAATACAATATGTATATTTATTTTATTATACATTAATTATAGTACAGTACAGTTCAAACCGTTGTTGTTTCTTATTATAATAATTCATATTTAGTAAGGTAAAAAAAATACTTTAAAAAACTGAGAATAAAATGATATTAACAATTATAAATATTCAAATTAAAAACTAGAATTTGGAATGAACATTTCAAAATATCTGTCGGCAAAGAACCAAAGTGGTTAATCATTTGATTTAGGGACTGCGAAAGCCTCCATCAAACAACCCCCATCACATATATTTTAAGAAAAACCAATTCCAACATTCTAACATTTATATTGTCTTGTTCTGATAATTACAATTAATTTTTAATATTCTTGGGTAAGTAAAACTAATTCTTGCTTTAAAAATAGCCAGTTTCTGGAATCAAGAACTTAGGATTCATTACCCTTACCATAATTTAACTTATTAGGATTATATTATTATAGTAAATTTGATATTAGGATTGATTTGAGAACTGAAGTACTTATTTTGATAACTAATAATAACTCCAAGCAATCAAGCCCTTAAATTAAGAACTGTCTGGAAAATGTTTAGGATGAGAATAATAGTAAGTATTGTTTTATTTATTTCATTATAATTCTCTTTTTTTTCGGAATTTTCAATAAAAAGAATACCTTCTTTACATATGTTTTTATATTTTAACATGAGATTTACAGCCAGCTATTTTTCTTGTGCTGGATATAATAAAACATACATACGCATATATAAGTTTGAGTACTGGACCCCAACCTGTCAACGCCAGACCCTCTTTACGACTTTGCATGTAGATTTTGAATTGTTCTTGCCAAGCTTTTATTAATTAAAACTTACTTATCTTATATGTCACAGCAGATAAATCTTCTCTAAAAGCATTAATAAATGCCAATGTAATGACTTGACATAGTGATAAGAGTCATTTATTCTGATAGTTTTGGGTTTCATTTGAAAATGCTGATGCTTTAAGTTGAAATAATCAAATGACGATGACGTTATCGCATATTTTTATACCCTGAACCCATTAAAAATACGTGAAAAGGGTATAATGGTTTTGTGCAAATGTATGTAAGAGGCAGAAGGAAGGATCTCCGACCCCATAAGGTATGTATATTCTTGATCAGAATCAACAGCCGAGTCGATATAGCCATGTCCGTCTGTCTGTCCATCCGTCCGTCTGTCTGTATGAACACATGGATCTCAGAGACTATAAGACCTATAGACTTCAAATTTGGAATATATGTTATCGTATACCTGGTGCAGATCAAGTTTGCTTTATTTTATCGATGACTGCCTCCGTTTCTCAAATATCGATACATTTCAATTCCCGATAGCACTAAATGCTACACCTTTAAAGGCAAAATCTTCTAATTATAATTCTATTATTGATCAACTGCCTAAATTTCATCAAGATCGGATAAGAAACACCCAAGTTATAGTCGAAAATATATTCTTATATTGATCTCATTTCTATCAGAAAGAGATGGCGCGATATTCGAGGCGAGCGTCAATATGTTTTTGTGTGTATTCTGCAGATCCGTTATCCATGATTGTCTGTACATATGTCTGTATGTATGTATGTATGTGCACGTGTTTGTAGCCAGCCAGTTCGGGTCAGTTCGGACCTGTGAATAAAAACATGCGCTGCATTCGTTTTTTTAATCTTCAGTGTCTGTGCTTGCTAAGGGAAATGAGTGCACTTGCAGACCTGCTCACATTTGGGTGCAAAACTTTATATAGGGAAATTTACCAATAATTTTAGAATTAACAGCTGGGTTCAGGGTATATCGTAGTCGAGCTCAGTCGACTACAGCATTCTTACTTTTTTAATTAGTCCTTTTATCATAACGGGTAATGATAAAAGGAGATAGATAGCACCAAAATAAAAAATTGGGAGAACGTTGCTGTCAGGCGTACCCGATTACGGAATACTCTATTACCAGGTGGCAAAGAACTTTCCAGTGAGTGTGGTGGGGTGGTTGAATTCTTATTAATGTATCTTTTTTTGTTATTCTTGCTCCAAAATTGATTTGTGGGGCTAAGATGGGCGTGACCAAGAAATTTTCTAATCAATCTTAGGAAGAGACTCTGTAATCTACCTCAGACATGCCTCCAGCTCAAAACTTGTGAACAATATAAGCACTTCCGATTTTTAGTAGTGTGAATGGACTTGGGTCGGTGGATGGACGTCTAGCATCTAAATTTTGTTACATTAGCTTTAAAATTGTGTGAGATATGAGGTTCGAGTCTATATTCCCAGTTTCAAATCTCTAGTTTCGAGGGCGTCAAAAAAACAGTCGCGTTCATACAAACGAACAGATTGACAGACAGACAGATAGCGTGACGGACAGTGCACAAGCAGATGTAGCCGTACACCTTCAGAATTAGAGTGTAAACATTATTCGGCTTCTCCCCATACAAGACAAAGACTTTTTGTTGTCCAATTGTTGCTTTTATCGCAAACAACTTATATTTTGTTCGTTTAGTTGATTCGCCAGCTCCAAATAGCTAGTGTCGGTTCAGAAATATATATTCACATTTATAAAGTGTCGGTTTCTTAAATTTTTCATTGTAAAGCCTATTCTGTGTCCAATTTAAGAAAGCGCGTAATCAATATGGGAACACACTCTGCAGTATACGAAGGTAATCGTACAAATTCCCGCGAGAGTTCAAAAATGTTTTTAAAGACTATTGATAATATTTTAGCGAGTGCTCCAAAAACACGCCCGTTCCTTATGCTTATGATTGGCCTTATCATAGGTTATTGTGTGGCCGAGTTCATTTCCTACATAACCATATCTGAAGGCATCGAGCCCACCAACTTTCTGGCCAGTACTGACTCTAATATCCGTTCCCCGCCATCCCATGCTGATGATCTTATACCACATTTTGATGTCCTTCGGCACGATCATCCAACCGATAATACCTCGCTGGCCGATCAGCTAAAGAAGGATGTGCGCATTCTCTGCTGGGTTATGACAAATCCGAATAACCACAAACTGAAGGCCCGTCATGTTAAGCGCACTTGGGGCAAACGCTGTAATATTTTACTGTTCATGAGCTCCGGAGCGGATGATCAATTTCCTACGGTGAAGCTGGATGTGGGCGAGGGTCGAGAGAATTTATGGCGTAAGGTGAAGGAGGCCTTTAAGTATGTTTACAAGCATCATTTCAACGATGCGGATTGGTTCTATAAAGCTGATGATGACACCTATGCAGTGATTGAGAATTTGCGCTATATGCTATATCCGTACAACCCGGAGACCCCTGTACACTTTGGCCACAAGTTCAAGCCTTACGTGGCTCAGGGTTACATGTCAGGCGGAGCTGGCTATATATTGAGTCGCGAAGCATTGCGTCGCTTCGTCGTTCAGGGTATTCCCAATCCCAAAATATGCCTGCCTGGCACTGTTGTCAATGAGGATATTGAAATTGGTAAATGCATGGAGAATTTAAATGTGACAGCGGGCGATTCGCGTGATATCAATGGTCGAGGACGAATGTTCCCTTTTGATCCTGAGGCCCATTTAATACCCGGTAAGGATAAGGACTTTTGGTATTGGAAATACCAATTCTATAAGTCAGACGAGGTAAGCTGAGATACTCGGTTCTTAAAATTTAAGATTCTAATATACAATCTGGTTTAAGGGTCTCGATTGCTGTTCCGACAATGCCATATCATTTCATTATGTCGCACCCCATCTGATGTATGTTCTCGATTATCTGATCTACCACTTAAAGCCATATGGAGTTGTAAGAGCTTCGCAACAGTTACCTTCCAAACTGAAAGTGGGCGAGTTCTTGCCGCCGCCAATAGAAGAACCCGCCAATAGCAATGAAGATTCCATCGATGATGATGATCGCATTGCCGTTCAGAATTCTACAAAAGGTGTACCTAGTATAGAGCCTGATGCGAGAGAAATTGGCTCGAACGAAGACGAATCCAATGATGAAAAATTTACGCCAGAACTAAAAGCAAAACTACAACAACTTAGAGTAAAAAAGTGACTTAAATTTACTTAAATATTTTTAACTATAATCGATAATTTATCATTGAACTGAATATGTATCTCTCTCCCTTCATAAATGCATTTGTCTAATATTTGCTTATTTTTGTTGAATTTCCATATGTATAATTGTTGTCCAATGCATAACCAAATTGATGTGTTAAATTATATATGTATGTATCTTAGATCTTTTCCTTTTGGAGAGCTCAGTCGCTTAACTATCGTGAATAAGAGGGATTTGGTTCGTTTATTGAACAATTGTATTCAATTATTATTATTATTATTATTAAAAAATTTAAGCTAAACTTTTATATTTATAATTCGTTTTTTTTAACAGCTTTTTAAATGTATCAAAATAATGTTGAACATGCTCGCCTTCATATGTATATGGTTGTTATTGCTATTATTATTACGATTATTATTTTTATACCCTGAACGCATTAAAAATGGGTAAAAAGGGATAATGGTTTTGTGCAAATGTATGTAAGAGGCAGAAAGAAGCATCTCCGACCCCATAAAGTATATTCTTGATCAGGATCAACAGCCGACTCGATATAGCCATGTCTGTCTGTCCGTCCGTCCGTCCATCTGTATGATCTCGCGGATCTCAGAGATTATAAAAGCTATGGACTTCAAATTTGGAATATAGGTTCTCGAATATCCGGCGCAGATCAAAATTGTTTTATTTTCAATTTCTGATGGCAATAAAATTTAAAGGCAGAATCTTCTGATTAATACATAATACATTTACATATACATATTATTGAGCAACTGCCGAAATTTCATCAAGATCGGATAAGAAACACCCAAGTTATAGTCGAAAATATATTCTTATATTGATCTCATTTCTATCAGCACCCGAAAGCATTTTCTGCTTGCATGTTTGAGAAAGAGATGGCACGACATTCGACGCGAGCGTCAATATGTTTTTGTGTGTATTCTGCAGAGCTCCGTTATCCATGATTGCCTGTACATATGTGTAGTGGTGTACCTATATGCAGATTAATATAACAAACAAAAACAAAAATGAGAACAATTCGCACTGGTAACGTTATTTGGGACGCGACTGTAACAACGATCACCCTGTAAGCACACATGTAAACAGCTGATCGATAATGATGCGTTGGCCGAAACATTCACAGCCCTTTGTGACCTAATTAGCAACTCTAATCGGTGACTAATTAGCAACTCTAATCGGTGACCTAATTAGCAACTCTGACTCAGAGCATCTGTGCGTAGCGACGCCCACACAGTTGGTTCCGGCCAATGCATTTCCTTTCTGCAATTGACGACGTGTGCAACAATATTCTTATTGAAAAAGAATTTGGCGGCATCGTCGTATTAAAGCTCGTTTTATTGATATTAATTGAAGAAACCGATACTAAAAACGGTGAAAAGTGCGTGCCCACCAATATTGGATAGAAATTGTGTAAATATATTATAAAAACCCGGCATAGCCTATTCTTTACAAGATTTTTTGGTGTATAGGCGTCTTCCCGAAAGTGGCGGCTGCCATAAGCAAATTGTGCCAGGGCGGCTACACCAATGATTGAAATTGTGATCACTTACAGTGTGCCAGTGCCCTTTCTGTAATTGAAGCTGCACAGTGGCCAGTTCGAGCGCGACCAGCGAATTGCTGCCGTTAACAATTAACTTGCTGTTAATCTGTTGGGTGTGCAATACGGAGAATACATCAGTACGGGGCTCACGTGCAGCGGTACCGGCCCTTTAAAGGCGGGTCAGCGCCGAAGTCTCGGACGCAAATCTAACATCTGGTTGGCATAAAGTGCACCAACTGGTGCAAGTATCGGATTATATCGTGGAAATAGTGACCGCACTGCAAAACTTCGATTATTTGGGACTGAACTTTACAGGGCTACACAACTCTACGTTTAATTAAACTTTAGTTTAAATTAACATAGAATGAATTTGTGAGGAATTAATATTTAATTTTGTAATGCATTAACTAAACTTGGTATGGTATGTATATGTGATATCAGCTGTTATATTGTCTAATCCGTTTTGAAGTTCAAACAGCAACGTCATCCATCTTCAGGCCTGTCGACTACGGTGGTCTACTAACACAGCTGTTTTGGTGCTGTAAGTACGGCGTAACCGCACTCAGAGATTGTAAGTTATAAAGAAAATAACCAACTAACAATGACCATATAACAGATGTGGCATCCAAAGACATATGTATGTAAATGCCTGCCTGATTTAGTTAACTCAAATTACATACATATATATATATATATATATATAGCCAAGGGCTTTTGTAGCATAAGTTTATTATTGAATATTATTAGATCCAAATTGAAGAAAAAAATAAATTGAATGAATTATTAGTAATTAAGTAACCCTCCCAAACATGAAACTTGAAAACTAGTAATTAAGTAAAACTCCTAAAATTAATGTTAAAAATAATGGAACTAAAACTATCATTATGAAGTATATAAGGAATTAATTATGGATTAAAATAGTTTAATGGGCTCCTGAGATAAATATGGTTTTGCATCCTTAATAGGGTAAAGGCACCGAATATAAGTCTTTACAGGTTGGGCGGGTAAAAGAAGAAGAACATCAACATCTCTGTTCTTCGATCTAAATATATCATTAGTGGATTCTGTTAGCTATTCTGTCTGGTTGTTTTATTCCGTTTCTCTGTCTACTATTCTTTAGTTATGTGACACGGCAGCTTACTAGGTAGCAAAACCACCCACCCCATTTTCCCGGAGCAAAGTCGACCCTGTAGGCAGAGTACGCCTCCAGTTTGCTGCACACTTCAACGTGTTCGTTACAACGTTGTCGGTGTGTCGGGGAAATAGGTCTTTGTTTTATAGAGTCGAACACTACGTTATAAATCCATTACTCACCCCTCTCAGTAATATACTTATAACTATTATATCAATAATAAACTGGACAAAATCAGTCCTACATATATTATTTGATTATGATAAGTTTTTCATTTTCGATATTATTCCTTAGCAACTACGAAGAACACCTCAATGATATTTCTGAAACACCAAAAATTGAGCTAGTTCCAGGACTCAGTGCGCAATTCATTACATTGTATAAGATATAGCCGAAATGTTTAATAAATAAATTAAATTAAAAACAGAAAATTGCTCACTATTACTATTCCTTTTGACATTTGATTAATTTCATTGGGCGAGTGGTCTTGGTTTTTTTTTCATTGATGCAGTTAGTTCCTGGTTCCATAACAGTTAGTTCCCGGATCCATAACAGCATGTATCCCTGATACCGCTGGCGCGCTCTATATCATCCACTCGCCTACGTCAACAGAGCAGAATGAGCAAATGTCAGTGTCGATGTCCTCAATAAAAGCTCTCTCTTGCTCGCTCTCTCTGTCAGTTGCGCTCTTAGCGTACAGCATTGCCAGATGCAAGATAAAAGGATGGCAAATGCGTTAAGCTTTTGACTTATTGAGCTTTTGGGCTGTTTACTGCAAAACAGCTGCTGGCTTAACCTTTACAAAATGCCGCTGCCTTGCTTGGTCGTGGTGGCCTATCAGGCATTGAACACCCGCCGCCGCCACTATCCGCTGACCCGCGGCTCATCGCGGCACCGCACACACTTACACGCACACACACGCACACACACACACACACACATAGACACACACACACACACACACACACAGACACACACACACACACACAGAGACGCACTTTGTATGGGCAGCAACTGTTTCAGCTGCTTCTTAAATGCTGCTGTTGTCGCTTTGAGTGCCTCAGTTGGTCGCGAGACTGCGTTGCCGTTAGTTCGTTTCCAGCATTAAGGAAGCGACTAAGACCGAACTTACTTGGAGCAACTCTTTGAGACTAAAACCACCTCTTTTTTTTCTAGTGTTTTTTTTCTTTTTGTTGTTGTTCCGCAGCTCGTCGCGCCGTGCGGTATGCAACGCCTTTGGCGCGTTTAGTTTGAATTGAAATTGTTGCTTAGAGTTGTAAAATTAACGGTTCTTTGTGCCTCAAATGTAAGTTCGCTGTTTATCTCTGTTCGTTGTTGTTAACTGTGTTTGCAAAAACGTGCACGGCACTTTGCTTATCAGTGCACATATTGACGCATTAATTACAAGCTAGCTGGGAAATTGATTTTAATTGTACATCTGTTGTGCCCATTCTCGATAAGCATCGAAAACAATACAAGATGTATGTGTAGATAAACTACCTGTTCGGCAGCCGATGTGTCTACCCAACAACAAAAGTTTGCTGCGATAAGAGCTGGGCAACAATGGTGCCATGGACAACAGGTGCCTCTACCCTCCGACATTTGTACATATTTAAAATATCAGCGGATTATTTGATATTCTATTCAGAAACTTGTCATATAAAACAATTTACAAAAGGTTGCTGGAAAGCCTTGTGTGCTCCAGCGTTGCCCGAAATTCGTGTTTGCTTTAAATTACAAGTGAGAACATTAGTTAGAACATTAGTAACTAAGTGAGAACATTGTTTTCGAAAACATAAACTTTGAAATTAATTGGTAGGACAGGTTAAATTGCTATCAAATCAAGTCGGCAAATAAAACGATTTAGAGTTGAGTCCCCGTTTGATTTGCTCATATAGTTAAAAAATTAATATTTTGAGTTCTAGTTTTACTTTTATTTTTATTTTGCTTGGGAGTCTAACAGATTTGTAAGATTTTCCAATATGCCTATTCTTGTTTTGCAAAAAGTTTAAGTATGTGGGTACAAGGATTGATTGATATTGGGTAATGTCATGCATCAACATGTTTACGTTGAAATATTGAAAAGTGTGTTGTTGCTACGCAGATAAAGATAAAGGGGTTTCCATCAGGAAAACGCTTCTGCGCATACTAGAAAGAGCACTCGAAAGTGGTTTAAGGGCAATTTAGTTGTCCTATCATATCTTGCATTGCCTCCAGATCTCAACCCCATCAAGAATCTTTGGGTGGACTTTAACACTGCTTGTCTGATGCCAAGTTCTAGATGTTGCTTAGGAGTCATGGAGCCGGATTTCCAATAACTAAAGAGTGAATGTTTTAGTCTATTAATGCCGAAGGGATTTATTACCAAAAGATGGTAAATGTTTTGTTGAAAATCAAAAAAATCAAGAAATTCTTTTCGTTACTTAATGGTTCGGACTATATATTTTGATTTTATTCTCAGGAACTGTGGAATTCGTTAATTGGAAAGTAATCCAGTTACAAAGACAGAATTAATTATTTGTGATATTTTTCCTTTCGCAGTTATATATGTTTTTATGTGAAATTTCTTAGATTAGAAAATTGTATTATTAATAAACGTTTTTTTTGGCTTATAAACGCTTTAACTAATTTTGACCCGTCTGAAATGCAATGATGATAAATGTATAATATTTTTAGGTAAAATACTTTGTAAGAATTCAGAAATATCAAATGTTATAAGTAATACGATTTCTGCTCTTGATTTTTAAACTAGCGGAATGAAATCGGAACCGAAATCACGACATTCATTCAAAAAATGCAAGTTCCAATCATTGTTCATTCCTGCGTGTGTGTGTGTATGTTGTGGGCTTAAATCGAAGTCAAGATGCTGAATAGATGCTATTTTGATATTCACTCAGAGTATAGTTTATGTGCTTAAAAGGTAAATAGCGTTACCTTAGCCATTTCATTTAGTCTTGTTGTCGTTGTATAGAATGTGAGTTGATGTGACAGTTTTTAGCTGTCAAATCACTCAAGTTGACAATTTAAAATTTAAGATTCTTGTTCGCTGCTATATTGACAGCAATGCGACAACACTATGAAGTGCATTTTTAAGCAATTTGTTGGCATAACGTTTGCACCTAATAGCGGTTGGGGTTTGTTGGGCAGTGAGTGGGTGTTGTGTTGTGTACAGACAATCGTTGTTGCTAATGTATGTGTGTGTGTACCCTGAGGGTGATGGGTGTTGCTGCCGGCGGTTTAGTTGGAAAATGCGGCAATAAATGTGACACTAAGTTAATAAATTTATGGCCAAAACACACCCAGCTGATATGGTGTGGTGTGGTCTGTGGTCTGCTCTGGCTCGCTGCTAATATTCCGGTTTTTACACGTGTGTGTGTGTGTCTGTGTGTGTGTTAGCTTGTGACACGACACCGCTGCGAACATCAGCGGTGCGGATACCAAAAAGTCGAGGATTGTGTGTCGTTGGCATATTAATAATATTTTTATTGGCCGCTTATTTGCCTTCTGCGGCCCAATTCTCCATTATGTGTGTGGCTACGTGTGTGTGTGCTAAATACTGTACTAATTTGAGCCGACAAATACAATCGTCCTAAAGTTGTGACCTCTTTTAATTAGTAAATGTGAGCGTAGATAGTAAAAAAAAAAAAAAAATGAACAATAAGTAGAGTAAAAAAATCAATTTTTCTTTATACTACTACTTCATGAACATCATATGCGAACGGCCCGTATGGCTAAAATTACTTCAATGACGGCTTTTTACAAGCTAACATAAAAAGTCTCCCTCAAAAAAATAAATAAAGATATGTTGAGGCAGGTCGCAGGTGTTGATTATGATCCGCATCTGTCAGCTAAAACATTTATACCATTTCTATACCCTGCTGTGTTATTATATTTTTGTCATGAGCTTTGTAGTATTTTAAAGAAGATGTCTACGACCCATGTGTATATATATTCTTGATCAGCTTCGGTAGACGAGCATTGATGAAACTAAAAAAATATAACCGTCTTTTTGGTGAGATCACAAAATACGCCGGAGTCGATTCGATCGAACTACTTTATAGTGGCTTGCTGCCATTAGAAAAAAATGCATCATCAATGGAGCACCTTATAGCAAAGCTACCAAGGGAACAACCGGTCGAATGATAAGTTCAAAGTAGTGTTGTGGAGATAGGCATGGAAAATGATGTAAAATTTGCTTAAAACATACAATCACATCATACAAATTAAAGCTCCGGACTGAAGTTTAAATGTCGGCAGGTTGACTCCGGCTTACAAGGATATGTAATCGTCGGCGTGCCGAAGATAATATATTTTTGCTTTATTTTTGTTTCTTTTAAGTTAATGACAACAATGGGCGCATTGAATATTCATGTGTTAAAAGAAATTTGACTCAAAGCAATCGCCAGCAGCTTGTGCACACTCGCAGTTGGCCCGAACAATTTGTGATAAATATTCATAATTTATTGCAAATTTTTTGTTTGGGCGTATTACGCAGCTGGAAGTGAGTTCTGAATTTCAAAACAAGTTCCCATAGCCACTCCTACAGCTAAAGTTAATGAACTTGCATAAGAAGTATCTCGTACTTTTTAAAGCTCACCTAAACATATTGTAGTCTTTTATAGTAGAAGTATAGAATATGCATATTTGCTGCCCTCTTCATGTCTTACTTGCTTTTTAAATAAACTCTTCAAATCACACATCGTAGGCTAACTTTTTTATAGTGTGAATTTTATTCTGAGGTATATTTAGAAAGTCAAAATCTAAAAATGGAATTAATTCCTATTATAGACACCGTTGGCAAATTTGTGTAAAATATTTAATATATTAACCTTTATCGCGAATTGAGGAAACCTTTTAAATAAAAATGATCTCTATTGGATAATGTTATATGTATACAATTTAATTCAACAGGTCAATCTATAATCGATCCTAAATATTGACGACCTTTTATCAAATGTTATTTTAAAGCATTGTTGACTTTATTGTGTTTTATTTGATGAGTAATTTTTGGAATTTCTTCCGTGCATTGAAGACATCTATGTCTAAAAACAAAAAATGGAATCAATTATGGTGACCAATTTAATGGGAATGTTGTGGAGTAATTACTGCTTCCTATATAGTTATCTTTGGATGCTTTCTAATTCTCAGCTCAAAGCAAGGCAACGGTTGCTTGGCTGTTATCCTTCACATATTAATAGTGCAGGGACACAAGGATGATGGGTTGACTGTTACGACCGAATCTATAGGTTTGTACATAACAATCCCTCACTGCTTGTACATAGCTAAAGTCCAAAGCTGACTTAAGCGCAGATTTCTCGTAGATACTTTGATGATGCTTTGTGGAATGCAGCAATAAAAATTGCTTACGCCGGAAAAGCTTGGAGCAGGGTGAAGGCGGCTAAAAACTAAGCAACTAATGGCGTTAGTTACTTAGTGGGGAGGCATTCGAGCAGGGTTCTGATGATGGACTCTGCGGCTCAACGACCCACGCGCCAATTTGTGTGCGTGTGTATGCTCTTGTAATGCACATAAATTTACACAAGTTCATTTTTGTGTAGCGCGTAAATCTTCACACAAATCTCTCATTTCGTTGGTTCATACATACAAGGCAAAATACAAAGAAAAAAATCACCAAATCACTGCATACGATATCGCTTGAAGGGAACGCAAAGACAAACAAAGCATAACGGTAACACACGCACACACACACACACACACAGGGGTGACAAAAAACAAGAACCGAATTACATACATACATGTTCACATATACATATATATACGCTTATATTATAATCCCATATGGATGGCACTTAACTTTCAGCTGAACTCGGGACTATGCGATGTTAGACATAATTTGCTTTTTCCTTTTTTGTTTTGTATTTCGGGACTGTCATTTTGTAGCTAAAAAAGTGTATACAGCTGCTTGTGCTTGTGTGTGTGTGTGTGTATTGTCTTCGGTTGAAAGGTCGTTGACAATAGTAAAACAACTGAAAATTTATGGTTTGGCATTAAGGAAATTTAATCGATTCGCTGCAGCACGTGTTGTACCATTTGCTGCCACCACCACTTTGAGCTCCAATGCCCGGATGGGCCCATCAATGTTTTGGGCTCCACTTGGAGGCAAACATGAACGCGTGCCGGCGCCTGCATATGTTTGGCTTACCAAACTCCAAAACACCGCACGCCCGCCCCGCCACGCCTACTGTCACTTTGGCAGAGCAGCCGAGCACGCATCATGAAATTCTCTCATATGCACGCACGTCTGTCTACCATATGAAATTTTCCTAATGAAAAATAAAGTGTGCACAAAAAAAAATAAAAATAATCAGGCAACTTGCTGCATTTAGTTGGGCTCAATTTAAAGTACACTTTCAAATAAAAACGGAGAGGCATTTAATATGCATCCGGTATTCCCTATACCATGATCTGTATAAGATTTATGTAAAATATTTAACATACTATATTTGAATTGCACAATAAATATTAATCCAAAGTAAGCGCTTTTCAATGGAGTCCGCTGGAACAAGAGAGAACTCTGCAGTCGGGCGTAATCGACTAAGAAATACTTTGATACGATAGGTAATACCAGCTGTGCTTAGTGGTGTGTGTAGCCAAGAAATACCTATCTTTGAAGGAGATTTTTAGTAATGTACCGTCCAAGTTTGCCTTAAAAATCGCGGTAGATATAGGCTTTTGTGAATTTTGGAAGCTGAAGTGGGCGTGGCCGAAAAACATGTTGGAAGAGTTTTCTGTAACCTTCCTTCCAAGTTTGGTAACTGTAGCTCTGAAATTGCGAGAGCTATACGCTATTATAGATTTTGGGGTGGAGTGGGCGTGGTCTAAGGTTTCCTGGATTTTTTAAGGGTGTTACTAGCAATATACTTTTCAAATTTGGTGACTCTAGCTTTCAAATTGTGTGAGAAATATGATCGAATTGAAGAGGATTGTCGGTTGAGGGAGGTAGAGTGGGTGTGGCCATCCAATTTTACATCGATCCCGTAGGGGAGTTGTGAGTAATATACTTATCAGAATACACCTCATAATTTGGTGACTCTATCTTACAAATTGAAGAAGATATGCCCATTGGGCGTGGTATGATAACGTAAATGCCGATGAAGGAGGTTACTACCAAGTTATCTTCCATGCTTAGTAACTCTTTCTTTAAAATTATGGGAGATATGCGGTCTTATCGACTTACACTTTCGGAAATATCAGCTTTGGCGATTACACAATTTTTGATCGATTCTTAAATGTACCTACAAAATATGATGGTTCTAACTCAAAAACTGCGAAAGATATAGCCACTTCAAATTTTAGGGGCGGGGGCCATGGGGGCGGCTGGTCTGGGCGTGGCATATGCTGATCTTTGAAGGACATGGCCAATAACCTACAAAATAAATTTTGTGACTGTAGCCTTTAAATTGTGGGATTAATGTTGCTTTATCGTTTTGTGACTATGGATTTTATCGACTTTCTAGCCTCCCAGTGAACGAAGCACTCCAAATTTCGACACTTTTTCAGACGGTCAGGCGGACAGACAGACAGACAGACACCATGACGGACATTGCACGCAACTAATGTGCTATGATACCTTCGGTATTGAAGTATAAAAGAATCCCAAGAAATATTTAGTTAAAACTCGAATTTAATGAACTATCTAACGAAATCAGTAAAAATCAATCAGAAATCTAGAAACTTATTTTATCACTCGTCTATTAGACGAACATACAAAAATTGAGATGTTTTCTTTTCAAGCTGGATTGACAGGGCTTTGGTTCGAGACAGGAGCCATGGGTATAGAGTGTATATGTACATTTGGCCAAAACACAAACGGGCTAAAAAGTTTAGAATGGGGATATTTATGCTGTGCGTGTATATAAAGTGAATAAATTATTGTTGTTCCTGTTAGTTGTTGTAGCTGGCGTTGTTGTTATTGCAATTTAAATGCCTGTTGCTGCGGCTGTCCATTAAAATCAGGTTTAGAATCTTATCACATATTTGACATACTACAAAATAATAATAATAATCACATTTTCATATTTTAAGCAATTCTACAGTTGGATATTTAATATTCGAAATAGGTATTCACAGTTTTCACAGTTCAATATAAATCTTAAATATTCAAATTTATTTTAATGTTTCTAAAAATATGTCTAAAGAAATTTTTAATTCATAAGCATGTATGTTTAATATGCATCCCTTTAAACTAATGAATTGGTTTCAAATAATATAATAATTTTGCATTGAAATTAATAGTTCGATAGTCAAAAAATTTAGATAATGATGATAATAATAATGAAAATATAGGCAAGCTTGCAATAAAGTTGTATGCATAGTTTGCTGTCTCACAACGCACAACAGCATAATAAATCCTTTCAAGTATGTATTAAAGCACTTGTGAGTTTTGCTTGCTTAGGTGTGCTACGGGGACAGTGTGATGTTAATCATTGGTTGGCCCATTAGATTGGCAAGCGCACCCATGGTCGCGGTGTTGAGTGCTGTCATTTGCAACAGTGTTCGACAAAAATATATCGCCCATCGAACAAGAAAACGTCAGCCTTTCAGCTAATAGAGCTAAAATTAGCGAGGCTAATTGAATTAGTTGCGTGGCAGTCAGCAACCAGCAACAAGGAGGCAGCAACCAGGAGGCAGCAACTGTCAGCTGACAGCTGGCGTAATGTCGCTTAGAGTTCCACTTTGCCATTTTAAATTTGCCTCTCTCTGTAGCCTTTTCAATGGGGTGCCCAAGTATGGGATGGGTTGTGCTGTCAATTAGTCTTGTAGCCTTGCTTCCATTTCAAGCCTTTTAAGATTGTCGTCCGCAAATCGTTCGCTTTTGCTTGAACTGAGCAGCTTTTCGGCTTTTGGTCTGACTCCATGCGTCTCTCTTCCACCGACACTCAGTCAAATTTAAATGAACTCATTAAACTTAATGAATAACAGCGTTGCGGCATTAAAAAATTATGGCAGGCAGCATTTGATAGACTTAAGAGTGAAGCCAATGCCAAAGCTACACAAAGTCAACTCAAATATATTCAAAATCGGCATTTATTCCTATAAGCGCAAACGCTTTTTTTGCACCTAATTTTACAAAACAGATGAAAGATCTACTTTTTACTGTATATAAATATTTTATTTGTAGTTTCTGAGTCTAAGGTTCCCAACATTTCAAAAAGAAGCTTAGAAATAAATTCGAAAAAATAAATTAATATCAAAATTCGCATTTAAAATAAAAATGGAATATTTAAATTAAAATTGAAAGTATAAATTATTGAAGACATATATAATACATTAAGATTTTCAGGAACTTATAGAAGGAACATTAAAACTTGTTTTCTTTACTTCTTTGTTAATGTACAATTTAATATATTTTGAAGGTTCAAAGGGAAACAAAAGAAAAAATAGATTGAAATTGAGTGAAATGTGCATTTGGAAGCACCTGCCGAAAAATAGCTGTTAACTTTGTAGAAAATAAGCCCTTCCTTGTCTAAAGGGCGCCCCATGGCAGTGCTGTTTTTGTCATCTACAAAGTGTTTCGCCTCATGCTTCACACCCTCGGAAAATCCTTGGCATCCAGCCATAGGCCCCCCACATTGTGCAGGTGTGAATTTCGACCGCAAGTTGCTCACACTGGAAGCCATCGAGCTGCTCGCACGCGCCACCTGTATTCAATTTTGCGACAGCAGCAACTTTAACTTCATCAATCGCGGGATTGGGGAATGGGGCCCAATGGAAGGATTGTCCAATTTGGCTGGGCTGAGAGCCCTGCGGCTGTTGGTGCTCAGTATTTCATTTTCTGCCGCCTGCTTCAATAAAACTTGAAAACACTTCTAAATCGAAATTTGAAAACAACACATTTCGGTTGGCTGCTGTCAAAAATTGAACCTCAAGTACGGCATTAAACTGAAACTGCCATATATTTGTATCGATAAATAGCGTTAATATGACACTATGAATGGAGTTAGATGTACATGCACAAGCAGAGGTTCTATTCGTATCTGAACACATCATTCATAAGCTTAACGCTATTAATTTCACTACATCTCTTCTCTATTGTAATTTTTTATACAGTTTTTGCCTCATTAAAGCACTTCTCAGTTTTTAGTTCCTCGCCGTGTGTGTAGATTTTAGCTCTTAAACACTGATTTTTCTTGGTGATTTTCGCATAAGTCCTGTAACTTAATTTTAGCTGTTTTTTTTTTTGTCCCTTCTTCTTTCGATGGCTGCTCCTCTCACCAGTTTTCGTTTAATTCTTTTGGGTTTCCGTGGACATTTTACAGCCCTTCGATTTGCTGTGCCACTCTTTAGCACGGTTGGTGTTGTAAATAATTAACAATCGGTCCAAAAATTAATGGACTTGTCTTTATTAAGATGACATATATGTTATTAGTATTAATGGCAATTTTCTTAATGTCAAATCACGTTACAGATTGTTTGGTGTTGCAAGGTGCTCAAGTTGTTCGCCTTTTGTTTGTCTGCTTGTCATATGTCATCGTAAATGATTTCGTCGCTTACATGTCGCTTACACGTTGCGACGAAGGCGCTCTGTATTTTAAATGAATATACATATGTATGTCAAAATTAAATCGTTGCCATCTCGTGAGTCCTTTTTTAAATTTATTTTTGATTTTTTGTTTTGATTTTGTGTTGACTACGACATTCTTATTGCCTTCGTTGTCGTTATTTTTAAGTCGTATTGGCATTTGCCTTGCTTGAAACATAATTGAAATGAGGGCACTTTATTTTTAATAGTAATTTATTAGGTAGAGTCTTTATTTTTGCCTTTGCTTGGCAATTAATGCGAAGCATTTATTATATCGCGTCGCTTTTAATCTGACAAATTGGTGACTCATGTAGCCGGGGCCTAATCCTCGAGCGGAACATCAGCAGCAGATTAAATTTAAATGTGATTGCAGAGCTCTCATCTCATCTCGTTTCCCGTGCAAATCATGAAGAGTGCGCGGGGAGGGCGGCTTTTGTTGTTGCTACCCGACCCCAAAAATGCAAATGTGCTCGACATCCATCGCTGCTCGCCCCAAAATAACAAAAGCGTAAACAAACCAGCACCACAGCATATATATATATACATATATATAGTATAATGTATTCGCACCTCTGTGTAACAAGCGTCTGAGCTGCTCAGCTCTGCAGTTCTTTGCATCTCTGCAGCCCCACAAGGTTCGAGGACATCGGACCGTCAGCGCATTCAACAACAAGCTGCGAAATCTGTCAAGTCAAGAATACTACTGGGCTGACCAGTTCAAGAGCTGAGCACAGGCAGTCTATGCCAAAACACAGATGATAAAACAAGTCAAGTAAAGCATTGAATACCCCCTGACGTTCCTACGAATTTTGAACTAGTATATGAGAGCTTCAAAATTTCCTTGTAGTTACATACATTACATAACTGTGTCTAACATCTCAAACCCATTGATTTGAACATGATTTGTTTTGCAGTTGCTTCATAATTTTTAAAGCACCGACTCTGTAATTAACATAGTGAGATAACTTGATAAGTCTTTTATAATTCGTTACTATATGCATATTTTGTCAGCACATCATCGTAGCCGCTTCGCAGTAGTCGAACTGGTTTGATGGCTTCTCCAGCTGTCGTATTTCCAATACAAACAGAAAGCAGCTGCAATTGAGGCATTTATAAATTCAATTGTTCCATACAAAAATCAGAAGCGAAATCAAATAAGAGAAGTAAGAGAAAACCTATGCAAATAAATTCGCGGGAGCATGCCAGGAGCTCTAGGGGCCGCCATCTGGCCAGGATTGGTCTTGGATTCGTATAGGCGCATCACAAAAATCGATAAGTCTGTCTCTGGAGACGGGTCGGCAATTAGTAGGCAGTGAGCCCCTTGAGATTGCCAGGCCTTTCAATTTGACTTGTTGTGTTAAATTGCAATTAGGTCAGCAAGGCTGGTAGTAGGTTTGGCGGGCGTGGCCCGTTCTGTGGCACCTAGTTAAAGCAGACTGTCCACAAAACTGAGATTAATCATACGCACCGTTGAACATTTAAATGGTTATCCAAAACAACAGTCTCAACTTTTCAGCTCTTTTGCTGCTGGCAATGGCGATTTGATTATGGGCCCAGTCAATAACCACAAGCAACCAATTTCTTACACTGCCGACCAGTCCACAGGCCATTGACCAAAATCAATGATGTTTTCAGTATCACTTTGACAACCCCCCCACACACCCTATAACTCCCACTTACTGCCCTCCTATAAGATTTTGTATGGAATTCATGTCGCTTTGAATTTTTGTTGCTATTGACAATTGGTTGGCCGATAGACGGGGCGTGTGCTCTGTGGGTGGGTAGTTGCTTGGTTTATTTGCTGATTTCTTAAAAATTGCAATCGCGCCAGCGAGTCAATGACCGAGGACAGGCAACTGAGCAACGGAACAGCCGAGCAAGCAGTGAAATAGCAAACGAGCGACACTGCACCAAGTGGGCGTCACACTGGGTGTTGCAGCATTGCCGTTGCCTGCATCGACATAGACAAAGCCATAGACATAGACGTAGCCATAGACACAGACACAGACACAGACACTGACATATAAACAAATATAGCTTTAGACACAGACATAGATATAGGAGCAAACACTAGCTTTAGACCCAAACGCCAATGCTCTTTGACTGCACACTCGAGCTGAAACTTGTCAATTTCTAGAGGCTCCAACCACTGGACAACAGTCCTTTAGCTCACCAGCTTGCCAACCAACCACACAACACCCATTTCGCTCGCTCGCAGTACACCGACCCAAGTAGTTCACGTCGTCGCCTTTTGCGCTTTTATAGTTGTCTTGTTACTGCTTAAAGAAGTGGCCAGGCATGGGGAGAGTAGTAAAAAAAGGAGGAAAAAAAACTAAGCAGAATCTTAAAACACACAGAGGCGACGTTTAGACGCTCTATCTATCTACCATTCCTATGTGTTTTTTTGACAAATTGAAATCTTGTCAATTGGGTTGCAAAATTATAAGACTGAAAACTAGCAAGAGTATAAATGCGGTATTCAGTTATTACTATTTCAAAAGGTAAAGAGTCAACAGAGCCAGCGCAACACACATTTAACTTGTAAATGAAGGTCACCAAACAACAAACATTTCATCTTTACTGAGTACATTGTCAAGTATACATATTTCTGCATCCGCTATTGGCATTGATTGGTCTTGTTTTAATGTGTGTCTGGCGTGGTGTCAATTATAGATAGCCAACAGCATTTTTCTATTTATACGTTATCTTCAAATAAAATATGTTTTATGACAATAACTTTGCAAAATAACACAAGATGTGAATAAAAACGTGATTTGTCATAACACACATAAAACAATTGCTTGTATATGTGTTGATTGTTTTAAATGAATATCTGATTCGGTATAAGTTTTGTTTATTCATATGTAAGCGATGTGCATTTAAATGGATGGAAATATTTCTCGTAGTGGAATAAGTCTATACACCTAATCCAAAAATTTGATTTGCATTGGTTAAGAGTAAATAAAAATGAATGTCATCATAAAACTAGAGAGAACGTTGCAGTCGGGCGTAACCGACTGCGAAATACTTCGATACCATAAGTAATACCATCTGAAACCAGGTGCCACAGAACGGGGTGGGGGTTTCCAAGGAATATCTGTCTTTGAAGAAGATTTTTAGTAAGCTACCGTCCAAGTTTGCCTTAAAAGTTGCGGTAGATATAGGCTGTTGTGAATTTTGGGGTCGGGAGTGGGCGTGGCTGAAAACTATTTGGAAGAGTTTTCTTGTAACCTTCCTTCCACGTTTGGTAACTGTAGCTCTTAAATTAGGGAGACATGAGCTTTTGGAGGACGATCTTGGCAAGCTACCTTACAAGTTTTCTAACTAAAGATTTTAAATTGCGGGAGATATTGGCTTTTATCGTTTTTGGGGGCGGGAGTTGGCGTGGTCCAAAATTTTCCGGATTTTTGGAGGGTGCTACTAGCAATATACCTTTCAAATTCGATGACTCTAGCTTTCAAATTGTGTGATATACATTGGGCGTGACTATCCAATTTTTTATCGATCTCTTAGGGGAGTTACCGGTAATGTAATGTTCAAAATTTGGTGACACCAGCTTCCAAATTGCAGTAGATAGGCGCATTTCAGATTTCTGGTGCCGAAGTTCCTGTATGCGTGGTCTGAAAATGTATATGCCGATCTTTGAAGGAGGTTCCCAGCAAGTTACCTTCCACGTTTTGTGACTTAATCGTTAACATTGTGGTGGATATGCGGACTTATCGACTTCCACTTTCAGAAATATAGGCACTGGCGATTATGGGCGTAGGTATGGCCGTTGCTACCAGTAGTATACCTATCAAAATTGACGACTGGAGGCGGCGGAGGTGGGCGTGGCATATACCGATCTTTGATCGCCAGCAACTTGCCAACCAAATTTGGTGACTGTAGCCTTAAAATTGTGGGAGATATGTGGCTTTATCGATTTGCGATTATCGATTTTATAGATATTCTAGCCTCTAGTGGACGAAGCACTCAAATTTTAACACTTTTTCTGACGCTGGCACAGACCAGTATATGATCCAAGTTTCAAGGCTCTATCTCTAAGGGTGTCAATAAAGTTGCGTTCATACAGATGGAGGACGTACAGACCGACAGACAGCATGTCGGGCATTGCACATATCTAATATACTATGATACCTTCGGTATCGAAGTATAAAATCGTAGATTTTTCTGTTTAAGTACTTATATAAGATATATAAAAATACGTTATTATAAACAGTGTTAGAAAATGAAGCGCAGCTACTCAATTCAAACTTCGAAATCTCCGAAAAACAGTGAAATTAAATAGATAAATTAAATTTACCTTAAGTGAAAACTAGATTAATTGTCTTTTAAATACAATTAAAATGCCATTTGCAGTTTCATTAAATATATAAGTATGCTCACAAATATACATATTATATTTGGCTTATTTGAAGTGAATGACTCAACAGCACACGTTTATTTGAAGCTAAAAAATTAAAATATAATATTTTAAATAAAGATGCTTAGACTTCAAATAATTTGAACAAAAGCTCTATATGAATATTTTAAGAACCTTGTACTAAGAATGAATGGATATACAGGTTTCTTTTTACTTACCATATTATAAATGCGTTCAACACACGGCCTACATATAACTAAAATAAACCATTAACAAAGTGTATCTGACAATTTCACAGGTTTGTTGAACTTGGTTAGCATCGTGACTTATTTAAGTGCGTTAGACCTTAAGCAAGTGTATACGAGAATCAGAGCTTAAATTGCTGTGAATGTTGTAGTGCAGTCGAACAGCCACCGGCTTGCAAAATCAATTTCCGCTTGGGGTTTGGCGTTTGGCACCAGCACTAGCCGAACTCGAGTGGGAGTGGGAATAAGTGAGAGTGAGAGTGAAGCGCTAACAAGTAATTATTTTAAGTGTCATAACAGAGAGGAACTCTGCGCAACTGTCTCTTTATTTATGCAGAAAAGTATGCTATTATACACACGCTCTTTTACAGTGGGTAGGGCAAGGGCATAGACTACGACTGCGGTTTGGGGTTAACGATGGTCAACTGTTGCGCTGGCAGCGATGACAATTGTCATGACTGACTGCGTTCCTCAGTCTGTAAATTAACTCGATTGGCACTATTAAAATAATTAGCTCGGGTTCAGTTACCGCTGGCTCTCCCCTATTCCCCTTCCCCCTTGCCATAACATTGGCTACATCCAATCCCCAGGTGGCGATGCACACCTTATTCGTGTACCTCGATGTAAATGGTTGGCGCACATTCTAATGATATAGTTGCGCAATTATCTTCGAGCAAGCGTTGCGAACTTTATCTTCAATTGTCTATTTCCCCTTGTTTCCAAAAGCGCTAATTGCATTTCCTTCGACGTAGATTGGATAACGACTGCGCACTTTGTCAGCGATTTACTAGTCGTATACTGTATATTGTACCAGATACATTATATATGTATCATATATGTACATACATATGTATGCTTGAAAAATGTTCCTAGACGACAGAGAATCGCTTAACTGCCACTGTGCATGCTGGCGTCACATGATTTGTGATTGCGTTTGCTCATACTTAGATAATTGTGAGAGTAGTTTCAAGTAACGTATGTGGCAGTCAAAACTAAATTATATATCTTTCTAAAATACGTCTGCCCTTTTACTTTATTCACAATGATTGATTTCTTCATATTTTTCAGGATGGTGATCACACAATTGATATCGATCGACATCGATATGTATTTAGTTTCTGATATTTGGAATGTTGTACTTTTGACCTCTTATTTCAGTGTTTAGAATGTTTATCCGAAGCAAACCATTCTCAAAACTATCTTCTAGAACTTCGTTTAACCAAATCCTTTCTAATACTCTGCTATCGAACATGTCTACATTATTGTGCTCACAATATACCGATGCAATAACATTATCTGTTTCCGCACAAGGTTTATCAGATCGGCTTTCAATACACTCAACTGAAATCATTTTCAAGTCGCTTAGGTCAATATTTTAATCACAGGTATGGAAAAAATCTCTTCCAAGTCCACTTCATACTTTCTTGTTCCTTTATAACATGCAATTTTTCCATAAGCTTTTAATTATTTTGACCCAAAATATTTCTCTTCGTGAGTTTGGAGTTTTACTCCTTGATGAGCACCGTTTCGTCTAATAAACGAGATAGGACTGCCTGAGTCTATGAGGCATTCTAAAACTATTTTAATGTATCTTACGAAGTTATTAGATCCTCCATTTCCTAAGATTGATTTCTGCTCTGGATATAAGGCAACCACACGATCTGAAGCTCCACATCCATTCCTGCAATTAGGCCATCCAGCAATTCATCGTCGTCCATGTCCAGTTCTCGAGCCATCTTGTTTTGCGCTCAAAATACTTTGCAAATTTCACCTTTGATTTCCATACGCAAGCCTCAACCTCGTGTCGTAGTTCTGCCTTAGTCATCTCCTGCCAAATGCAATCATTAAGTTCTCCAATAACTCAGTAAATGGTTTGACACGGTTCAGCGTGCAGCCATTGTTATGCATCGCTTGACTTGAGCTAAACATAACAATCGGCGCTGCGTCTCAGTCAATTGGTACAATTCGCAACATTATTCAATCGAATGATCCAATTGCGTACTGAAAAATTACCGTCGAAATCCAATACGACTTCTTTTTCCAACTGGAATGCCGTCGTCGATAATGCGCCGTTACCTTGTTGTGTGCATTGTTGTGCCTGACTCTGCCTGTTGAATTTCAGCGCGGCCGTTTTCGCTGGCGACAACTAGTCGACGGCCGCCGTCACAACTGTTGCCGTTGTCCGCTTCCTCTGCACATTCGCCGTTATTTTAAGCTGTCTGCCGCTCATAGGCGCCGATGGGGACGGCTTGCAAGCGCAGCTGCTCTAGTAAAATTATCGCTGAAGCTATTTCACCACGTAAATTATTGATGGCCTCTGTGCCCTTGAAAATTTCGACACGTTGCATTTCCAAAATTGTTCCTTGGGATGTTAGGCTGCTGCTCGATCGCTCCTCATTTTCTAACTCGTCTTGCTCTGTATATCTCTATATCTCTCTAAAACATGTCTGCTCACTTTAGTCTATTCGCAACGATTTATCGATCGACATCGATATCACTGTTATGTACATATGTTAAGTTACAGACATATTACTACGTCACTATTAGTATATTACCTACATTACAAGTGGCCTGATACACGTTATGTAAAAGACTCTTAAGATATTGTCTTAAATATTTATTTGCTGTGTATAGTGAAAAGTATTACAATTTTTGAATGCATTTCGATTTGGGATTTTCGATTACCATTCATTTTGAATGAGGAGAAGCTAAGCAGCATGTCCTCCTTGAAAATTATAATAAAAGGCAGGCCAAACAATTCAGTGACAGTCAATAATTTGCTTTCATATCTTCAAAGCGACTTTCTGGTGAGATAAACAACAAGTTGGCTAAATAACAAACGGGCAGACAATTAAATAGGACACAAAATTTCAAGGTCATATTACAGTACTAAATACTCATAAAATGAACAAACAATTTAAACAACAAAAAACGTACACAGATATGCCTGAAAGTCCACACACATCTGGCTTAAAGTTCAATAAAGGTAATCTAAATACAATATTCTGGGGATTGTCAAATAAGAGCAACCGTTTGTCCGATTGCATCTAATGTATAATCTATTTTATGGGACTCTATATAAAAATCAATTTGAAATTGCCATTTTCTTGCAAATTTCAGATAAATTGGCCAGCTGTTGGGCTAAATTTTAAGACAATGTCGAAGGTGTTGCAGATTCCCAAGGGCATCCGAGCCGAAGGCCCTGCAAAATATGCTACATGTACTCTATGCTTCTTGTGTGTGTGTGTGTGTGTTGCGAAAACAATAAACATAAAATGCTCAAACACACGGACAGATAGTATGATGTGAGTGTGTGTTTCGCTTGGTGTTGATTGAGCAAGTGTTGTTGTGTGTATGTATGTGTGCGTATATGTTTAAGTGTCAGAGTATGTCTGTCGCTGTGTGTGTGGCTTATCAATGTCAATGTCTTCTACCCTCCGACCTTCAAGTAGTTGTCGCCCGTTCCGTTGCTTTATTTCCCTTTGCTTTGGTTTGCCACTTGTCGCGCTCATTTGACTGCCATTCGTAGTCAATGCGAACTATAGGGGTAATGGCTTTTGAGCGGCCATAAAATAAGCTGATAAAAGTTTTTGAAATGTTTAACGTCTCAATGATTTTACTGTGCGCTAATTTATGGCCGGCAAAACTTGACGCAGGCAGTTGCTTCAAAATGCTATTTTCATTTAACAATTGTAGGCGAGTGACGGATAGAGCGAGGGAGATTTAGAGCATTAAATTATCTTGACCAAAAAGCAAAAGCCTAATGGGCCGTGACACTCATACATACATACATAGATACATACTTTCATAAATACGCATACATACATATTTCATGATAATTTTATGGTGAAATAATTTGGATGCTCTGTTCATTTAACGGCTCAGCTGTTGTTCGGCACGGCGTTGGGGATACTTTTCAAAATCATTTATGTGCTAATTAAATATGTTTTCTACTCAATGTCGCTTTGCGTGTTGCCAAACAATTAATTCGCATTGTCGCATTGTTCTTGTCATTGTGGCTCTTGTCAGTGTTGCGTATTCAAGTTATAGGTAGCATGCTTTATAGCGCGTGTAGAGGCATGTGCGGTGGGGTGGTGTGGTGTGCACATTGAATCGACCATGCATGCAATTCAGTGAATTTTAAATAATAATACCACACAAATAACGAAGCTTATAGGGAAGAATTCCACCCAATTTGTTGAATTTGTACATCATTCAAAATGCGTAAAATTAAGCGAGAAGCAATCGTCAAAATCCATGCGAGGGTCACTTGATACGTCATCCAAAATGGAGCGCAGTGCACTGTAATTGCAGTATATAAGCCACGGTTTGAGTTCTTTCAAATTTTTAGATCGACTGTCAATGGATGAGCATTGCTTGCCATATTTTAGTAATTGGATTGAATATGTTCATAAATTTATTCGTTATAATTCGTAAATTGGTCTTCAAAACAAGACAATTTCCTGATTAAAAGTTTTGCATATCCAATAACAGCAAAATAATTTGAATCCGCATTTGGGCTGAAATTATGTTCTCAATTGGTATCTGATTTTGCACTTGGGTTGAACTGGTCAGTAGAAAATATTAGATTTTTATGCGATCAGTTGAATTTACAATTGGATTAAGCAAATGGGATTAGTGAATATGAATGAAATGATTTTCAAATATTGTCATATTTAGAAAAATGTGTAAAAGGTTTATTAAAATAAACTTATTATATATTCCGGTTATTGTTAATTGCTGGGGAACATTAGTCACAATAAAAAAAGTTATAATCGCACTTTGAGCTTCACAAAATAATCATTATTTATGAGTTTTTATTTTCACTCACAAAATAATCCTTAAGGCCTTTTCTCGTAGAAGGTATAATTATAAATATGCACAGTAATTATATCAACCAATCAAACAAGTACAAAATTAAATAAGCTTGTTCCGCGCGGATAAGTCTCTGGCAATAATGACAATAGTGTTCATACAGACGGATGTCAGATGGCGTGGGGTCGAATATGACTCCTCCTGTCCTTACATACATTTTCACAATAACAGTATACACTTTTACGTATATTTTAATAGGCCTAGTGTTTAAAAAGCAATCTTGGTACACATATGTATTTGACGAGCAGATGTTTATATAGCCTACAAGACGTGGTGTCCGCGCTGGTTCCGGCTGTATGATCGGTAGTTGGTCGGGGTTCCTTAAAGATTCTTGCGCTGCGTGCTCGCTGTGCTTAATACTAATTAAAAGATATCGCGCGCGGTTATAGTTCGAACAAAATCACTGGGAAGGGGAAGAGAGGAAAAAGGAATTGTTCCGATCTCATAAATATAATATGGAGGCGACACTCCTGGGTTTTCGTTGTTTGAGCTGGGCTGATGTAATTGCCACAGCAGATGCGCACCCTACCAAGATCATCATGCACCTAAACATAATAGTATTTGATGATCCCTAAAACAACGACTACTTATTTCCAAAAGGAAAAATTTTAAATATTCATTTTCACAATATCCTAATAACAGGTATTCATTTATTTATTGTACATTTTTCGAGAAGTATAACTTTAAATGAGCTTGTTACACTTTAATAAAAAAAAATACAATGAGAGGAAAGAAATTATATGGTCTAATATAATACAAAATAAGTGCAATCGATTTTAATATTAATTATTTTTACCAAATTATTATCAATAATATTTAGGTAATTAGCCCTTTTAATTTTATTTATTTTGGTCGGAACACAAAAAAATTAGGTTTACAATTTCGATAGTTAGTATAATAAATTCATTCGTGTCCTAGCTATTTTAATTTTTTTTTGTGAGCCCTTATTCAAGTTTATTTTATTTACTAAGTAATAATACTATTTTTCTTTAAATTGTGAATTTAATTTATTTAAAATTTTGCTTTAAATAGACGAATAAAAAACAATTAATTTAAAAAAAAATATCTTGGAACCTAACGAGTATTACGGCAAAACAAAATTATTCATTTATTTAATTATGTAAATCATTTTCTTATTTCATTTATTATTTATCTGCTTATGTATATATATATTATTTTAATACTATGATTATTTATTTGTTATTTTTCTTTTCACAATATTAATAATAATATATATTTATTTTATTATTTATATTTTATTTACTTATATTTATTTCATTTCCATTTGTGGGTTTATTCATTCATTTATTTTCGGCAGGCTAAATCGACAGCGACTTCGATATTAAAGTGTTAGCATACTTTTGGACTGTGCGTTAATTTCAATTAGCATCTTAAAAGCCCACTCAGCTTTAGCGCGCAGATCGCTAGGAGAGCAAAAGTCTTCCGCTAATTGTAAGGGCGATCAAAGATGAGTGAGTTTTTTTCTTATCTGTGATGTCTCTCTCATCATAAATTTGAGAGTTTTGCACGTGCAATTTTACACGGTTTCACATTTTAACACTCTTTAAAATCGGAGCATTATTGCTGCTTACCAACAATAAAATTAAAAAAAAAAACAA
Organism: Drosophila cyrtoloma; assembly: GCA_035042485.1. NCBI lineage: Eukaryota > Metazoa > Arthropoda > Insecta > Diptera > Drosophilidae > Drosophila > Drosophila cyrtoloma. The sequence continues at coordinate 270,653 of JAWNLH010000780.1, forward strand.
AATTGTGGATCAGATGCACTTACTTGAATATCCTCCACATCCAAAGGATGTTTTGTAGCGGGAGCATATGGTTGGCTTGAGGGTAAATTGTAGTTAAATTTAAAAGAAAAATTTTAATGTTGGCGAGTGTTGTAATTTTTTTTCTCATTTCTTAACTTGTCGTTTCGTTTAATATAAATTTGTTTGCACCAACTTGACTCCATATTATTCATATTTTGATTTCACTTTAGATGGACTTTGATAATTTTAATATGCGTTTTTCTTTTAATTCTTTAATTAAAAATATAAAAAATATTTACTACACTATCCAAATTTTGTGAATTATAGTTATACAAATTGTGTGTACATATATATGTCGTCAGACACTCTGTAGAAGTAGGAGAAGCCTCAATCCCCTCAATACCACAGTAGTGCAGCGGTGACTGTACAGTGGAGCCGAGCTGGCGATGGCTTTAGGCGATGGAAACTCCACTTGCTTGTGCAATCGTCTGAAGCATCAGTTCCGTGACAAAAACTTTTTTTTCTTCTTTGATTCTCCAGTAAGCAAATTGGTCACGGGTTTTATTACTGAATATATTTATTATATTTATTTATTTTTATAGTTTTTTTCTTTTGACGTGCTTATTTGGCGGCAACTTGGAAATCATTGTAACTGATTCTATTTATGTTTAATGCCGATAAAAACAATTATTATTTGATTGTTGGAGACGCACAGAGAATTTTCTGTTGGTGGTTATTATATTATTTGTTCAATTGGTAAAAAAAATTGTTGGTTAGCGTCGATTTTCATCGCGTGTAACTTTTTCAATATCCACGAGGAAAAGATTTTATGCACATTGCTAATAATTCGTGGCATTTCACTGAATGTGAGTTCATGTTAATCTGTCAGCTACAGCTACTTAATTAGCAAAGTTTCGCATACGAATGAAATTGGTGTTAAGCAATTAAAGACGCCATGAGTGAACAAAATGAGCAAGCAACTTGGATGACAGGTGTGGGCAGTATGTTGGTGTGTTTTTTTCTATTCAGGATATAGGTGAGTAAAACCTTGAGAAGCATATGGTTATTAGTCGAATCTTGTTTTTGTTATTGTTGTTATCGCTATCGTTATCACATGGCGTATTTCGGCTGCTCTTGTTGTGGTTTTTGCCATTGCCGTTGTCGCTGTCGTTTGTGACACCTTCGTCTAGTGTGCGATGTTCCGCATCGATGAGCGTTCGAGAAATCAGTATTAATTACTGGCTTGACTTCTTGTTGGCAACAAAGCGAGCCAAAAGCATCTGCAAGTGGCGAATACCAGACACACACACATATTTACACACACAGTGACATTAGGCTTGGCAAATTGTTTTGGTGGCAACGAAGCGTGGCTGAGCCATTTAATTGCCAACTAAATGGCGGATCGCATCGCTCTTTTTATACCCTGAACCCATTAAAAATACGTGAAAAGGGTATAAAGGTTTTTGTGCAAATGTATTTAAGATGCAGAAGGAAGCTTCTCCGACCCCATAAAGTATATATATTCTTGATCAGGATCAACAGCCGAGTCGACATAGCCATGCATGTCTGTATCAACACGCAGATCTCAGAGACTATGAGAACTAGAGACTTCAAATTTGGAATATGGGTTCTCGTATACCAGGCGCAGATCATTTTGATCAAATTTGCTTTATTTTATCGATAACTGTATCTGTTTCTCGATTATCGATACATTTAAAATCCCGATAGCAATAAATGCTACAATTTTAAAGGCAGAATCTTCTAATTAATACATAACATGCATATGCATATTATTGATCAACTGCCCAATTCATCAAGATCGGATAAGAAAGAGCCAAGTTATAGTCGAAAATATATTATCATATTGATCTCATTTCTATCAGCAGCCGCAAGCATTTTCTGTATGCATAAATATGCGAGCGCATATGTGAGAAAGAGATGGCGTGATAATCGACGCGACCGTCAATATGTTTTTGTGTGTATTCTGAAGAGCCCCGTTACCCCGTTACGACTGCGTGTACGTATATATGTATGTATGTATGAATATTCACGTGCTTGTCGGCAGTGCGCACTTGCAGACCTGCTCACATTTGGGTGCAAAACTTTTAAAGGGAAGTTTTCCAATAAAACTAGAAATATTTAACAACTCGGTTCAGGGTATTTCGTGCAAGCTCTCTCGACTACAGCACTCTTACTTGTTTTTTATGAGCCAGTGCTAAGTGGCTTTGATTGATGCACTGACGCTTTTCCCTGGCGGTACAAATCTGATGACTTTTTGGGGGCCGCCGTTGAAACCATTAACTGTCAGCACTATGAAGTGGATTTGGATGACTGGTAACAAAAATTGATTCGTGTTTGCGCATAAGTTGCAGCCTGGCTAAAAGGTGTGTACCTTATTTCGTACTGACAGCTTAATGCCTTTTTGATGTTCAAAGTTTTGTGCTGCTTTTCAAATAAAATGTAAATGTGCTCCTTTCTAGAATTTCTAAATATAAATCTAACTACAAGAAATAGATAATAGAAAATAGATAGCACTGCTGCGTCACAAGTTTAAAATGTGACGTTGCCAAATAAACTTAATTAACCATACTTCACTTTGTTCTTATTGATGCCGTCTTAATTTGCAAGTTTTGCAGAAAGTGTTGTTTGATATAACATCTATATATAGCTCTGATATTTAATCATACGTATTCATTGTTCGCTGATATTCATTGCAACATTGCCACACCTAAATTTCATTTTGGATGTATTCAGCTTAAACTACACAGAACTAACCAGAACGTAAAGAACGTCAAGTCAAGCTAGTCAACATATTAGGTGTCTGTCAAAAACGAAAGAAATTTAGTTAAAACTTATTGAATAGTGTTAAAACAAATTGGTTAATTATTTTTTGCAGAAAATCCCCGTACTTTTGGCGCCAAGGGTGCTCTAATTAATTAGAAAGTATATTTCTGAAATCGAATGTTGTGCCTTTTGATTTCTTTCCTTAATTACAGTGTACATTAAAAAAATTTTGGAAAAACTATGTATATTTGCAGTTGTTTTATATATGTGTATACAGAACATTTTTTAATATTATAAAATGTTAATAAAAATATTAATTTATAAATTAAAATATATATATATATATTATTATAATCGAGAATAGTATAATAATATGTTAAAGCAACAATGTTAACATAGTTCTGTATGCATAATGTACATAAAATTACCACAACATTCTGTATGCGAGTCTCTTAACAGATCACTGTAAAGACGCGCATAAAATCGATTAGCGCAATTTAGTCGTTCCATTACATTAACCAAAGACAGTCGCGCAGCGCTTGACCCAAAAGGGCAAACGTATATATTAATGGTCATGGGCCCGGTGTTTCAACCAGTAAGCCTGCACCCATAACCCCAAATTTCCAACAATATATATATTTTTTTAAATGCATTTATATTTTAAGCATTAATCAACCTACTGAAGGGTTATAAAACATTAATTTGTCCAATAATGACAGGAGCTTAAAGTCTATAACATAAACATAAAGAAAACAATATTACGATTTTACGACGACTCAAATTCAGATAAACTCTTTCATACTAGTCGAGAATGGAAATTTGATTACTATTTTCTGCCTATTCCTATCAGAATTTTTTATACTTTGATATCGAGGGTATCATAGAATATTTTGTGTTTGTGCAATGCCCATCATGCTGTCTGTCTGTCTGCCCGTCATTATGAACGCAGCTTTTTTCGACATCCTTTTAGACTGAGTATTGAAACTTGGAACATTTACTGGTCTGTGCCCGCGTCAGACAAAGTGTAAAAATTGGATTGCTAAGTCCACCAAGGGGCTAGAAAATCGATAAAATCGATGTAAATCGGTAAAGCCACATATCTGCCACAATTTTAAGGCTACAGTCAACAAATTTGGTTGGTAGTTTGTTGGCGATATTTTTCAAAATAACGTTCCTAAACCTTTTAAATGGCTATATGTTCCGCAGTTTTGAGTTAGAGCCGTCAAATTGCGTAGGTATGCTACTGGTAGCCGCCTTTAAGAACTATTCAGAAATTTTTAAGGCCTCGCCTACACCTGCTTCCATAATCGCTAGAGCCACCAAATATGAAAGGAATTTTGCTAGTGACCCTTAAAAACTCCACAAAAAATGTTGGACAACGCCCACCCCCGCCCCCAAAAACGATAAAAGCCTATATCTATACAGTTACCAAACTTGGAATGTAGATTACTAAGATCGCACTCCAAATTTTTTTGGCCACGCCCAATCCCGCCACAAAAATTCCCAGAAGCCTATATCTCCGGCAATTTAATAGCTACAGTTACCAAACTTGGAAGGAAGATTACTAAGAACCCTCTATAATAATTTTGCGGCCTCGCCCACTCCAGCCCCAAAATTTCCCAAATCCCATATCTCCGTAATTTAAGATCTACAGTTACCAATCTTCGAAGGAACGGTACTAGCTTATATCTACCGCAATTCAAAAGGCAAACTTGGACAGTACTTCTTGACTACATCCACCCTGTTCCTTGTTACTTGTTATCGGCTGGAATAACTTATGGTATCAAAGTATTTCTCAATCGGTTACGCGCGACTGCAACGTTCTCTCTTTAAAATAAGCTTTTGTATTTTTAATTTCTAGAATCATTTTTATTAACAACATCAAGAAAAATATTTTTTCCTTTTATATAGAAACCATTTCTAAAATTCAGAAAATGTTTGCTGCGATTTTATTTCAGTGTAATTTTCTAAAATTCACAACAATTTTTTTCTGAGTGTATTGAAACAACTTTTTAGGATTCACTTTTGTTTCTTTGATACAAGTAGCAAAATTAGGAGAGTTAGCTGCATCATAATATAAGCTAGTGTAAGTACTCAAGCTAAATGGCAGACAGGAACCGCAGACATGGCTGTAAAATCTCGTTCGAGGCGTCGCAGCCCCAGGCCTGAGAATGCATCTGTCAACATTTCGGGGCAAATACAAAACTTATTTCTTAGCACAGAGCACACAAAGGCTAGCTAGGATGCGTTGAAATCGTTTAAGTTTCTGCCTGTTCACCAGTAGTAATAATTAGAAATAAGCCAGCTAGGCTGGCAGTAATGTACATCCATACATACATACGTAGTGTGTAAGCATGTGTCTGGGGAATTGACGGAAATTGGGTAATTGTATGTGTGTGTGTGTGTGTGCAATGCTCAACAAGTGTAGAAAACCTCACATTATTCTGCCCGCTGCATTCCTGCGCAAATGCAGATCAGCAAACTGAAGGAATTGAAGCGAAACTGGGGCGATAGTTGCAACCTGCCTGCACTCGACCCCTCGGGACACTCTATGTCCGTAATGTGGCCTGCCAGTGCCGCATAAATCATTGAAAGGCATCATCAAACTCGACAGGCAGTCGGCACATAACGCTTGCACACGCTGCGCCAGACGTGAGCCAAAAGATATATATATACACATATGTATATATATCTGTATAGGCAGGGACTTGGGCAAGCCATAGAGCGCGGAGATGGGCCACCTCATTTGGGGCCTCGCACACATCTACATATGTACACATGTACGTGTATGTGTGAGTGTGCCCAAACGTAGCACAGATAAGCTAAGCCGCCGACCAGTCGGAGGGCAAAAAACTTCTAATATTTTCTGGGTGGTTCGGGATGAGTTGGGTTGGGCGCATGCTCAAATAAAATTAAGCGCCCCAACAGTTGCCAGTGCATGGGTCATCAAACCGAGCGGTCGCTGCAGTTGGGGCCAGTCCAGCACGTCGTACAGGGTGCTCCAGCCGTTTGCCCCAAGGCAAAGGCAGTGCATTGCCCGAAGCTATGACGCTAGCTGACAGTGGCAAAAGAGAGACAATGGATGCAAATACAATTACCCCAGGCAAGGTAATCATTTGTAAATTATTTGTAAGAAGCTATTATTCTTGGTACAGTTTCAGGACTACATTTAAGATTCTAGGTCTGCAGAAATATAGGACAAATATTGATTTATATTAATATTATTATGTAAACACACTTATTGATTTATATACCAGTGTATCTCGTTGGTCAATTTAAGCAATATTTGAGTATTGCATTCTAAGTAAAATAAATAAAACTATTTTCTTAAGCTAGCAAAGAAATTAAAAAAATCATGTTAAGTTAAATTTTTTTGTTATATTTTTTGTTTATAATTATTACATTTTTTTCTTGCTTTTCGCGACGTTTCAGCTTAATCAATAGTTGAATTCATTTCAAAATATACTTCAATTCCAATGACTTTAAGTTCTGATTATGAAATGGATCTAATGTTGTCAACTTGAAATATAAGGTTACGAGAGTCGAAAGGGTTAAAGAGTATATCTTATAAACAGTGTGCTCCGCAGTTTAGTCGATTCAAATCGCACAGAGGCTTTTATATAAACCTAATCACACTTTAGATTGAATTTCCTTTTGAATAATACAGTCACAAAGATAAAATGCAACAACAATTAACGCATTCTAAAAATTATCTCAGCATTTGGCAAAAGGATTTTGATTATAACGATATATTATATTATGCAAATTCCAAATTATGTTGAAATTTAAATTGAAATTGCCTTTCGAGTCATCATTTCCGTACCTAGGCACCCTCTATTTGCAGACAGCTTCGTTCGCAAACGAATATTTTCCGAAAGTGAAGAAAAATTAGGCACAATAAATTGAACGGAAGTTGCTGCTTAAAATGGAAAATGAAAACAGAAACAAAACACAAAAAATAGCTGGCATAGCGGAAACTTGGAAAATACAAGAATGGCAACTGGCAAATGTCTACATGGACAAAAGTCGGCTCGTAGAACAGACGAGAAACAGCAGAATTCTTGTGTTGTTTGTCTGCGGTTATTACTGTGGCTACTTGGCAAACATATACACACACATACATACACATAAATATCCATACAGACAAACACATAACATTCGTGACAGCCACTGCCTATATGTGTGCGTGCTGTGTACTGTTGTTGGGTCTGTTGTTTTTGTTATTGTCTAGCCATCTAGACTGAATTCTTTAGCTGACGTTGGTCTTATTTTTACACCCTATCAATTGATATTGTTGTTTTCCATAGTCCATTTCATAGTCTCCACTGTCGTGGATTTCATCAAGATCGTTTAAAAACACAGAAGTTGTTAAAGAAATCGAAAATTCAACTTGACCACACGTTTCGATTGTTTGAATATCGAAGACGTGTGCCTATGATATGTACGGGCTTGGGTGCAGGGTATCTTCTAGTCTATTTCATATTGTATAACATCATAAGCTCATTACCATATGCTTGTCGTTATCTCTGGCGCAACCTTTGTTTACGTCGGAGATGACGATGTAGATATCAAATTTTGCATACAACAATTGTTGATTATTCTTGTGTTAAGCATACTTATAGTTTTTTTCATTATAATCATTTCCTTGAGGCAAACAGTTTTTTGACTGATCCGCGTATGATAAGCGCATAATAGAAAAGGTTATCATTCACAACGCACTCGTTCTTGTTGGGCGTGGTCATTGGGCCGCTTCAGATTTGACAAGCAGCGAAGTGAACGAATCGCAGTTGGTGCTTAGAAGCATTAAAAATAGATAATGCAAAAGGAGATATTATAAAATATATTATGTTCACATCTTACCATCATCGCTCTGAGCAAAGCCTACGGCATAGAGATTTGACTCTCCCTTCAGCTCCTTCTCATTGCAAAGCGTACCCGAGTTTACATTTGATATTTGATCAAAATAAATTTGTCTCTTTAGAACAAGCAACGCTATATCGTTTTAACATTAAATTTGTGTAACAAAATTATTGTCTATTAACTAGCAGCACCTTAATGTCCAAAATCTCTTTACAAATTAAAATTTCTCGGATCGCTGTATCCAAGTACAACTTTACTAGGTTAATTATTTTTGAGGTCTACGCATTTGCTCGTCGTCAGGACTTTGGTCGGCTACAGGACAATCACATAACACATAATTGTCGAGAGTAATGGTATCTAAGTATCCGAGAGAGGCCAGATGATTGGAACTATTGGTGACAACACTAAACAATAGAGAACGTTGCAGTCGGGCGTAACCGACCAGCTGATAACAGGTAGCAGGGTCTACGCGGGGATATAGGCCTTTATCGTTTTTGGAGGCGGAAATGGGCGTGGTCCAATGATTTCTGCATTTTTGAAGGGTGTTACTAGCAATATACCTTTCAAATTTGGTGACTCTAGCTTTTAAATTGTGTGAGATATATGGTCTTATCGATTTACACTAACAGAAGTATAGGTTTAGGGAGTTGGAGTGGGCGTGGTTATCCGGTTTTTCTTAGCGAAGTTAACTTACAAAATTTTGTGACTCTAGCCCACAAATTGTGGAAGATATGCGCATTTCAGATTTCTAGTTCCTGTGGGCGGCGGGAATGGGCGTGGTCTGAAAATGTCGATCTTTGAAGGACTTCGCCAACAACCTACTAACCATATTTGGAGACCGTAGCCTTAAAATTGTGGGAGATATGTGGCCTTATCGATTTGCGAATATCGATTTTTCGATTTCCTAACCCCTAGTGAACGTAGCACTCCAATTTTTACACTTTGTCTGACACGGGTTTTGAACAAAACCAATATACTATAAAAAGAAGATTTTAATGAATAAATCTTTTTAAATTTACTAGAAAAGCTTTGAGCTTAGTAAATGAGTCTGACCAATTGGAAAAAAAGGAGGAGCTAACCTCCTCGGCGGCTTGTTCCCCAGGTTTTGGTGGATATTGGCTGCCAACATCGATATAAGCACGATAAATGTCAAGCCAATATAAGCCATTATGTATTCGACTCAGTGATTTAAATGTATATACAGTGTCTCAGACCTTATTTCGACAAATGTCTAGCAAAAATTTAAATTGCTATTAAGTTAAGTTAAGGAAACAAAAGCAAAATGTTTAAATGCCAATTTGTTTCTATGTTATATCACGTTTGAAAAGAAAATTTAGTTTTTATTAAAATATTAATTAATTAATTAAAATTAGTCAAAAACTGAAAACATATTCAATGCTTATTTCGAACAGTCTTAAAAAAGAGAACATATTTGGCGTATAAAGGCTTTAAGGATGTTAACACTTAGTATGATATCCTTTAGCCTTAACAACTTCCCTTAACCTATTATTCATGGAAGATACCAGCTTCCGGGTAGTTTCTGGACTGATTTTGCTCCACTCATCCAGCAGAGCATTTTTGAGATCGGATCTGATGTTCGATCCGGATGTTATTTTCCAGCAGAGTCCACAAATTTTCAAGGACATTTGAATCTGGAGACTGGGCCGGTGGAATTATCATGTGGTTGCAGTTCCAGATAAGCCAGGACTGTACTAATCCGGACTTATGCTTGGTTGTTGTCCTGGTCGTTGTCCTGGTAGAACCGGAAAGTATGTCGGATTGCTAGCTTCTCGGCACTTTGGAATAAATTTTCCTTAATATACCGAGGTGCATTCCTGTCCATTGTTGTTTCAATACACACCAAATTTCCGATGCCGGCTGCCGAGATAGATGCCCATACCATGACACTTGCTCCGCCGTGCTTGACTGCTGACTTTAGGTTTTTGGGATTCAGCTCAGTATTGGACTGTCGCCACACATTATTCCGTCCGTCCGAGCCAAAAATGTTGAATTTGGACTCATCTGCAAATATGACTGTGTTCCAGAACTCCACATCCTTGTCCAAGTGGGTTTTGTCGAACGTCATCCTAGTTCCTTTATTTCTTGCGCTTGTAAAGGGCTTCTTCCGTGGTACTCGGGCATTGAAGTCACGGTTGCGCAGAATCGCACAGAAGCGCACAGTTTCCACACTGCACTATTTCCCCATTTCATCCTCCACCTGTTGAGTCAGTTTTGGAGTCGATAGCTTAGAATTTTCCCTTATTTTCCTGATGATCCTCCGCTCCTCCTGTTCGGTGAAAATCTTGTTTGGTGCCATTCTGCCCTTGTCCTCTATCCGATTTTCGTCGACGCAGCGCCGAATGATGTTGTATAGTTGACCTGCTTAGATTGACCATTTCAGCTATTTGGCGATGTGAATATCCGATTTGAAGGGTTCCAGGATAAGTTTCCGTTGTTCAATGGTAGTCCATTTGCCCATAGTCCTGGTAGGATGGTTGCACCCGAGATGCAGGATATAACTAAACTGACTACGAAGGATTGGTTTATTTATACCGAAAATACTCAGCCTGACGTAAAATATGGTTTTTATGGCATCCAGGTGTCCATAATGCAACTGTTCGAAATAAGCTTTGACCAAAAATTAAGGTACTTTATTACATAGCGCGACCTAGCAGGTGGGGAAACCCCAGTTTATTGGGGTCATATATTCTTTGGAATTTTTGAAAAATATTGAATAATTAGTTTATGGCAGGCAATTAAAAGTTTTGCTAGGCACTGGTCCTGATGAGCTGTGAGACACTGTACCTCTTTGTGTTGAAAGTCAACGCGAAACTGAACTAAGAAACATGATGATAAGCGTCTTAAGTCACACACTTTTCGATTTAAACTTTGCTCGCTTGTTCTCTGATTTCATAAAAGTTCTCATTGCCTTGAGAATCTTCTATTTGTGTCCTTAAATTAGTGCAATCATCATCACTAATATATGTCAATACGGTGCACATTGTGATTAGTAGAGTGATAACTAAACCATTAATTGTGTTCACCTTTATTTAAGAACTCTGAGCTATCGTACAAGCTATGAGTGGTAGAGATAACCGGTCGGCAATTATGCACTGACCCCAATAAAATTGTTATAAGGGATATAATGAAGATATTGATATGCATGTAAGAATGTCCCTCAGTTATCTGTCTTTATGTTCATCTGGTTGAACACGCCGATCTCATAAACTATTAGAGCTCTAGACTTCAAATTCGGATTATTAGTTTTCGTAAGCCGTACGCTGATTACATTTTTTTCAACCCTTAGATAGTTCCTCATATTTGTTTCTCATGAGTGAACAAATATATCTCTAAACGGAGTCTAGCACTTTACTTAGTTTAATTTATTTAATTAATTGCAAGCAGTTCAGCGACCACAGCCAAATAGAATGTCAGAAGTGTAATAAATATATATGATACAAACATATCTTAAATTTCATTAGGTATAGCCATCCCATTATCTTTGGTGATGTCCACCATGACTTCCCATCTATGCTACGACATGTATAAAGCACTCTGGAGCACTTTGATGTCGTATTTTGTACATAGGTGCCAAAGTTTAACTTAATGTCAAATGTGACTCCGAGGTATTTTAGCTCCCTGCTTGTTTCTAATAGGCTTCTTGAAAGCCATATTTGCCTCATTCTCTGCAACTTGTATCGTCCGGTGAAGGGGACAATGAGTATTTTTGCTGGGTTTAGGCTGAGTCCAACCTCCGTACACCAGTCACTCGTTATTTTCAGCCCTAACTGAATAATGTCTCAGAGCGATTCTTGAAATTTGCCTCGTGCTATGATAACAACGCCATCGGCATATCCCTGACATTGAATACCCCTGTTGGCAAGTCCGTTAAATAGTTCATCTACTAACAGGGGACAGCCTTTAGTGGTTAAGACTGTTACAGTGTTGTCATGAGTCATTGCCATGGCTCGTCTGGACCGCAGCAGTGTAAGTATCCACCTGCTGGTAGTTGGGTCAAGGCCCCTCCTCGAGAGGGCAGCCTGGATCGCATCATGTGATCTGTTGTCAAAGGCGCCTTAAAGTACGCCGCAACTCGTAAAGTGCTGTGTCCGTGGACTTGCCTACTCTGTATACATGCTGGATGCAGCAAAGTCTTTTCATTTTGTAGTCCACCAGCTTTTCCAACCTTTTCAGTAAAAACGATGTTAGGTTGATGTGTCTGAAGGACTTTGGGTTGGTGATGTCTGTCTTCCCTGCCTTGGGGATGAAGACCACCCTAGCTTTACTCTATGCGCTCGGTATATGTCCAAGGGCTAGGCTGCTTAGTAGAGTTTTCTCAATATGGGAAAGGAGTATGTCCTGACCCATTTGAAGGAAAACTGCCGATATTCCGTCTAGTCCGGGAGATTTATAGGGCTGGAATGTACCAATTGCCCATTTTAGCCTTTCCCTTATGACTGCTGACTTGGCGCACGCCCTGGAAAGTGCGTTTCGAAAAGGAGTTCTAGTTTCTCCAAATTATTGCTTGTAAAGGAGTTATCCCTACGTTTCAGAGCTAAGTTTGCATCCGGGTCTCGCTTTACCAGTGCTCTAAGCAGCCTGTCGCCTTCGCTTGTGCTTATTATACGTTCGCAGAAGTTTCTGTAATTCTTACAGACATAGATACATTTATTGAATTCCATTATTCACCCATGGCTCCTGACCAGGGCTAACCCAAGGTGTTGATTGGTAAACAATTGGTAAACATCTTTCTAAGAGAGCCGAGGTTGCCTTAGCGCGGTGGATGTTTACCTGAGCTAGCCCTGTACCGTTGCGCTCGAGGGGCACACCCTTCCTCGATTGTAGCCGCGACACTACAGTTTTCAGCCTATCGGCTGAGTCCTCATCGGCGTTTTTCGCCATATCTGCATATGACGATCGAGGATCTGTGGATGTTGACGAGCTGGGCCGCTACACGTGATGTACTCGGGCATAGGTCCAGGCCTTCGGCCACCTTTTCTGCACCCTTGCCGCCGCTGAACCGCGAGCTGCGCCCTTGGCCTCCGGACACATCCTCTTAGGAGTGTCCACCGGTGGCGTTAGGGCGCTGCTGCGTCTCTTGGGAGCCGGTGCCGCAGCTGCTTCCCTAGGCTCTTTGGCCTTGTTCAGGGCCTCTTCCGGAGCGAGTCCTGGCTGGAGGTACAGTAGGTACCACTTGCCCTTCGAACCGCAGAGGTTCCACCAGTTCGGGTCGTCCAGCCCACCGGGTTGACCCCTCGGTGGCAGGAACTCATCCCTCTTTTTTAGGCGCTGTCCACTTTGCTTCGGTGCCAGGCGTGATGGTCAGGATAGTCTAACCCCCACATTCCCACGACTCGAAGCTAGGGCTTGCTGTGCCAGCGGCACTCTCCTGTTTAGTGCTAGAGTATCACGGTGTGGAGGCTGGTCTACCACACTGGAGGACCTTCCCCGTCTAGGGAACGGTATTCTAAATGTTTAGCGACATGCTGCGGAGAAATAAGTGTCTACCCGGGAAGAGATCCGCATAAGCCGGGTAAGGTTAATTAGAACCTCAGCGTCAGAGACTGGTCTAGTTTTTAACCCAGACCCCCAGCCAAGCTGCCTCTCGGCATGGTTCGAGTGACACCTTAGTCCAGCCCGGAGTGAGATGTAGAGATTGGATGGAGGTAGGGAAGTGGTGCGGGAAAGTTGCGGTTGGGTGAAGCTATGCTTTTAAAAGGCAGCAACACAGCACACCACAACAGCAAAAAGGCAGTATCCGCTGTTTGTCCGGGACGAGGAATCTCGTATTATTCTTGTGACAAAACCAGCTATGCCCGTTCCATATCACCTTCCGCCTTTCCTTTTTGTTATTCAACAATGTTTATTTTTGCATGCATAACGTTAAACGAATGGAGGAACCAACTATTGTTGGTCTAACTCCCTCTTTTAATGCGATGCACTGGCCAGGCATCAGTTGTGTGCCATTGTTGTGGGGATTGTCAGATATGTGTCTTAGATATTCATTGTTCTAGTTTCGCCTGTTGTTTCCCATTACAGGTGGTAACAATGTCGCCTGTTGACCATAATGTGGGCACTCCCAGTACGGCTGGCGATGAGGAATTCCAGATGGCGGCCAGCACAAGTGGGGAGAAATGGAAGGATGTGCCCGACAAATATTTACTGGTAATTGCACACTTTCTGGCCGGCCAATCTAACGATACAGAGGACATGGAGCGCTTCAATGGACCGATACTAAAGGCCAGCATAAAGTCGGTCTATTGGCTATTTCTTATACAGTATGCGGCACTGGCGCTGCTGGGCGTACTGCTCAACATCGCCATCATTGTGTACATCATGTATCATCGACTCTACAAGGACATCACGCATGCTTTCATCATTAATCTGGCCCTATGCCATTTTGTGCAGTGCGCTTTGGTGCTACCCATTTCGCTGATGGTGATGCTACTCCAGAACTGGATATTTGGACAGTTCCTGTGCTTCTTTCTACCCATGCTCCAGGTGAGTGCCAACTTTACTGTTACCTTACGCCTTTTACTTATTGCCATTGCACCATTGGTCCAGGACACAATTATTAAGCTTACTCATGTGCATTGCTATCTATTTTTGTCCTCTTTCTTTTTCTCTTGATCTTTCTCTCTCTCTCCCTCTCTCTTTTGCCTTGGCAAGCTGTTAAGCTGGAAGCGGTGGGGCATATGAGACGATAATCCTTATGGCACAATGACAAGTTCATAAACTTAACGCATTCTGGCTTATCGGTTCTTTATTGCTTCGCCACAATGGCAATTGCTGCTTCAGGCCAGCACGGATAGTTGATTAGAACCAAGAAGCGGTCACTAAACTATGGCCAAAAACAATCAATGAACTCTAATGGTTATGGGGATCATCGCCTTGGCAGTTAAACTTTCTAAATTCGCCAATTCAATCTGGTTGCTAGTTGGTTCAGTCGTCAATTAGTTCTGATTCAAATATTTGTACATGTAAATACTCTTGATTTTGGCTTAATAGTTCTTGCGCAACAAGCAACGAAAACAGTTCCAAGTATACAGTGTCTCAGACCTTATTTCGACCAGTGCTTAGCAAAAATGTAAATTGCTGTAAAGCTTAAACAAGGAAACAAACGCAAAATGTTTAAATGCCACTTTGTTTCATGTATATCACGTTTGAAAAAGGTACTTTTGTTTTTATTAAAATATTAATTAATTAATTAAAATTAGTCAAAAACTGAAAACATATCCAAAATACACGTCAAAGCTTATTTCGAACAGTCTTAAAAAGGAACATATTTGGCGTATAAAGGCTTTAATAAGGATTTTAACACTTAGTATGATGTCCTTTAGCCTCAACAACTTCCTTAACCTATTATTCATGGAAGATACCAACTTCCGGGTAGTTTCTAGGTAGTTGTAACCAACTTTATGTGGCATTTTTAAAATTTAGCTGCAGCACCGAAAATAATTAACAAAGGATTCATTCCTTAATAAAATACACGCAGTTTGTTCTATTGATTTATCGTACGATGATATGTTAAACACAATTGTTAATGTGCGCAACATCAATCCAAGCGATAAAATGAAATCTCAAAATTATAAGTACAATTGGTTCATGAATGCATTCTTGAATTAAGCACGAAATACTACGCATCTCTATTAGTGATGAATGCTTCTCAGATTTTTTCAACAAAACAAATATCACATAATATTTTTAAACAGCGGCTTATATTTATCTCTTGCAACATACATAACATATACAGGCTAAACAGCTGTGCTTTGTGGTGTGCCTTCAAATTTAACACGAGATGCGGCCAAGTCCAATGCTTTTCTGCTCTCTATGTGGCAGCTAAAGGGCAGGCAACTGAACCTAATTGCCATTTTAAGAGCGGAGTGCCATCTGAAGCTCGTAACAAAGCCTATCAAAAGCGAATTGACAATCCAAAATGAATTTAACACCTTGTCTCATTGGCCACCTGTGACATTCGACGCATTCGAAGCATGTCTTATTGTCAAAGCCGCAATGATTGACATGCTTTCCGGCGGGTAGTAAACACATTCATACATTCATATATACATTCATAGGCATCAACCATACGGACAACAGACAGCCACATCAACCAAACATTGGGATAAAATATAATTTACCCTTATTCGATTTTTTGTTACTCTCATTTAACTTCTTCAGTTCACATTTGCCTCCCTATATCTGCGTTTGTGACGAAAATAAAATGTTACGCAATGATAAAGCAGCCACAGGAAATCGAATAATCAAATGCACGAGTCAAGTCGCATAGCTACATAAGCTGGTAAAGATACGATTCTAGGAAGTAAGTTGTCTTTTATT
Source organism: Drosophila cyrtoloma (assembly GCA_035042485.1). Classification (NCBI taxonomy): domain Eukaryota; kingdom Metazoa; phylum Arthropoda; class Insecta; order Diptera; family Drosophilidae; genus Drosophila; species Drosophila cyrtoloma. The sequence goes on from JAWNLH010000780.1 coordinate 286,634, forward strand.
TTATTTCTTATTTCCTTTCTTATTTCTTATTTGTATGCTCTGTCTTTTTTTCTACTTAGTTAGTAAGAATATTGATTGATGATTGATGTTGTTATTAGGTACAACTACATACTACATGCATACATATGTATGTCCGCATGTATGTACGTTTATTGTACACTCAGCAAAATATGTGCTTCATATCATTCAGAATTTCAAGATGCGTTGGTTAAAAATAAGAAATTACAGGTATTACCAATATATTTAAATTTCGAAATAAACTTCTGTTTGGAGAGAACTTTTATTTCTCATTTTTTAAAAATTTTTTTAAATTGACAATGTTTTGGAAGAAATTTATTTCGAAAATTTCGATATTATTTGTGAAGTATACAAATTTTCTACAGGCATTTTTGAACTGTGTTTATGGATTGCAGACTGCCCAACAATATCATTGTCTTTTTATTCTACTCGAAGATACAACATTTAGATGCCAGACGCTGCGTATGATTGTATTAGCTACTCATTGACACGGAAGAGATGTGAAACAAAATGCCAGGCAACGGATATGATTCGATTTGATTGCTATCACAATGAGCGATAAATATCACACACACATGCAATCGGATATTTGTCGCATTTACACACACATTGGTCATGGGTGCGCGCTTTTCTGTCTAGTGTGTGTGTGTGTGTGTGTGTGTGAACCTCGCGTGCCTAACACCCCATTAAAATTGATTGATGCCACTGGCGACGTAGGCATTCAACAAAAATTACAATTTACTTGGGACACCTTAAATTTCATCACTTCAAGAAATAGCATTAGAATGCGAACTGTAATTACGTTTGTCAGCCGTACAATAAATTTGTACAACATTGCTTAAATCATTTATTTCTTTCTTCAACCTCTTGATTAATACTTGACTAATTTCTCAAATCGCAGGTGAATAGAATGTGCTTACACACTCAGAAAATAAATCGTTCTGAAATGCAAATACTTTTATCATTGAAGGTTGTGTCTTCATCAAATCCAGTGTTTTATTTCTTAGTTCCGAATTCGATTTTCTTATCATTTATTTTGTGTGTGCATAGAATTCTAAAATTGTAATTATTCTTTAATACCGAAGGTATCATAGTATACCGGCTTTGTTCAATATCCGCCATGCTGTCTGTCCGTTTGTCCGTCCGCCTTTTTCGACACCCTTAGAGATAGAGACTACATACTTGGAACATATACTTAAAGTTCACGCAAATCAATAAAGCCACATATGTCCCACAATTTTAAGGCTACAGCCCTTCAAAGATCGGCATATGCCACGCCCACCTCCACCTCCACCGCCCCCAGGCCCTCCGCTCCTGAAATTTTGAAATGGCTATATTTTCTGCAGCTTTGAGTCAGAGCCGTCAAATTTAGTAGGTATATTTCTGGTAGCCTCGCGTACACCTGCGTCCATAATCGCCGATATTTCTGAAAGTGTAGGTCAATAAAACAGCATATCTCCCAACAGTTTAGAGATAGAGTCACCAACCGTGGAAGGTAACTTCTTGGTAACCTCCTTCAAAGATCGGCAAATATATTTTCAGACCATGCGCACACCTGCCGCCCCCGAATTTGAAAGCTATAGTTACAAATTTTTGAATGTATGTTACTGATAACTGCCATAAGCGATCGATAAGAAATTGGATATCACGTCCACCCCGCCTCCCCAATTTTGATAGCGTAAATCGATAAGACCATATATCTACACAGTCTGAAAAGTTGTATAACTAAATTTATCTCCCGCAATTTAAGAGCTACAGTTACCAAATTTGGAAGGAAGATTACTAGGAGCCTTCTCTATTATTTCTTACAAAACGCCCTTACCCGCCCCCAAAATTCCCAGAAGCCCATATCTCCCATCATTTAAGAGATACAGTTACCAAACTCGGAAGGATGGTTACTAGGAAACTCTTGCAACATTTTTTTCGGCCACGCTCACCCCAGCCCCCAAAATTCACAAAAGCCTATATCCACCGCGATTTTAAAGGCAAACTTGGACGGTACATTACTAAAAATCTCCTTCAGAAATGGGTATATCTTGGCTACAGCCACCCTGTTTTTGCTACCTGTTGTCAGCTGGTGTTACTCTATAGACTTCGGACGCTGGAAGTAGGGTCGGGCAGTCGAAGGCAGTGATGCGATTAAAATCTTTTCCGGACATGTTTCCATTTAATGTCGGTTCCACCTTACGGTTGTGTTAATGCCATATAATGACTGTCGAAACCAATTAGATTGTCGAATTGATAAATATAAATTAGCTGAAGCGAACATACTGTATAGATTGCGGTAATTAAAGTATAAAATATTAAAATTTAATTCGTATTTTATCAGGAGTGAATTAAGATTTATAAGTCTTGCAGCATATCTGTTTTCAGTTGAAGACTGCTGACGATAAAACTAATATAATTGTTCAACAAATTAGACCGAATAACATTTACTACCAATTTATTTATACATTTTAGAAAATCCTATTATGTATACATATTCTTGATTAGCATCAAAAGTCGAGTCGATCTAGCCATGTCGGAATTACTGTCTGTATTTCCTTCTATCATAGACTATAAGAGCTATGAACTGCAAATTTGAAATATCAAGTTTATTTTATTTTCGATAATCGATAACTCGCGTGTTTCGCAAGCCGGTGTCTTCGGTTCGAGACTGTGAATAAAAACATGAGATTAATTTGCGCTTATCACAATTCCCACGACTTAACAAGATTTAATGTCTGATTAGATTTCTCGCATAGATACCAAATCTTCGACACCCCAAGATTTGAGCTGTTTTCGATACTGTTTTGTATTATCTTGGCTTAAGTAGATGGTTATACTGAGAAAAATAGATTGACCATTGCTTAATGCCAGACAATATACTATAGATGGTTGACTTACATACAAACACTCACATGTCCATGTGAGGTGTTGTCACAATATCCAATCTGAACCCAAACAAACAAATAAACATAGCAAAAGCCCAGCCAAAAAGGATAACCATGGCAAATCTTTGGGATTTCGCATTCAAGCATAACAAGAAGGGCAAATGTCTGCATGCTTCCGAATTTCTATACATATGTGTATATAAATATATTTAGGTGTACATATACATATATATATATATGCATGTATGTACATGCATATGTGAATGCTCAGCCAGCCGAGCCAAACCAGCGCCGATGCCCCAACAACAATCAGAGGAAAACAAATTTGTTTCAATCACCGCACACGGCCGAAAAATGGTTGCCTAAGCCATTGGACTAAGTAAACAAAGCTGAGGAATCACTCCATACCCACTTTACTACAGTCCCTACCCCATACACTCAGAAAATCATATATGCCCTCAGGCTTAGAAAATCGACGTGAAAATCTTAAGCAAATTTCCTAGAAACAATTTCCAACTTCTTAAAACAAGATTCTTAAAAGAAGACGAGAATAACAATATCCGAATAGCAATTAATTTTTACTTCATAACATACCGAGAATATAACGTTATTTTAAATTTAAGATAAATACACTCTTAATACATTTAAGGGAGAATCTAAATGTTTTGGCGATTAACTTAAATCGAATGAAAATACTTTTATGTTTTTTGTTTCAGTGTACCCAGTATATGTAATGTTTTTGTATCTCTGTATTTCTTGTTTGTGCTTGCGGACATACCGTTACATGTTGCCATGATATCGCACATTCTGATTGCCTGGGATCGCATGCGCTGGCTAAACGATCCGCTCAAGGGCCGCATACCCGGCTTCGTCTGCTGCTGTGCCACCTGGCTAACTGGCATGGTGATTGCGCTCCCCTATCCCATATATACGATTTACGTGGAGCTTGGAGGTGAGTCATTAACGAGGGCGGGTGGAGGAACAAGCTCAATGGGTTTTGCTTTATTAAAAATTACGCGATGCAAGTGTGTGTATCTCAGTGTGAGTGAGGATATTTGAATGTGTGTGTTTTGTACCTGCCTAGATCAAAGTGGATTCAGTAGACCGTTAAAGCATTGAGCTGTGCTATTTGACGGTCGACAGTTATAGAGGGCGACAAACTCTTTATGTTTCTAATGTACTTCATGAAATTTATCAACATATTCAAGGCACTAGAAACAAATTCGCCTCAAAATGTGCTGTTAACTTAAAGGCAAGCAAATATTGTATTTGTTAGCTTTTATTTTTATTGTAATAAACATATTTATATATTTTTAGTTAGCTATTCTATTTTTTTTTGCTTACAGCTTTTGGTTACAAATATTTCACCCTTTTTGATGCGATATATTCGATAATTCAAACTGCCAACTATAGTTGACATGTCAGCAGAATAATTACAATAGTATATCATCTTCGGCGTACCCAAGACAGCCGATACTCTTGTTCTTTTTGGATGTTACCTGAAATAAGCTTTCTAAATGACGATTGGATCTGTCTTATCGAAAGCTTAAAATGTATGTGTTTAAAATGTACACATCTACTGGAAGATATTTCCGATATTCCGAAGTCAGGGAAACTTATTGCGGATTGAAAATGATTTTCAAGCTAATCGGATGTTAAACAAAAACATTGCCTTAACGTCTTTCCCTCACTTTTGAAGCTTGGGAACGAATTTGCTGGGTTAGTGCAAGATTTTTCGATATGTGTGTTGAAACCAAGCTAGACGCATTCTATTTCGGTTCGCGGAATAGTTCTGTGGTTCAGTGTGTCTCATGTGGATAGGTAATTCGTAATGCAACGCATTTTCGTTTCGTTTCATTCATGGAAAAACTTGGCAAATTTACAGCATTGTGTGAAAAAATCCCAACGGCCTGATTAGCGACTGAAAACTGGCAAATTGGCAAGCTGCTGCTTCGCATTGCGAAGCGTCTGACAATGTTCAGCTGACTCATAAAGGGTGAAGGGTTGTCTGGTTGAGTGGGTCGGGGTGGTGATCTGCTGGTGTGTGTGGGCCAATTTGAAACTCGTTAACATTGTCAACTGTCAACTGCGCTTGCATTTTGCTGCCAAAATATTTGCAACATGGGCTCTTAAAGTGAGCCCACGGCAACGACAACACACATCCGTGTACATATATATTTATGGGCCATAAAGTGTTACAACTTTTTGATACACTCAACGTGTTCAACTCTCTTGCTGTCCCAGATTTCCTTCTCGCCTTCGTAGTGGTTGTTGTTGTGTGTCTGCTGGCTTCCTATCGAAAATAGTCAAAAGCAACTGCACCACTACATTTTAAATACCCTGCAATTGTAAAATGTATGTTGAAGTACACTGTTGCACAATCCAATAATGACAAAACCAACATACTCCTCTCTCATCCGTAAACATATCGCACTTTAAATTGCATACGACCCGAAGCTAGTGACAGAGCCAGCACTAAATGTGTATAATGCACAGTATTTCAGTGGGAACCTGTTTTGGAATACATAGGAACTGGAGACTTTAAGTTATATTTTGAGCGAAAATTAAATATCACCATTATATTTGAAATAATCATAATGGCCTTAGTTATTTAGTAAACCGATAGAAACTCATTATTGTATGAGCTTTTGGGAAAATTTAATAAATAGTCAATAAAGTTTTATTATAGTTTGATAATAAAGCGTATAAATTTGATATTACCTGAATTGGGTTACTTACGACCTGAGTACCAGGTTTTGAATCAAGAGAATTATTTGCCGTTGTTGTTTCACTCTGCTGTTAGTTTAGCAAATTAACGGTTCTTATAACATTTGAACTGCATGAAAGATTCCATAACAACTGACTTGAAAATAGTACAATTAAGTGAATTTTTTTAAATTTCATTCGCTCGACATAAAATTTTCAATGATTTTAGTGAAATTGACTTTTATTCTCCTTTATTGAAAATTCACAATTTTAATTCATATAGTCGTAGCCGACTATAAATATATTTAGGGATGCCCGCCAATATTAATAATCTTCCTATTCCCATTAATCAAATTTTATAATTTGTTGTTAAATGAATTATTTAGCCTGAATAAAGAAGCAAGCAAAAAGATATATCATTTATCACTTATGTCAGCTAATAATTGAGTGCGAATGAGAGTATTAGGACTTGATTTTGCTAGTTAAATTTGCCAGCTATTTGAGCTGTAGAGCTAGCTAGCATTAGGAGCATAGAATGCCAAGCCCTTAAGTACTACTAATTATCCACGGCTGCTTTGTTTGTTGTTGCCAACCCTTCGACAGTCAATACATCATTTTTTATTGGGTCAGTTGCTAGGAGCATTTATATGCCGTATTTATGAAGCATAGTCTATATGATTATACGTTTCAGGCGACGCCAAACGTTAATTTGTATAATTTATGTGGCAATTCAGTGAATTTTTAGGACTCGTAAAACTGACAAGATGATAGCAACAAGTGACACACACCAAGATGATCATCAATATGATGATGATAATGCTACTTGTAATAATAATAACGATGATAATTGCGATGATTTATAATATTTATGCCTAAAAGTCGATTATCATCAAGCGCTTATGCGTGTGTGTTTCTGAGTCTGTGTGTGTAGTGTGTGTGTGTGTGTATGTGCATACTTATAAGCCAGTCAAACTCAATCAGTCGTAAATAATTTCATTAATTTAATATATGTATGTGTAAGCTTAATGCGAAGGTACCACGAGGACTCCAAACAGAAATACACAAAGACGACACACAGACAGAAAGTATCCACCTAGTTCCCCATTTCCACCCTCCCCGGCCCGTAAAGGGCTTATTATCTTGTTTGGGTTCGCCTTTTGTGCAATTTATGAATATTTTACTTATACGTTATGGCCAAATTGCCGCTGAAGAGGGTAGAAGTGCTGTGCTATTTGGCTTGATATTTTGCTCATTTGGGTTCAACAAATTGCTTTGACATACGCACCCAGGCACAAGCACACACACACACACACACGCGCACATATGCGTGTGTGTGAACTTTGATTCGTCATGTGTCAATGAAGTTCCTGAAATCTCTAGCATTCCTTTGTGATTAACAATGGACGTTCGCAAATCACTTTGATATCCATTTTGATGTGTTTGATGTGAACGTGCGACAGCTAGTTGGTAAAAAAATTAGTAAAAAAAAGTTGACAACTTGTTTGAAATAATAGAAAAGTTTCTGGAAAATAAGTATTGTATTTCTATAAATACGTTCTTAGTTGTTTCGATTTGCTTAAACATTAAATTCATTTTCCTTGTATTGATGATTTCGTGACTGGCTTTCGAAAACGTTCTGTCGATTTGCCGGTAATTTTTGTTGGCTCAGATAACAGTTTTATGTGCTCTTGTTTATCGTGACAAAATAACATACAAGGACTGCGTAGTAAGCTACAGATTTAGTTACGGGTTCGGGCATTGTGGCACGACGATTTCAGCGGATGAACAACTTTTGTTTATCGTTGTCAAAACGTGCCAAAAAGTATTTTTTTTGCGTCAAAAACAAAAAAATATATCTTAAATTGAAAATGTTTTATATTTTCATTGGAGTCGCATGTTGTGCAATGAAAATGTCAACGTTGATACGAATTAGCTTGGGAGCAACCTAAAAGAAAACAAGTAAGAGGGCTCCATTCGAGACAACTGGGCTTGGTGATACCCCGTACCCAAGGCTGTACCCATCATAAATTATACGTCTTAGATATTCAAGTTTATAAAATGTGAGTAAAGCCATGTACAGCCATATATGTATGTATAGATTTTGTAAATGGATATGCCTTCTGCCTTTGTTATGCCCTTTTTATTTTATCAATTTTTAATGGATACAGGGCATAAAAAATAAATCCTTTTTCCTACATCAAGTCCAATCTGTCATTCGCTTAAATGGCGTTTTTTCCCCTTTTTTTCATTTTCTTCTTATTTTGTTTTTTCATTTACATCTTGCCACTGAGCTGTCAGGGGGTGTCGACCGCAGTCAGTCAACTAACTCAGTTAACTAATTACAAGTTATATACAGATAAAAATGAGATTAAAGGATTTATAACTGGCTTAGCTAAAAGTTTCTGTATGCCCTGGATTCTAGTCTTCATTTCGGCAAATGAAATTCAAAGGGCTCAAATATGCATGCTGTATGCAGAGTTGTGCCAATCCTGACAGTCCTGCCACTCCTGGCCACACCCAGGACCAGCCAAGGCCCACAACAATGTTTCCACAGTTTATTTATGTTCACCACGTTGCTGCTGTTCTTGCCGTTGCCGTTGCCGTTGTTGTTGGTGTTATTTGTGGATGTAGTAGAGCAACGTCTTGTTGCGAATATCCGCTTACTCGCGTTGACTTTGGCATGAAGCCCTTCCAATCCTGGGGGCATCACCAACGCTGACTGCTTTGCTGGCCCAGCTCTGCACCCGCCCTCGTGATCAGCCATTGAGCTTTCCCGGATATACGCTTGGAAAACCAAATTATGCTACTGGCTATGACCTATGAAAATACAAGTGACTACTCGCAAAAATTAAATGCCTAAAGTAATCGTAAACAAACTAGGGGTTTGGCATTAGCTATGGCGGCGGAGGGGATGGGACGGTTAGAATGCGTGCGAGTGCTATTCACAATTCTTATACCTAAATGATTGTACTTAGGTTCATCGGGTAACATTTAACAATCTGTAGTAAATTGTTAGGCGGATCAGAGGAATGCAAATGTATGTATATATGTATATATATATATATATTATACACATATGTTATAAGTCTTACAGCAGCTTAACTCCTATTCATCGCTCCGGAGAGACACATTATAGAAGTTGTGTTAGACCACATTATAATATATGTCGAAAAATGTTTTGGATTTTGAGATATTTTATGCTTTAAGCGAAAAAAAGAATCACAAAATAATCATTATATATGAACTAACAATTACAACCTGAGTTAAAAAATACAGTTCTGCAAAGAAATGGAATGTTTTTTTAGTTTAATTTAAAAATGAAAGTTAGCTTAGATTTCTTTCGTGTCTTATTTAAAATAGTTACAAATGTTAGTCTATTTTGTGGCTGCAGCAGATTAGTGCTACTTGTGTAGTTATGTTTCCTCTTCATATATAAAGTGACTAGACTACCCGGTGATATTAGTTAAGCAGTGTAGCCAATTAGTGTATTAAAAAAAATATTTTAATTTGACAAGTTATTTTGGATTCATACTTTGAGATTGTCTTTGTATGAGCACTAAAAAGCAATTCGAGTGTTTCTGTCGCAGCCAGAACGCCAACGGCAAATGCAAATAACTGTTTAATTGGTATTCTGTTACGACCACATATAACAAATTTTCCAAACGCAACACTCACATTTTATCTATTAAATGCGCCTTCAGTCCGTACAGGAAATGGAAGTGCCCCGTAGTCGTAGTAGGACAGGAACCTTTTCTTTTTTATCTTGCGCATCATTATTGTTATTATGATCATTGTAACTTTGTTAGCCGCCCTCATATTGTATCCCTGGGTGCGTGGGCATGTCCAGGCCATATTAAATTGCTATTTAGTAGGCGGACCAGACGACCCATGCAAATTGTACACACTCAAAGCAAATTAGTTCAGCTCCCTTCTTGGCCGCGGGCCATTTGCCGATTGTATTGATGAGCGTAAAAATCCACTTATTTTTCTGTACCCACACATACTTATTGTTGATTGCAATCTGCGAACTGCTATAATTCTCGGTCATGTGAGAAATGGGGCTTAAATCAACATTTTGGTTGTTCAAGCTGTGGGAATTTCGACCACGTGGCGAAACATGGAACATGTGTGCTATACTTCATGTGAGCAACTGGGCAATACTCTGTACTCACTATAGGCAAGAATTGTGTGTCTTTCCTCCAAAGCTTTAATATTTTCACTACTAAGAGTTCAAAGCTTTAAAATAGATTAGATTCGAATATAGATTAAATCTATTTCAACGAAGGTTGTAGTTTCGAAAGATTTTTCTCACATCGCTTGATAGGGACTCTTTCAGGCTCACATGGCTTATTAATGTGCTACATTTTATACTCTGATTCCGAAAGTAGCATAGTATATTGGTTTTGTGCGATGGCCCTCATGCTGTCTGTCTGTCTGTATGATCGAAACTTTTTCGACACCCTTAGAGGTAGACACTTGAAACTTGGAACATTTACTTAAAGTGCAACGTCCACGCAAATCGATAAAGCCACATAGCTCCCACAATTTTAAGGCTACAAACACCAAATTTGGTTGGTAGGTTGCTGGCAACGTCCTTCAAAGAGCAGCATATGCCACGCCCACCACCGCCGCCTCCAGGCTCCCATTCCCTAAATGACTATATCTTCTGCAGTTGTGAAATTAGAGCCATCAAATTCTGTGGGTTAATTACTGGTCGCCTTGAAGAATTGATACAAAATTTAAATTGCTTCGCCCACACCTGCGCCCATAATAGCCAAAGTCGAAAGTGTAAATCGATAAGTCCGAATATCACCCACAATTTTAAAGATAGAGTCACCAAACTTCGAAGGTAACTTGCTGCTTCTTCAAAGATCGCCATATACGTTTTCAGATCAGATCAGATCAGATAACCACGCCCACTTCTCCTCCCCAAACCGATACACCTAGTGTAATTCAATAAAACTAAATATCTCAGACATTTTCAAAGCTAGAGTTACCAAATTTGGAAGGTGCATTGCTAGTAATAGCCTTCAAAAATCCGGAAACACTTTGTGGGCCACGCCCCCTATATCTCGCGCAATATGAGAGCTACAGTTACCAAATTTGGAGGGAAGGTTACTAGGGAACTTTTTCAAATTTTTTTCGGACAATTTTTAAAGGCAAAATTGGACGATACTTTAATACCTATGGTATCCCATAGATAGGCACAATGCAAATAAGCACCGCTCTTGAGTTTTATCAGAAAAAGTTTTGCCAGTGTATTGCCAATTCCAGGATGCCATTGAATGGGTTTTTTCTTTTTGCTAATTAATGCCATTTTTTATTCAACAAATAAAAAATGTATCTCTTTGATGTTGTGCCAGCACACTTTATTAAAAAGACCTGTAAGTATATTTGTGTATAGTTTAAAGTAAATCATATGAACATAAATGATGTACCTTTTGGTTAAATTATAAATGTATGCACATGGGTTATGCGCCAACTTCATTTGCAAGGACACATCTACAGTAGGGGAAATGTTAAGCATACTTATATGGGACACGTATCAGCTGGAGTTCGGTAGTTATACAGTGAACCCATTGAAAATTTGTAAAAAGGGTAAATGGGTCTGTGCAATAGTATGCAACAGGCAAAAGTATCTCCGACCACGTCGATATTGCCACATCCCTCCGTATGTATGGACACGCAGATCTCAAAGACTACAAAATCTATAGACTTTAAATTTGAAATATATTAGTTCTCGTATACCCTGTGTAGAACCTTACCTTGTTTGCTATTGTTGGATAAATACGAATCGCTCTCAGTAGTACATCTAAAATCACAAGCGGAGCAGCTGCAGTAAAGTGCTTGTTGATTTGTTGCAGAATATATGATTCGAAATTTATTTGAGATTTCGTTTGACTTTTGTTGTGAGGAATCCATGCCACCTACTTTGATGTATGCTTGTGTAGAAATGGTAGCTTCGCTTTTTTCTTCGTTATGTAACGTTATTTTAATGGCTCAGCATTTGAGGGAATTGTGTGACAATTGCAAACAAAATATTCACTGATTTCCGACTCCACTATTTTACACTCCACACTCCAGATGAGAACATTGGCATATTTCATATTAATATAGATTTGGAATTGTAACCTCCTGGCCTCTTTTACCAATTTTACACTTATTCGGTTTATTTCATATTTATAATTATCAACAATATGAGCAATATATATGTTGGGCTACATGTATAAGTATGCTCTACGGCCCTATCAATAACATTGATTGTGTGGTTTTGACAGTTTTGTATATCAATAAGCTGTCCATTAAGCTATTATAAATTATCAAAATCGAATCCAAATTACTAACCATACTGATTTTACAACTATTATGTATATTATATATTGTGTATTTAGCTATTCTAATTTCAGAGAAATATTTTTTTTCGACCGTCGCAAATTGTCCTTAAAGCTTGGCAAATCAGTTTGTTGAGAGTAAATGCACTCGCAGTGTGTATGTGTGTGCTCGTGCCGGAATCGTGTATGCGTACCTTAATATCGCTTCTGGCCACTTCACCCGAATTTACGATTTTTCAACGTCCTGGAAATTGAATAGGCCGTTGCTGCTGGTTCAAGTGGTTGGTTCCATTGATGCCTTTGTTGTTGCTTACCTTATAGCCATACTCTGTAAGCGGCTTATTGTTATAAACCACTTCTTGCTCTTGTCGGAGTTCATCGTCTGTTCTTCGTTTTTTGAACGGGTTACGAATAGGATATCCCATATCCCATGTACACATAACAAACGAATTACGAACTGTGCAATGCATTTGTAATAAAACGCCATGTACCAACGAATGGTTCAAGTCCTTAGCCATATCGTGTTTACTCATGCCAGCATAAACTGCTTCCCTTTCAACATATTACTGGTATTGAGTGAGATATGTACATAAACATATGTATATATATGACATAAATAAAAGGTTTTGTCATATTTTGGGTGTATAATGATTAATTTAAATATTCACTTAATCAGTCACTCAGGTCATAGAACTTTATTTATACATACATATATGTGTGTAAAATATTGATATAGATAATTCAAATACTTAATTCCGGTCGAAACTTAATATGAATATGTATTTGCATCTGCGCTGAGTATTAGAATAACATTACCAGGTCATATACAAATTTAGGCAGCTTTTAGACTGTGGCCATCAGGTCAATTGTGAAGACCAGTCCGAAGGATAGACAATGAGATACCATCATATATATCTAAATTCCATACATGCTGCTTACGTACCATTCATTCACTCATTCACTACACATATATGTGTGCTTTATAGTCTGCGGGCAGCTCAATGTCCCAGAGCCGAAGCTCTTCTGCATTTTGCTCATCGTTTGCATGACTGCCTATCGAATGCCAAGGGCGGCGGGCCGAATTGCAAGCAGACAAGTTACAAGGTACAGAGACAAAATACAAATACACAAAACAGCTTCAAGTGCCAAACACTTTTAACAAATGTACTCGTATTCAGAAATTGTATAGCCCACAGTTACACACACACACGCGCGTACAAACGCACTCACATTGGCCAAAAGATTTTTGCCATCTCTTGTTGCCATTGTTAACAGCTCTAAAAAATCAACCACTTGTTGTTGTTGCTAATGTTATTGCTACTTTTACTGCTGTCGTTGTTGTTATTTTTATGTATGCTGTATGTTGTATGCTGGTGCTGTTTGCAACTGCTACTCGTTGTCATGCAAATAAGCACAAAGTATTAATATCATCTACTTTTGCAGCCAACAATTTACGGAATATAACAAAAACAATAAAAAACTAGAATATCTGTTTTAAAATGAAAGCAAACGAGGCTCGCAAATGGGAGACAAGAACTTGAAATGTAAGAAATCAATATAAATACGCCTTGATATCAGACAGGAGAGACCAAAATGTACAATATTTCAATTAATAAAACTCCTACTTATAACGATAGTTATGCTTAATTTATGTCGATTTTATTGCAATGCTTCTGGGATTTATCAGTAATAATGAAGATCTCCCCTATAGAATTTTCAAACATTATCAGAATCTAGTTACGCTGTGATATCTATTATTCAAAGATACCATTGTTCGATAAATGATTTGTTGTGAAACAAAATTAGCAAAGTTGTAGTAACTTATTATGGATATAATGCTGTTACACTTGCTTTAATACCACTTACCACGCAAGATATCGTTTAAGATAGGATTACAAGAAAACATATTTTCTGTGGCTGAGTAACACATTCCTATGAATCTGATGAAAGTCTATAAATTCTCGCCTGTCATAGATAGATACACACTTGCATACTTACACACACACACACACACGCACACACACAGACACCAAACATAATGAAAAGGTCGCTGATTACTGAACATTCGTTTTCTTATACATATGTAGTACATATGATGGGAAATGAATTGGGTACAGAATATCGCCAAGTAGATCATTCGAGACTAGATCACTTAAACCTATTTTAATATGCTATTTTCTATCTCAACTTCATTCGTACATTATTGTTAAGAACTTTTAAAATAACACATAAATGGCATTGACTTCAATTTCCATCCATATCCTAGCCTCAGATACGATCCAAAAATCATTTAATTTTGTTTGATTTGGTTTTCGTGCATATCTGAGGAACTGTTTTCAAATTGGGTCTGATGAAATTATTATGACGACTCAGCTGCTTCTTTCTGGAATCAAAGTCGAGGCACTTACATTTTTAAAGGCTAAGTCAATAGTGTGTGTGTGTGCGTGGGTATGTGTTGGGGTGTGTTGGAGTGTGTTTCTGTATCTTTGCTTCTTCGTTTGTGTTTTTTGAGCACTTTACGACTTCAATTATGTAAGTACATAATTGTGTTATTATCATAAGCGTACTGACACAATCCTGGTCAGGTTCCGTGAGGTTCTTATGCTCCAGTGTCCCGTCATGTGTGTGTGTGTGTGTGTGTGTGTGTGTGTCTGGATGTACTGTGTTCTGTGTGATTCCAGGCCTGACCTTGTCCGGATGGTCTGCTTGGCAAGCATTTTACGGCCATTAAGCCCCTGCAGTGCCTTTTTTGGGTGACCACTGTTGTTATTGCTCTCGGGGTCGTTGGCGTTTTAATGACACACCCTTCTACCGCTGGATTCGCCCTTACTTACATTGTAATCTGTTTTTCTTATTATTATATAAATTTTAAAATGCGCAATGATTTTAATTATGCATCGAAACATTTTCTGCGCTTCTTTTTTTTTATTGTTATTATTATTCAACTTTAAGAAATTAGAAATTATAAAAACGAAAGCCTAACGTTTTTCACGACCTTCCTCTGTTGCTATGGGCAATAATTTATTTGCTTATAATTAAAAAGGAAATTAATAACACATATGCCAAGGTCCCCATCCTGCCAAATTGTAATTAAATGTTTGACTTCAAACGACATTTAATTGAATTAAGGCTTTTAAATATTTAAAATGTTAATATTGCTTAGATCGTATATTCTTTTGGTAAAATTTCATTGCCTCCGGCGAGTGCGTTTTTCTTATTCAGTTCATTTATGTGTGTATGTGTGGTTGTGGGTGTGGTTGTGTGAAGACAGTGGCTTTCCATGAGGTTTAAGCTAGCTAAAAAGAGATTGACATTATTTGTGCTATATACACGGACCTTAAAAATTGTTTTTAATAAGTCTTTGCTTGCAAATTTAATTTGAATCTATTGAAATAAGCGAAGAATACTTTAGTATTTAAAATGGTTTGATCTATATATATATATAGTATTTATCTTAACACGTTTTCTATGCAAAAAGCTCCAATGAAATATCGATGTTTAAAATAAAATATCAATGGTTTTATTTTTGCTATGCAAATGGTCACACCTTCTAGGAGGCTGCTCTTATATCAACTCATTAATTTAAAATGTGCTTTCCTGGTGGTCATCAGCGAAATCAAGACACCATTAGGAGCACTCGTTTTAGCTTGTATTAAATTGTTATTAAGTGCTTTTTATTTTTAGTTTTCAGCAGACACAAACAAGCTAACATAGACAAACACACAGACACAGGCCGCTCTTCGCTTCTGTGATATCCTTTAGCAACAATTCGTCAATGTCAAAATTACGACAGTGGGCACGATTATGCTTACGAGTACTTTGTGCCTGCTGTTGCAAATTTGTTGTCTCTACCAACCTACATCCCCATCCCCATACCCATCCCTATTTCCACCCAACACGATCCTAGTCGCATCAGCGACTCCGAAGCCATACCATTTTCCTACTTATCTCCATTCTCTTGTTCTCTGGCTCGGTATCTGGCTCAGCTTTGCGGCTGGAATCTGTGGAATGTTACCTCGGTTGCTTGCCCCCTAGATGCTTGCCCGCTTGTTGCTTGCTTTTGGCATGATGGAAATAAATTGTTATTAATGCGCTTGCTTCATACAACGCTTTTGGCCTTAGTCTCTCTTTCAGTTCAGTTTTTGCTATACTCAATAAATTATTTGAAACACGCCTAAATTCTAAATGGCTTTGTATGTATCTGTGTGAATGTGTGTGTGGATATGGGTGTGCGCAAGCTCAAATAATGTGCGGCAATTTAATGTGGCTGCCACTTGTTGAAGAGGACACGACGCGTCCGTAAACTGTTTACGCTGCCGTCAAATTGAATTGTGGCAAGCATACGCAGCAAATCAATTGCACTGCTTGAGCCCAAAATAATCATAACTCGACTCAATCGACGACGAAATGCCAAATGGGGTGCACCACAGATTCGTTATGGCCGCGCAACGCCCACTTCCTTCCACCCCACCCCTATCCCCTCCCCTCTACATCATTCCCGCTGTTAAGCGACAGGCGTGAGAAAGCTTAAAAGCCGAACGGAAACAGTCACAGGCGGTCACAGTAAACTCAGTAAAAGAAATACAACAAACAAAAAGTAAATAAAGATGAGAAAGAAAAAACACAAAAGAATTATTCGCATGATGAAAAAGTTTAGCAAATCAGAAAATACTTGGGAAAGTGTATAAAACCTTGAAGCGTAGTTCACATAAAATTGTATTTAAATATAATATGACATATATATATATATATATATGTATATATTTATATCAATTCTATCACATTATATTATATTTTATAGCTTCTTCTAATTTCATGAGATTTCCTCGAAGACAATTTACAGTTGAACTTAAAGTTATTTTTCAAAATTGTACAGATCTCCATAGTCTCTATAATAAGCTCCGAAGAATACATTAAATGTTTTCACATCGTTAAAAAATCGAATCGAATTCAACCCGAATCAGTAAACTAAATGTATTCAAATACTAAAGGAACCCATTGGCAAGCTGCGTTTATAGATTAATTGACTTGAAGGTAAATTGGGGAAGCCTGAAAGTTATTTTTGGTCACACAGATGACCTGGCCATCATTCATCATGTCTAGATTGAGGCTTATCGTATCAACATCTTCTACACGGGCTGCCAAGCGCCACGTGCAGTAGTGATGACATTGTCCCCGGTCTGTCTGAGATTGTGCGGGGTATCAACAGATGCCCGCAAGACTCGTTAAATTGCGTGCAGCTTCCGTTTCGTTCCCAATCCCAATCCCAATTCCGTTCCCGTTTCCGTTCCCGTTTAAGTTGCCATGGATGTCGCCGTTATGGTTCCCCTAAACATTACAGTAACCGTAACCGTACTCGCTACGTTGGGCGTGGTCCGTAGGCGTCTCGGTTGGCCGCAACCGCAACTCTAATAAAATCGCAGAATGTCTCGTTTAAGGCATCATCCTCATCTTCATCCTAATTCTTGTCATCATTTTCATCGTCATCGTCGCTATCACTGTCAATGTCACCATTGTTGTTGTTGTTGTCGTTGTTGTCGTTGTCGTTGATGTTGTCCTTTATTTGCATTTTGCTGTGTGGTGGCGAGGGAATTCAAAACAGATTTCTTGGCCAGATTGTACAGCGCTAACAGTTCATTACCCAAATGACGGCTGTGGGCAGGCGGAATAGGGAGTCAGGTTCTAGGGTTGGGCATCGAATTCTCGGGGCAGCACTGATTCCGCTGAGAAAGGTTTCGCTCTACACTTTGTTGCTAGGCAGGCCAAAAACTTTTGCTTATTTTTCTTATGCATATTGCTCGTAGTTTACTTAATGTAATTTTCGTTCTTTAAAACTTTGGCAAAACTTTTTCAGCCAGTTCAGCACAAGACCCCTCGACCCGCAGCCATACTTATTTATACTAGTTGGGAGCCGCCTTCTGTTATTCAGGGAACTGGAGAAACTTTTAAAATAGTTGCTCACACAAAATCATTTTCAAGTGCCCTACCATTTAATGATGTGTGTGCACATGTATGTGTGTGTGAGTGTGTGTGTGTGTGTCTGTGAATTTGAGTGTGTGTGTGCACTAAACATATGCAGAGCATATCAAAAGTTGAAGAAAGTGCCAAGTTGCTAAGCAAAATAAATTTATTAACGAGAAACGGTCGAGGACTGCTTGCCGTCTTCACAGTCAATCCCTGTTGCAAATAATGTCTGATGCCAGTCGACAAAGCTCAGGTGGCCACTCTGTCGGAATAATCACGTAAATCGGTAACGATTCGACAAACACAAACGCTTGAGTACGTAAACATATCAAATCAACTGAACCTGCACCAACCTGAAGTGTGGCCGCCTGAGTGGACTCGACGCATTGAAACTGAACTGAACCAATCCGTCTATTGCAATTCTGTAGGCCAGATTAACTGTATTTATATATGTGTGTTGCACTCTATCTTACGTTCATTTTCATTCAGGCTGCAAGAGCACAAAAGACGCTTAAAATTTAAAGACTATTTCTATTCAATTTCAATAAATTGCTGGTCAGAGATACTCAGAAAAATTCCAAAGCTTGTAAAATTGATTTATTGTTTTAAAATGCAGAAGGATTAGTTTCAAGAGCGAGCTGAAAGCAATTAATTTCGTATGAACACTTATTCAATTTAGGCAAAGTTTTCAGTTAAACTTACTCTAGACCAATCCCATCAATCCCAACCAAAAGTTGTGATTTATTTTATGTTTGTGTGTTTGTTGTACTAGTATTTTGATGAACATAACTCATAAAGATACTAATACAACTGCCCAAAGCGTCAAGAACTATTATTCTAACAAATATTAACATCTCTGTGTGCCGGACTTGTGGACTAAATAATAAATAAAAGTTGACATTTCCATTATCAAAGCAATATTATAATTTATTTTATGCTTTATGTTTAGCCAAATATTTCAGATTTATCAGATGGTTCGGTTAGGCGTTTGTCAACCTGTAAAAATGACACACATAGGCCATGCTTGGCCCATTGTGGCACCGTTTGGGATCCGACTCGGGTTTCTCTGGCACCCATGTGAACTGTGATCAGAGATTGATCCAGCCCGTTGCGCTTATAAAGTTCGCAATCTTGGCTGGTCCAATGTTTGCCAACTTTGACAGATTAGGTAGGAAGGGGACCCAACGATTCGTTTCCTGGCTAGTGCAGGACAGAATCAAAAGAAGTGTTCCGGAGATTATTCTTCTTTCTCTCCTTTACAGCTTCTGCAGTAGTCAATATAGGGTGGCTGGAGTCCATTGGCGTGGATTCGAATAACCAGTGTCCTGTTATAGCACAAATTGCCGCAGAGCAGCTTTCGGGACTGAGATTACAGCTTTCTGCTGTGTTTTGTTAGGCTGATGACATACTGCTTAGCCATCTCGCGCAGAGATTTGCGACAGCTTGTTACTGACTTCGACTTGGTTGATATCGCGCTGATAGATTCGATAGCCGTTTTGCTGTCAATATATATGTTAACATTACCTGGGCTGATTTCGAGCATCTTTAGGCAATTTGGTGCTTCTCTTATAGCTAGTACTTCGGCCTGAAAAACGCTACAGTGTTTCCGAAGACTGAAGGATAGCTGTATTTTGAGTTGCTCAGAGTAGATGTCTCCGCCTACGCTGTAATCCAGCTTTAAGCCATCTGTGAAGAAGGTTACGGCTGCCGGTGGTCTGAGGATACCGTGGGTCCATTCTTCCTTTGGGGGGAAGTACGCACGGAAGGGTGTATTAGGTTGTACTACTGGCACACAGTAGTCCTTTTTGATTCTTGTATTTCCTTCTAGAATAGATGCATGGCCTTTCTCCTGAGCAATCCAGACTAAGGATTCTCTCAGTCTTATGGCCGTGAATATTACATTTTCCATGCCTTGTCTTTGAAAACAATGTCCAAGAAGAAATGCCCCTGAGATGCAGAGTTCAGCCATGCGCTGAACTTTGTTAAGTTGCTAACCCATATAAAAAAATTGGATTTATATCATCGGAAAATGTTGGAGTCCAACGAATTTCCTGCACGTGTATAAAGCGACCGTTGCCTTCTTTACCCGTACCTGGGTATTAAGGTTCCAGTCTTATTTCCTATCCAGTGTCAGCGCCAGGAAGTTGGAGCTGTTACTGAATGAGAGCGTTATGTTTTTAGTCTGGGAGGACAGGAGGAGAAATTTTATGATTTCTTGTGAAGAGAACAAGATCTGTTTTTGTGTGATTTACGCCTAGCCTACATTTATCTGCCCAGAATGACAGTATTTTTAATTTACTCGTCATTAGATCACATAGGGTCTGGGTGTACTTTCCTATAAAGATAACAACAGTGTGGCAACCTCCCTGCATGTCCCGCAGCAGTCTATTGAGGCGTTCCTCTGCTGATATACCTGGAGAGAGTTGAGGATCCAAGTGTAGATTTCACAGTCCTGCAAGTAAGCAGTTGATTGATCACTCTCAAGTCAATCTTCAGGTCCAACAGAGCTCCAGTTATGCCTGTGGAACGACGTTGTTAAAAGCACCTTCCATGTCTATGAAAGCTATCAGGGAATACTCTTTATAGAGTCGAGATTTTTCTATTATGTTGACCACGAGATGATAGCTGTATCGGTAGATCTGCCCTTCCAGTAGGCATGTTGGGACCCAGAGATAAGTTTAGGGTCAATCGAGTTTGTGAAGTGGCGACTAATGAGACGTTCATATGTTTTTAACATAAAATATGATTGACTGATGGTTTGGTATTTTACGGTATGATAGTGATGGTTGACTGAAGCCAATAGGATGGGATTTGGGCAGTCTTAAGAAATTTCTCCAAAATTTCATGTAGTAGTTCATGTAGCTGTTGTGTCCGCCTTTTGTAGTTGGGGCGGACGTCTTTTATCGTTGCCTGAAGACTTAAACGGCTTCTTTATGTCTAAAAGGTTTTATTGATGTTATCTCTTTGCAAGTCATTTGTGTGTACATCGAAGGCAGCTCAGAGCAGCCTGAGAAGTGTGTCTTAAGGAGGATGTCCATTGACTCTTCACTGAAGACCGACCATGAATTATTCTCTTTCTTCAGATTACGTAGTGTGATTCTATCTCCATGCAGAAATTTTTCCATGATTTCCTTTTAGCCTGTCTGGTGGCTTTTTTGTATTCCACCAAACTAGACATTGAAAGAGACTTGAGGTGTTTACCACGGTGGTTATTTCTTGGGCGGGAGCCTACTAATGGCACAAGCTGCATTAAAGATACAATTGCATTCCCTTGTGAGTGTCTGTGAGATTACAGAGATGAGCGAAAGTATTTGGTCCTTTCGTGGGGTGTTCCGTAAGGGTTCGATCTAGTTTTTTTTTTTTTAGCTCAAATTCAATGTACCTGTGATCAGAGAAGGAGTGGTCTTCAGACACCCTCCAATATGTTAGCTGATCACTCATAGAATTTGAGACAAGGGTCAGGTCTATGACCGCTTTCCGATTTTGAACGACAAAAGTAGAATAATTTTCCGTATTACACTCTATAAGGTTAGAAGCCGTAATGATATCTTTAGATCCCACCCCAGCACCGTCTTGTTGCTGCCCTCCTCGTCGGACAGTGGAAAATCGACCTCGTCTACTTCGCGACATATGGCGTTTAGGCACCGAGTCAACGTCGACGCATCAGACGTATAACCTGGCTCCAGCTCGTCGTCGGATGCCTCGATCTCCGGAGAGGGATCCTGCTCGACTGGCTTGTCGGCAGAGTCTCCCCGGGCCGCCGCATCCGATTTGTACTCCATTATGGTGACAGAACTGAAGCCAAAGCTTCGATCAACTTTGGCCGCTTCAATTGGTGCAGAGATTTCTTATTCAGAACCAACACCACCTGATCCATCGGCCCTTGTATGGCCTCGATCTGGACCACACTCTACTCATGGGTTGGGAAGGGTGAGTTGCATCTTTGCAACATTTTCAACACTTGGTCCGGTTCATTCAATGATGCCGGAATCCAGATGCTTTGCCGAGGTCTACTCGGAACTTCGCTCCAGTCTAGACCGATCAGCTTAGCCGCAGGATAGACCTCGCCAACCCGCGCCACGGCTGCCTTGTAAAGCTCCACGGAGCGGACATCCTCACACGCAATGACTTTCCTGGTACCAACATCCTTGCAGTAGAAAATGTTTTATTACAATTATACAAGTATCAGCAAAAAAAGCAAAAGTAAATCGATATGCTGTATATTTACATAATATTCGTAGCTTTTGCTTGCACCACATAATGCTTTGATAGTACACTCGACGTATACGTAATGTGTGGACCAATATCAACCCGCTTGCGTTCGAGTAATTTGATAACTTTTCCATTAAGGTTCTGATAAGAAGCATTCCTGCCATCAATTGTTATGTCTACTCGCAATGTAATATATAAATATATATTTCTTTCTTGTGCACAGCTGAGTCGCATGTGCGTTATCATTTGGGCCATTACGGCAATAAGTTTGTATCCATAAATTCATTTCCGGCTTCTGCTGAATTTTTTTTCTGTGAATCTCTTCGGTGAATCTCTTCCACCCCATCCTTCTACCAGACGACGTCCAAATGCGTACTTGAATGTGTATGTGTAATTACAATTACGCAAAATGCGAAAACAAGCCAATGGCATGGAGATCGACTCTGAGTGCGGGAGAATATTATGGGTATAAACAATACAACTTTGGGTGGGCGAGAAGAAGCAGGAATAGCAATAGCAACAGAAGCAGAAGCAGAAATGGTGTTGGAGCACACGCATTGGTCACAACAAGCCATGACATCTGCCACAGCCAAGGCCAGGGCCAAAGTCCATGCCACAGTCAGGGCCATTGCCAGGGACATCGAGCAAATTGAACTTTTCGTGTGTACCAAACTTTAATGGAAATTTTATTCAATTATCTGCTTTTGCAACGGGAATCGATAATGTGTGACCGACCAAACAGAATTTCTGTGCAATTGCACAGGATACCCTGTAATCAGATTTGGCTAAATGTTACGTTAACTGCAGTCCCAATTATGCTGAGCTGATTAAATGAGATTTATTTTCATTTAGCATGTTGATGTTAAGTCAACTATAGCTATATATATTTTCAACAACTATTACAGAATGTAAAAGCTGCTAAAGCTTGTGAGAATTTCATCAGATGGATCAGTCGAATAAATAGCTTGTTTTCGTGTACTATTTGAGGCAATTATAAAGTCAAATTTATAGCCGTAATGCGGCTTGATTAAATGCCTGGCGTTGACCTTTTGGCTTAGCACGAAATTTGTTTTTTATAATATGCGTAAATGTGTTGATTGTGTATTTGTTGTCTATCCTTCATTTGCAGGTCTACATGCCGCAGCTGGATGGCATTGGGCTGTGCGTTGTCAATTTGATGGATGACATGCAAGAATATTCAAGGGGATTGTTTCTAATCATGTAGGTTCCGCATGTCGACGACAGTTGAACAATGGCTCGAGTCCGAAAATGTATTCTATCTGTTCGCTTTCAGGTACTGCGGTCCGGCCATTTTATTATCCTATCTGTATATACGCACCTCGCAGGAGCTGCGACCCCCGGACGGACCCTTTGCGGTTATGATGTACGAGCATCGCGCTGATCTTCGTATGAGACAAAGGTGATAACTATACTAAATACTAGAGGATTAGATGAAGATGAATCTGCATAAAATCTATCATAGTGGCATTTCAAAGAACTTCTATCATAAATAGTTTTAGTAGAAAATCAAAAACGTTTGGCAATATTTAAAAAATTTTTTTTCCAATTTTATATTAGAAATGCAGATTATGAAGCCTCTCTTCAGATAAATTGAGAATTAGCAGTGATGGTTACATAACTAGAGATAGCTTTATGAAACTAGCTACTTGGTTTCAAATGATTTACTGCTTCCAGGCCCTCTAACTATCAGAAATACAGATATCTCTTTATGTACAAAGCTATCAAAAGTATATCATTTTTAAATTATACGTAAAGGAAAGGAAAAAAGGCTAATAATTGCGGTCAATGTTCTACCTTTGGGCGTATTACATTCAATTTAAATATTAAGGGATTGTCGAGCATTGGTAAAAATTGAGTTCATTACACATCTGGGTCGTTGGGCTTCGATTTGGGTTTCAATCCTGCAAGTCGTAGCACTGCTAATTGCGCTGATTAATTTTGTGAACGGATTGAGATTGAGCTGGTTGAGTGCAAGCTTGTGTAAGGGGGAGAGGATATGGTAACTAGAGAGCTGGAGAACTGGGCAACGTGACACCTGAGCACCCTTGCCTGCCCCGTTGCTAATGAGCTCAATTCCAACCCAATGGCAGTTTAATGACTTCGATTTCCTCGACAACTTTTTCTTTGCACATTTTTCTTGCTCACCTTTCGCTACTTGTCTTTCGTGCCTTTTTTTCTCCTCCTTTCGTTTCTTTCTTGTTTGTAACTCCACAGGAACTCCTCGACAACATCTGCCGAGCCGCGCACGCACAGCGGCGGGGGCGTGGCTGGCCTGAGCAATGGGCACGGCACCAGCACCCGCTCCTACGATCTGTACAGCGCCGAGCTGGACGTGAACCGTGAGAAGCGCAAGCAGCGCAACTTTGGCAGCATGGCCGCCACCCAGGTGGTTTGTCTGTGCCCTCTGATGATACTGAGATTCGCACGGCTTTCACTCGAGGAGACCTATGAGAATCAGAAGCATTTTGACTTTACCTACTTGATGTTTGTGTGGGTTGCATTTCTGCCCACAGTCATATTTCCTTGTATTTATGCCTCACAGATATTGCCAAGGTAAGTTTCCAATTTTACTGCGTTGCTTAAAACAATATTACAGTGTTCAATGATATTGTTAGTTAGCATATTATCATCATTTGTTTGGGCATATGAATGTATTGGAATGTATTTTGTATTTTATATTTTACTGGAGTTGCCTAAGCGAAGACTGCATTCATTTTGTAAACACCTCTGGTTTTCTTTTCTTTTTTTGTGATTCCCTCTCACTTTCCTCTCTCAGGAATGAACAGGAGCGTCTGCGCGGCTATTTTCGATTGTCGGCCAAACGGAAGATGAAGTCAAAGCGCCGCAGCGAGGACTGGCGTGACGATTCGATTGAAAAGGATGAGCCCACAAATACCACCAGCATTGTGGGCACTGGACAAACAGCGCCAAATGAGCCACCCAAGACGCTGTCCAAGGGGAACTTATCATCGTTGCGTCATGAGCGTGGTCAGGGTCACGGCTTAACTTCGACGGATCGGTATAGCGGTGCACCCCACAGGCAGAGCCAGTCCGGCAGCAAGGAGCGAGAGCGTGATAGGGATAGGGATAAAAATAGGGAAAGGGATAGGGGGAACGGGAACGGGATAGACAACGCGGTGGCAATGCGAATAGTGGACGCGGCCCTGGCGATGCTGGCGTTGTTAATAATCTGGGCAAAAATATGCGCGGCAAGAAGCACGATGTGAAGATCAACATCATCTCGGATGGCGGACATGCGACAAATGGATCGGGATCGGGACGCAAGCAGCCACCAAGCAGCAGCAGCAACAACAGCAGCAGCCGCATCAAGACGCCCGGCACCGCTCACCCGAATCCAGCACAGGGTCTCGGTCGACAACCGCACGGCAATCACGGTCATAATCGCCACCAGGCGGCAGTGGAGTCAATGTCCGTTTCTAACAATTCGGTATCCAATTTGACCGGATCGACATTCTGCAATGCA
Organism: Drosophila cyrtoloma; assembly: GCA_035042485.1. Classification (NCBI taxonomy): domain Eukaryota; kingdom Metazoa; phylum Arthropoda; class Insecta; order Diptera; family Drosophilidae; genus Drosophila; species Drosophila cyrtoloma. The sequence continues at coordinate 312,244 of JAWNLH010000780.1, forward strand.
AACAACAGCTCGCTGCTGGACGATAGCGGCACCAGCAACTATGGCGATGGCGAAGAGAGCTCCGTGGTTAGCAGCAGGATGCATCCACCACAGCGCTGGCCCAACTCGGCCGGTATGCGTCGCAAGGATGTCTCGTTCAGCGAATGCAGCAGCACCACCTTCTCCTCGAGCACACTGGACCGAGACTTGGAGATCATCGATCTGCTGGAGCGTGAGCGCAGCATGGACATACAGGAGATGATCCAACGCGAGCAAATCGGCGAAAAGGTGCGTCTGTCTGTCGGCGGCAGTGTAGGCCGCCAGCTACCCGATATTGGCAAGCTCTACGCGCAGCGTTCTCCAAAAGCCAAACGAGACTCCGGCTGTGGCTATGATAAGACATCTCTGGCGCTGGTGATGCCCGGCAGTGACCCGCTCAGCATGTCGCTCTCCAGCAGCAGTCAGCCTACAGAGTACAGCCTGTGCTCCACGCTCCAGGATCATCAGCAACAGCAGCAGCTGCAGCAGCAGCAGCATCAGCTGCAGTTGCAGGCACATCAGGCACAGCAGCAGCATCTGGAGGATGATGAAGTGCCGCAGGATTTTACGACAGATATACGCCCGGTAGCAGCAACAATTTGCCGCCAGCGACAAATACCGCCGCGGTGCCAGCCACGGCCTCCGCTCAGCCCGTCCCCCCGCCCGCCTATCAGTATCAGTATAGCCGACGGCTAAGTCGCAAAGGCTCCGGCGCCGGATCGCATCATGCGGCTGGTGGTGGTGGCGTCGGCGGCATCTCCACGCGCGGCTCTAAGCGCGAAAGCTTCAACTCGCTCAACGGCACCGATCTGATTGCGGGCGCATTCTGTGAGCTGGATCCCACACAGCCGCTGAACAAGATGACCGGCCTCGATGTGCGGATGCGCCGCAGCAGCCCAAGGAACGCCAGCTTCAGCTCCAGCTCGGCACGCAGCTCAATGAAGTCGAGAGATTATGGACATGGATCCGCACACTCGGCACACCCTGAACTCGACTTCAGGGAGAATATCTTTGCCGAGCTGTAAACGCTCCATGGCAATCCAAGCCAGAAATTTAAGTCTCCCCAAATAAGCTCGGAATGCAGGGGCATTTTGTGTGTGTGTGTGTGAGTGTGTGTATGTTTTTTTTTCTTTAAATAATAAGTATTTTTGCAGCTGTAACTTTTTTCTACTTGTTAGCTTAGGAGTAGTCTGTAGGACAGGTGAAACGGGAGAGGGTGCTGTGAATGGGATGGAACTGTGTTTGTGCTCTGGTACCGAAGGTATAAAGATATATTAGTCCTATGCAATGTCCGTAATGCTGTCTGTTTTTCGTCATCTTTAAAGCTAGGGGTTTTTAGCTTGGAACACGTACTGCACATGTCTGTACACTCGTCAGAAAATTGTTAAAATTTGGGTGCTGCGTCCACTAGGAGGCTAGGAAATTGATCAAATCGATAATCGCAAATCGAGAAAAACACATATCTTCCAAAAATTTAAGGCTGCTATCAGCAAATATTGTTGGTAGGTGCTGGCGATGTCCTTCAAAGATCGGCATCGGCCACGACCACCACATAAAAACCACGTAAACTGGTATATCTTCCGAAGTTTTTGAGTTATTGCTATCAAATTTGGAAGGCTGACTACGCCTACGCTGTTTTTTGCCGTCGGTTAGTTGGTAAATTAAATTTGTATCAGAGTATTTCGCTGTCGGTGACACCCGACTGCAACGTTCTAACTTGTTTTTGTATTAAGTTTTGTCCTGAGCGGCCAAATGTGAGCTGCAAGTTTTGTAGGAGAAACTTTGAACTGCTTTGGCAAAATTTTTATTGCAAAGGGGAAATAAAAACTATTTTTAAATAAATAATTAGTCTGCATAATTCGCTAATATGTGCGTTTATTATGGTGTGTGTCTAAAAATCTTATATGCACGTAATTGTAATGTAAAAAATCATAAATTTTTAACGTTCCTTGGGAAGTTGAAGCGACTGCAAACAGTTGATTAAAAAAGTTGCTACAAAAATAAACAACAAATCAAAAATTAAAAAAAAATCTTGAAATAATTACAGCAAAATATCAAATGAGAAAAACAACTTACAATATATGATATCAAACAAGAAAATTATATAAAATGTTTGATTTTTGTTACATTTACATTTTTTCTACAAGACAGCAAGAATATATGAAGTTACATTATATATTTAACAAATTTGGTATAAGCCACAAATATGAAGCAAAACTACTTTTAACACAAAAGTCAAACCAATGCAAATTTTGCTGAGTTTAACCAAGTATACAAAAATAAATAAAATATTCAAGCATTGCCAAACGCGTGCAAAATGTGCCAAGCAGTCATATAAAAATCAATGTTTAAACTAAACAAAAACTAAATACATTTAAAACATACAAATATTGTGCATACATATGTACCAAGAGCACTCTCATTATAATGAGGCAGTGTAAGATGCAAAATTTATTGTTGTTATCTTATCAAAGTTACATATTTAAATTGATGTTAAAATGTCAGAAAATTAGTCAAACATAATAATTCTAATGTAAACTCCATAAGTATGCAATCTAAATATTTATGGAGAAATGTTGTGGATAAGTTTTCAAAATATCATACTAAACAAGTCGAGTGAGCTCGACAACCATATACCCTGAACCCAGCTGTTAAATATATATATATATGAAATATATGTGAGCAGGTCTGCAAGTGCATTTCTTTCTTATGGCAGGCACACGGACTGCAGAGTACAAAAACGAAGACAGAGCTGGCTGGCATACATACATATGTACATACGTACAGGCAATCGCAGGTAACGGGGCTTTGCGGATAGAAATGAGATCAATGGGGGTATACGAGAATCTATATTCCAAATTTGAAATTTCTAGCTCTTATTGTCTCTAAGATCCGCGTGTCCATACAGACAAACGGACGGACGGACATGTTTATATCGAGACGGCTGTTGATCCTGATCAAGAATATATATACTTTATGGGGTCGGAGATGAGTCCTCCTGCCTACTACATGCATTTGCATAAAACCATTAGTCCCTTTTTAACCATTTTTGATGGGTTCAGGGTACAAAAAGGAATATTTAATGCTAAACTACAACACAACAGTAAAAAAAACCGTTTATTGAATGTTATCATACAAACAGAAAATATATCCTAAAATGTCTATGCGCATATTACACTCATTCTCAAATGTACACTTATGTATATTTGTGTTGCAATAAACAGAAAACCGCATTCGAGAAAGTCTTGCAATTCTTGTGAGCGCCACGAATCGCATTTATTTATTTTATTCTATTTTTATTTTTTGGTGCTATATACCAACTATTAGTGTACACCCTCCTACCCAACTTTATAAAAAACGAATAATACTAATGCTAAGCAGCAAATAAAGTCTGCGAAAGCAACATCAAATGTAATTGCCCCCAATATAATGTATGTATGTATGTTTACTTATATACGCATATTTTTGCCTGTATTGAATACGGTTTTGTTTTGTTTTTTGAGATTTTGTTTGTTTTATATTTGGTGTATAAAACAAAGAGAGAAACTAATAAAAATATTTTATGTGAGCTAAACCCACAAAAGAAACTGCTGCATTGGTGCCATTTTTCCTGTTTTTATTTATGTACGTTTCAGCTACGCACAGTGACACAGGTATGCATTGGCACAACATTTGCCAAAGGTGTTTGTCAAGCAGTGTGAAAACTTAAGGAAACTTGAGGAAATTTTTATAAATGAGGCATTGACACTTCACATCATCGTTATCTCTTTCAATGGTATAAACATATTATGAAAGCTTACTAAGCTAAATATATAATTACATCTAACAGTAATGTTACTAATTTCATTATATATTATACATATCTTATAACTTTTCCACAAATATTTATTTCTATTTTTATTATTTCACAACACTTATTTTTCTGAGGCCTTCAACTATACTGAGTACACTGTGTGGAAGCAATGACATTAAAAGGTTGATGCCTGCTGTGTGTATTTTGGCACTGGCCTAGGTAACTGCGTATACTATGTGAATGCGAATTCGGGTGCGATTGGGCAGCCAGTGCAGGAGAAGAAGCAGGAGCTCAAACTGGAGTTGGAGCTGGAGCTGGAACCGAAGGCACGTGGCCTGTCCCATCAGTTTAATTTGTTCAAATGCAAAGCAAAATAAATAAAAAAATAGCTGAAAATGATTCGCAGCGCAATAAGCTTAATGGAAAAACGCAGGGAGCTGGATAACGGATAACGATAGAAGGGATTGTGTACAACTGTGCGTGAGTTTGTGTGCAATGGGGTCACTGTACGAGTTCAAAAGTTCAGCGATGGAGTTTAACAGCCTCAAATCTGTCTCTGGTAACACGGTCCATGTAGTATCCACATTACCACTCTCGCCTCCCGCTGCTCGCCGTTTTTCTCCGGTTCTGATTTTGAGAGGTCAGTTGGCAGACCCGCAGTGGAGGTCGCTCTGCTCCTTTCGACTGACCCAGTTAAATGATTAAGTACCGTTATTTGGCAGTTATGTTCTACGATTGGCTAGCCATCTTCTTTTGTGACACGTCTCAGCAAATTCTGTTGGATAATTTAACATATGCTTTTATTTTATTTTATTTTATTTTATTATTACGATTTGTATTCTCTTCATTTATTCTTTTGATATATTTATTATTTAACAACTGCTTCAGCAAGATCGACTTGTTAAATTGGGAGTTATAAAGTCCCGTTAAGAACATAAGGGAATGAGTTCCGATTGAGAAAAGAAGGATATATAACTTTAAATGGTTCTAATCTTAATTTTCCGACAAAAAGTCTGCTAGTAGGATTAAAATTACACTGCTTGGCTCAAGTTCAGGGCAATATAGCAATAGAGCAGCATTTGGTTTTGCATGTACTCGTTTTAATAAATTAAGCACCTGGGTAAGGGGTATCTCACAGTCACCCAGAACAAGCTAATTATTTTGATGTGCTTTTAATAATTTAATAGATTTTAAGCTCCAACAGTCAGCCACGCATTTTTGGTTAGCTCGCTTACAAATGAGAATAAGTAAATTGATCGAAAATCGATGTTCAAATTTCAAATGAATTATAACGTATCATTTACCTATATATCTAAATTTCCATGGATGGAGTATGTATGCTAATGGAGAATTATTAACTTTTTTTGAAAGCAAACTAACTAATGGATATGTATTTCCATATAAGCTATGACTTTGTGAAGTAGTTATACAAATATACAAGTGTGAGGAAAATATAATAGGACAAAGTGATGTAGGATTCGAACTGCTATTGCTGTTTACATTTAGTAAGTTATTATTTGTTGTTTGCGCCACTGCAATAACCCAGAGTACCTTTTTTTGTTGCCAAACCAGGCAGCAATTTGAGCAGACAACTGGCAACAGGTTATTGCTGACGGTTTACTGTTTGCTGTTCACTGGCTGTTTTGTGTTCATTGTCACAATCACATTGCATGTTAAATCGTAAATTACGAGTGCTTAACGCTGGCTGCCAAACCTTGCCCAATCCCTATCCTAATCGTAAGCCCAAGATAATTTCCATACCTATATATGTCTATACATTTATGCATATCGATGGGTATTTCGCGCCTCGTGGCACGGCATCTACGTGATGTTGCCACCAAATGACACACATAAGCAACTTTCAATCATTTGATCTGCGCTTTCAATTGCGACTGCGTCTGCAAAATGAAATGAAAGGCGCGCGACCAACAAACATATGTATGTCGATCACGTATACGCAGTGTGGACGGACGGCAAATGCTTGACCACTGCGACTGACTCTTAAATATACATACCAACACATGCATGTGTAAGCATGTACTTGTGTGTGTTTGCGCACTCATAATACTCGACTTTCATAATCGTTGTGGAAAAGTTCGCAAACGGTTTGAGCCAATTGCAAATGCAATCGTGGTCAACGTCTTATCTGTTAGTCTTAACCCCGCTTCCTTATCAGTTTCTGTTTTTTTTTCGGAGTTCAGTTTTGTAAATTTATTGATATTTGAAAACCCGTTGCAGGCACTCGAGCTTTGCGTATGCCACGCACGTCTCTATAAACAGCATTGTATACCGGTCTTTATATTAGTTGGCCCTGTGGTTACATAAGTTTTGCTGCCCTTTTCCCCCACAGTGCGTTATATAAGCATTCATACTACCCATACTCAGTACGCATAGAAGTTTATTGGTGTTGTTGTTGCTGTTTAGCATTCAATTTGAAAAGGCATTTTGGGAAAGTGTTGTGGGTGCCTTAGCGCCACTTTATAGAAAGTGAAATATTTATAAAATAAAATAAAAAAATCGAATTTATTATTCACATACATATGATGTGTGGTGTGTAATTATAAAGTTTTTAACTAAACATTGGCAAGTTGCCACTGGCTTTGATCTGCAAACAACAAAGCTAAATCTGCTTTTGAAGCACTGATGACCGCTTTATACTTATTATGCTAAAAAATTACTTCTTCTTTAGTGCGTAAGTGAATTTGGGTAATAGAACTTATTAGTTGTGGCTTAGATTTAAATTCGTGTAACTATCAACTGTCGCTTTAACTAGGCTCACAATCTGACTTCTAAGTCGATCTCAAGCTATTTCCAGTTACCCTATTTTATGTTAAATTGTTTGCGAAGACCTGTTCTCCGTTGTGCTGTCAGCTCACAAACATCGACTCGCAATGCTGCTAAATTTGCGGCACTTGGCGAAGACAAGGCCAGTAAAGAAAATTTTCCATTCGCTGCCTTTGTTGCATGCCAACTAAATATCGAAAATCAGCGCACAGCACAGAGCCCAAAAGCCGCACTCAAATCCAACAAGAGCAAAGCAAGTATAAAACGCTTAAGCGGCGGGCGGGCAAAGCACAGTCGTAATTTGGACGAACTGCAGCCGGTTTGTTGTCATAGCTTTCGTTACTCGCTGAAAACGGGACATTGTTGCTGTAAACGTAACGCTTAATTAAATCAACTTGGCAGACGAAAACGCCATCAGCCATTTGCCATTAGCCATTAGCCTCTGCAGGAAAAGAGACAGAGAGATCGCGAGAGAGAGAGAGAGGGGGAGAACGAAAAAAACTGCATTGCAGCGTGGTATCTGAATCAATTGCAAGTTGCATTTTAAGACGGTGGCATCATTATAAGTAATTTGAATTGGAAATATGCTTGGCTTGTGGCAAAATTCATTCGGCCTTCTGACCTTCTGCTTGCTGGTGCACAATGGACACGCACAATTATCCTTTCACACCGATGCCAATACCAACTCGTTTACTCTAAAGACACCCGGATTACAGCAGAGCTTCACGCGCTACTACGGCGCTGCTAAGCCGCAGCCACAGCCACAGCAATCGGAGCTGCAACAGCAGCAAGCCGTAAGTTTAGTTTGTGCATTTATTTAGCTAGATAAGAGTCGGATACAAAGTAGTCCACAGCTTCAACTGCTGGTGTTCACTTCTGCGTCGACGTCCAATTGGTTGCTTCATTGCATCGCCAAAGCCAAAATTCATGGAGCCGCCCATCTTCTGGCCGAGCACTTCCACCTCCTTCTCATTGTGCGCTGCAGCGCCGTTCTCCACCAGCTGATTTACCTGTGCAACAGCCAACAGCATGCCAGAGGCCAAATCCTTAAAATACACACACGCACACATGCACATACATACATGATTGAGTGATAGATATGAGCTTACCTGCGGCCTAGCTTCTGTGCAGCTGGTGAACAGCAGCGAAGCAGCTGCAACAGCAGCAACAACAACCGTCCAATGCATTTGTATGGAAATTGTTTGGGTTTCGTTCTGGGACTGGTTAATTTGGCGCTCGATGCGGCTTATTTAACTGAACGTCGTCGTTTGGACGGGAGCCCATTTGCTATTAGGCTAATTAGTAAAAACAATACAAAACAACACTGTTATAATTACAGTGCTATCGTGTTCTTGTTGCACACATCCGCTACAGGCAATATATCTTAATCGGGCGTTTTTGTGCTCGACTCGACTCACGTATTGCTGCTGGCATGCCACACTGCCAATGCGGTATCGGCGATCTTATTGTGTGCCAGTGTTGAACAACCCCGGATGCGCTCGCCAAGCGATATTACTTTGTGAGCCTTCGGTAATTCGGTGCTGTCTGACACGCGATTAGTTGTACTTGTTTCAAGACTTCCCGAAATCAATGTATTTATCTTCTGTATGACGTAGGTGCTTTTAAATTTTGATGAATCTTCCTCGTTTTCAACGGAAAAGCTTTCTATTTTTTTACATCATCATATTTATTCATATCTTTTCGAAATATTTTCCCTGCGATTCGGTATGAAATTTTCATGCGATGGAAAATATGAAAATCGCGTGCTCAATTTCACCATTATCCGTTAATTTTGAGCTCATGTTTTATTTATTATATATTAGTGCAATTTGGTTGTTTTAAATGTTTCATTTAAATTTCTTCTTTTGATTATATTAATTGCATGTCATTAACGAGCTCACTCGTTTTATGTTCATCAATTCTTAGATTCATTCAAAAATCGATCTTTTTCATAATGTTTTTCAATTCCACCTGCACCCAATGCGCTGCTAATTCTGAAATTTAGAATTATCCGCCAACAATAGTTAAAACCAGGATTTGTTGTTTTCATAGACGATGCTTTAATTGAGAAATGCTTGAATGTGGCTTATAATTGAGCTCGGTTCAATTGGCCACCGTAAAGGTCTCCACGTTGCTTTCGACACCATCGGCAAATACATTCCGCAGCTCCTCAAAATAACTGCGGAATGAGTCCACCATGGACTGCCAGGCATTCCGAATGTTGTCCCCAAACTCCTTTGCCGCTTCGGTTAGACGCTTATCCAGCCTCGGCTCATCCGGGTAGGTCAAATGCGGTCGCACATCATCGTACTCATTGGAGTAGTCCAGCTCCAAGTCGTCCTGGCAGCGGAACAGCTGCACAAGTGCCACTAGCCACAAGGTCAGTCCAAATAGTAAACGCCAAATAGAACTCATTGTATAAACTGTCGCAATGCAAATGGACTTTTTTCTTTTTGTATTGGGCCACGATCAAGGTGGCGTGCATTGAATTGTTGTTGATGTTTCGTGCCGGAAGTGTTCACTGCTTAACTAGCTGATATTATCTGAAGTACTGTTGAACATAACAGCATTTAACCATTGATTAAACTATGTTCGTTTTTTAAACTTGCTATACGTCCTCATACAGTGTGTTGGCTCTTTCAGTTTTATTATTATTATTATTATTATTTTCCATTGTTCATAATGCATTTTTTTAAGTGTATTAGTATTTTAATTAGTGCATTTTTAATTAGTCTTCCACTTTTGAAGAATAGTTCTGTTCAATACGGTTTTGCTTATAGTAAACTAACTTTTTCTTTTTAAGTCGTAGCTTGATGAAAATCTATAAATATTATTTTTTTAATTTCGTATTTAATTTAAAAAATTGCAGTTCTGTTGCTATCACATGTTTATTTGCTTTTTTACATTTTGCTTTAAGTAGCTCAAATAGTATGGAACAAAAAAACATATAAAAACAAGACAAATGAAATCAAATTTGATTTATCTGTTACTGTTGTTGATTTGAGCAGCGGTTCCTTTGATTTTTTGTCCCATTTGTTGCATCATATCACCCACATTTCCCATAAATGAAAGAAAAAAGCCTTTCACCCGCTCTCCGAGATTAGCTCCAACCGACTCCTGCTGCGGCGACTCCAGCGCTTGACGACGTCGTCGACGTGTTTCGAGCAGTTTCTTCTTTGTCTTTGTCTTGGACTTGGTGACTCGCGTTTTCGAGGCATTATTGGCGGCACGTTTACGTGCACGCCTCCTGCGTGCTTCGATATCATCATCCGTCATCTCCGTGGTGGCTCCCATCATCTGCTTCCAATTGCACGGGGAACGACGGATACGGTGCAGCGCCTGATGAAGACTGATGATGCTGTTGTTGCCATCCGTGCTGCGTCGGCGGCGCCGGCGTCGTCGTCTTTCATCTGATTCAGATGAGTCATCATCACTGACCGGTCGCATTGCATCGCCATAACCCATCGCTGTCTTGGAGCGCACGGCCACCAAGCCAGTATCAAAGTTCATCTGCTGCGTAGCCAGCGCACCCTCCTGCAGACTATTCATGATCTGGCTGCCCACGCTGAGTGCACCAACGGCCAGTTGCTCGAAAGGATTCTGGGCGCTGACACGCGACCAGCCACTGCCCATTAACAAGCCCATCAGCAGCACTAATTCCAATTTAAAATGCATATTTCAACTGAGTCCGTTTTGTGTTTCTGCAGTCTATTTTATGCAGCATTTTTGGCACGTCATCGGCTTGCGTGCCGCTCATCTGTACAACGTGGCGTATGATCAATCAATTGGATTTTAGCACTTTTGTTTAGTTGCTTTGATGTTTTTACTGTGTTTGGTGTTCGCAACGGGGCAGGCTTTCAACTAAACTTCCCGGCTGTATGTATTTAGATTGGCAGTTTCACTTGCTAGCTTTATCTGATCTGATTTTGAATTTTAGAAATTTATTTTTTGCTTGTGTATATTCTACGTGCATCACAGCTAAAACCAAAATTGTTATTGTGTGTTCTCAAACTGAAATTGATTAAAGATGAAATCTACCAAAAGTCCCAATAATGGTGTTAAACCGGTAAAGGATTAGCTTGTGGCATTTGTATATCAACTAATTACCTTTCCCTCTCTATCCTCAATTATTTTCTCTTTTAGCAAAATCCAACTCAATTTAGCGGATTTACGCCAGCTGGATTACAATATTCAGCTGCATATCCGCAGCAATCTGTTGCAGCAAGTAGCAAGCCAAAGGTAGCGCCAGCTGGCAATACGCAGCAGCAACTACTGCAGCAGCAACAACAGCAGCAACAGCAGCAGCAATATTTGGCACAACAGCAACTGCAAGCGGAACAGGCGCAGTCCGCCTACCTGGATAACCAGCGTCAGCGATTGGCTTTTGAGCAGCAACAGCAACAGCTGCTGCAAAAGCTGTACACTAACTATCCCGATGTCTCCGGCCAGCAGCAACATCTGCAGTATGAGCAACCAGAGCAGCAGCAGCAGTCGATCATTAATACCGCCGGCAGTCGCTTCCTTACACGCCAATCACCGACGGTCTTTGGCAGCAACAACGGGTTGCAGCCACAACAGCAACGCCAGCAGCAACAGCACCCGTTTCAGTCGCAGTTGCAGTCAACGCCAGCCAGCGATTTATACTCGACCCAGCAGCACATGGGATTCCTGCAGCAACAGCAGCAAGATGTGCTGCGCGATCAGCAGCAGAATGTTGCACAACAGTTCGCCACTGGACAAGTTGCTCCCAGCACCACCACCAGTAGTAACTACGGTATGGCAGTTCCAGAATCTTCCGTAATGAGTACTCCATCGTACCAACCTGCGTCAGCCGTATCCCATGTTAGATTCAGCAGCGGCAATCTTAACTACAACTTCTAAGAAAACCGCCTGAATTCACAAAATGCCAGGCGCTGTTGTTGCACCCCGAATCCAGTTCGCCAAAGTGGACCAATTTAACCTGACTATTTAATAATCAACTCACATTTTTTTGTCACACATTTTTTTTTTTTTGCTTTCAACTAGTCTTAGTTTATTATTATCCTAATAGCTATAATTCTATATTTTTTGTTAAGCTCGTGAAAATTTGCAATAACGCAGCAATGAGTCCAAAATTGTCCATTAATAAAATCACAAAAAATTAAAATAAATGAACTCAAAATATTCTCTGAAATAATGTTAATACCGAAAGTTATATTATTTGCTGTCTCTGCATGTCTAGCACATGTGAATGAACTTAACGTATGGTCGGAATGTGTCTGTACGTTGCCATTAATCTCCACTATACAATTATGGGATGAACAATTTTGTTTTATTTTCAATGTTTTTTTGTCGTGGACAAATAAACTTTCTAGTCGAAGTCCACCTGCTCTTTATTAGTTTAAAACTGAGGACTAGTTCGCATGGGGACAGAATTTGAATGCCTTACGGGACCGGGTCTAATTCCATCTATATCACAACATTGGTACAATCATTTTGTTTTATTTAGTATGTTAAACAATTGATTTTTGACATAGTTTTTATTAAGCAAATAAAAGGCGCATAACATAAGAAGTGCAACATAACACAACACAAATACACACACACACACACACACACACACACACACACACACACAAGGTCAGACGCACTGAATGAGTGGTTAGCATTTCTGTGAAGCAACGTTTCACGGCAATGACGCTGGGGCAATGTACATATTGTTATTACAATTAATTATTGAAAGTAGTTTAATCAGTTAAATTAAAAAAAAACAAGAAGAATGCACTAATTAAAAGAGAGCGACAGAGAGAGAGACAAAGACAGAGGGATAGAGAGAGAGATTGGCAAGAATCGGAAGGCAGCTTTTAAATAAATAGATTTTATTTGCACACTCAAAAGCAATGTGGGTGTAATGCAAGTGCCTCCAATGTTGTATTGCTTGGGCTGAAGCGCATTTTTTTATTCACAAACCCGAAATTAAAATCGTTTATGGCTTTCGGTTGTAAACAAAATAATCTTGTTATTTTATCTCGTTTAATTTGAAGAATCTAGCTTTTATTGGCTTTGAAATCGGCTTGTTCATTGATGTTACTGTTGCAGTTGATGTTGAGCAAAAAAAGATATACCTTACAATGAAAGATATGTTTTTTTGCCTGTTTCATAGTTTTGCACAACTTCCTTATATCTTTTGTCTTATTTACACACATCTGCAAGAGCACACAAATTTAATTAGCAACTAATTGCAGTTGACATAAGGCAAATGTGCTGTGGTCTGAACACAGCTCTGACATATTTGCTTTGACATTGTGCATATAGCATAGTTGACAAAATTCGAATGCGGTGTGGTCCGGTCTAGTCCGAAGACATTGCAGGCGTGCAATGCAGGCCCACAAACATGGTTGGCCCGCTTTAAGCAATCACGAGCTGCGGCAGGCAGTGGGGGGAGGAATGGGAAGGAGCGGTTGATGGAGAAACAGTGCCATGTTCCTTACATTTTAACATTCATCGCTGTCACTGCTGGACACTTTGACTGTGTTGTGTTCTGTCATTTAGCGCAATGAACAGGAAACGGGAAACCGCCGCACATTGCCACAACGTATTTGTGTCTGGATGCACAGGTCTGTCCCATATCTCCCTCTCTTCCTCTCTCGTCTTTGTTTTGCGGCATAGTATGTCTGTCTGTTTGTGTATCTGTGTTTGACTTAACCACTTTTCCGTTTGCCTTATGCTGCACATTTCTGTTGATTTGTTCGTGTTGTTGGCTGGATCCACTAAATTGAAATTTTCCATGCGAACCATATTGGGTTTGGGAGTAGCCACAGAATGGTCAACTGCACACACACGACTCCAGTCACCCTTAGCCTCACCCTCACACTCACCCCGCTTCCGCACCCCTATCTCAACGATATCCCATTCTTCTTATATCAACGTACAAATAATTCACCCGCATGAAATTTGATAGTAAAACATTCTTCTAATTTATTCACCAAATGACTTTAGAAAGCATCTCGGACCCCATAAGGTATATATTCTTGATCAGAATCAACAGCCGAGTCGATCTTGCCATGTCTGTCTGTCCGTCCGTCCGCCTGTCCATTTGTAAGAGCAGGCGGATCTCCGAGACTATAACAGCTACAGACAAATTTGCAATATGAAACCTCGTATATCAAGCACAGATCAAGTTTATTTCATTTGAGCGATAACTTCCCAATTTCGTGACTATCGATACATATCGATTTAGCGGTAGCAATAAAAGCCACAATTTTAATAGTATAGCATTTCAATTAATACATTAGAACCATATTATATTCGACGTCTGCATAAATTTGCCAAAAACTGCCAGTGGAATATTTGGCAATGAAACAAGCAAAGTATATTGAACAGCTGGGTTCAGGGTGTCAGCATTCTTACTGGCTAAGTTTGCTTTTCTCTTTAACCTAAACCAATACAGCAATAATAATGTACTGTTATCCACACACAAGAAGTACACATAAGTGCTTCATTCCCCCATTGCATGTAGTCGAATAATGACATCATATATTGTTGGCATTTTGCATTGCTTTGGCATCTTGTTGAGATTAGCATTGTACAATTTTCTTGAGTGCCTTCATGCCTCTGGCTGACTTGGCCTTACTTCAGCTCTGTCGCCCATGCACCCTTTCCAAGTGGTAAAGCCAAGAGCTCCATTGCAGCGAAAATTTCTAATGCAATTGTCGTGTTTTGGCATTGAGTTTTCATTGCGCTTTTCTTTTCCATAGCTTTCACTGTTTGTTCTCGTATATTTATGTTGGCACGCGACTGTTGTATCCTTGGGATCAGGTGTCCTGTACTCTGGCACAGGACTCTATTTGCATTTAAGCTGTCTCTAAATGAAAATACCAACAGATTTTTGGCTGACAACTGTTGCTACCTGACAGTTGGGCTCTAAGACCCTCCCTGCCAAATGAAATAAGTCACTGCGCACTTATTACGCACACAGCAAGCCCCAGGCACGGGGTGGGGTGGGGAGGAGAGGGTTTCGGGCATTGTGTTGCTGTGGCACAACCTTGCATCTTATTTGATATCCTGCCACTTGTGCAAAAGTAATTGTTTTTGCCTAAGATTCTGCCTCAATATTTGTTAGTCACTCTTCTTCTCTTGTATCCGGCTTGGTGTATTTGCCATTTTCCTTATAGAAGCAACAGTATGTCGCTGAAGCACCTTGCTAACCAATTGCATTTGGTATCCTGGAAAACGCTTTCATTCTTGTTATAGAGTGAAATAATCGGTTATTACCTCCACGAGCGCATACTTAATTCTATAAGTGAATATTAGTATGCACATAGAAAAAATATAGCTGAAATTTTGCATTTCTGTTTTCTAGAAAAGGCAAAAAAAAATGTTTAAAATCGCTAGGCTTATTTTAGAATTTGGTGTTCACTTAAAAAACATTCCAGAATTTGGAACATTTTGGTTTTGGCTGGCTTTTAAAAGCTAACCTTCGCGACAAAAGTACTTCATGGTGATTTTTATCTGAGTGTTGAAACAGCATTCCATTTAGGTTAATGCCTGAAAGTCACCAGAGGGCTGCAACCTTATACAATTATAGCAACAAGCATTTTCCATTGAAAACTCTGTTCAAAGATTCTGCGCTTACCAAACCCACTTAAAATTGCCACTTACTGCTAAATTCCTTAAAAATTGCTTAGGAACTGATGCATTAATTTTTGTACAGAGATTTTTTGTACAAAAACAACATATTGCGAACAAAAATTCCATCAAATCAAATGAAGAATTTTAAAATCGCCACATGTTATACCATACAAAATACTACGCAGAAAATATATAAATCAGTAAGATTGGCAATGATATTCAAGCGAGGAATATTTTTATGCGCTGGACCCATTGAAAATGGGTAAAAGGGTATAATGGTTTTGTGCTATTGGCACAAGAATCATATTCGATCCTGTTAAGTGTCTATATTCTTGGTCAGGATCAACAGCCGAGACGATCTAGCCATGTCCGTTTGTTCGTCCGTCGGTCCGTCTGTTTGAACATGCGCATCTCAGAGACTATAGGAGCTATATAGGTTCTCGTATACCAGGCGCAGATTAAGTTTATTTCATTTTATCGATGCCTGCATCCGTTTTTCGAATATCGACACATTTCGCTCACTCGACTAGAGCATTCTTTCTTATTTTTAATTCAATCTGTGTTTTTTTCTTTGCAATCAAAACATTTATGATTTGAAATCTACTAATGTATTAAAGATTAGGGCAAACTGCAATCTGGTTTTAAAGTGAACACCGAAAGCCATCTTTTTAAAATTATATTGTAGTTAGAAACACAATATCCCGATCGAATAAATAGAGATACCAAATTGCAAGACCATACAATATATATATGGCGTAAAAAGCTATGACAGAACCAGTCTTATCCAAATTTTTTTTCATATTTGATGCAATTCTAATCGCTTTAAAATATTTTTAGCAATTTGTACTTTATGCTAGACTTCCATATCATAATTTATAAATTAAATGAAATTGCTAAATTTGAGTATTTTTAGGACACCTTAAAATAATGTTGTGCTTTTGCAAACAATTTTCAACAAGACTGTTACAAATATTTTTTTTCGCTTGGC
Organism: Drosophila cyrtoloma; assembly: GCA_035042485.1. Classification (NCBI taxonomy): domain Eukaryota; kingdom Metazoa; phylum Arthropoda; class Insecta; order Diptera; family Drosophilidae; genus Drosophila; species Drosophila cyrtoloma. Next base: position 328,437 of record JAWNLH010000780.1, read on the forward strand.
TATCCATAATTTTTCTGTGCTTAGACATTTTCATCCCGTGTTAGGCATTCGATTTAAAAATACGTTTCAATGTGCAATTTTTGACTGTGAGCGCATGGAGCGTATGCGTGGAACGCCATACTTGTGTGGCCTAAAAAAGGCTTTTGGTCGCTTGAACTTTAATACTCAGTTTGGCATTTGCCACATTTGCGAGTTGGCCATATATCTATAAGCTCTTCCAGCCTACATACATCATACAGATACGTGTATGTGTATGGTGTGTCGCGAGTATGATAAATTCCACGAAATGCGCCATAAAGTATGCAGTACTGTGTACATACGTACGACATACGACGAGTGCTCAACTGAAGCTTGGCATATAAATCGCAGCATAGTTTTCGGCCATCATATATCATTTTATAACTGCTGTGAATGGTGGGAGAGGGTGGAGAGGGTGAATAGAAGGGCGGTGTTTGTACCAATGTATGTACATATGTATATCACATAAAACGAGGTGAAAAAAACGACATGGTCTTCATCAAGTGTTTATATATTAAATGATTTTATTTTTTCCAACATTTGACATGCATTTTCTGTACAAAGTAACTTTTAAGTAAAACGTGAATTCAACCGCGATAAAAAAAAACAACAAAAACAAAACACACGCACAAAATACAGGGAAATTTACTTAGTTAAGAGAGACTGTTTCGTTTTTTCTATTTTTTTTAACGTGGAGTCTTGCAAAAGCTAACAAAATAAAAACGAATGAAAGGAAAAAAATATAGGATGAGTAATGACTCGGAAAAAATTGGCAACGATGCATTTACGCAGTTGCCATTTAAAATTTAGTGTTTCTAAAGAAGACGCATTATTAACAATAAATGCTCCACGTGAGTAATATTTTCAGCCGCTAGCTCCATGCTAGGGTCGTTGATGGTTTGTGGCGGGTGTTACGATGTAATGCTGAATGCTGTGGGTCATCACGAGCATACTGCTCTAGTAGCCATAGTGAATGCCATGGCCAGAGACGGATGTGTGCACCAGTGCGGGCGCAGCAACAGCGGCCCTGTGTCAAAATAACATGATTATGATGATGATGGGGAGCATGAGGCGATCCATCTCTATTTATAAAGACCAGCGGCATTAATTACTCACTTAAGAACGGGAGCGGCAGCCAAATGCGTGGCATATGCGGGTGCTGCATAAGAGTGTGCGGCGTAGGCGGGTGCTGCGTAGGCGGCCGGTGCAGCCAGTCCAATGCCGTGTCCAATAATGCCAGGTGCTGCGGAGAACGAATTCAAGTTGCATTAACAACAAGCGGCAGGAGGGTAGGCAGGCAGGTAGGCAGGCATGCGAACAGGAAGGCGAATAATCAATGTGGAGCACGTTTGATATACGGCTGCCGGGCGCCAGGTATCGAACAAGGATCCGTAATCACAATACCCGACTGCTAATTATCACTAACAATGGGAATGACCATGTCTCAAATTTTGTTTTGGTCATTGTTACAAGAGCACAGAGAGCAATAGCAGCTTGAAATCCGAGCAGGTTGGGCCACACTCGGACACATGAATACGAACGCGTCTGACACGTCGACATCAATCAACTGGCAGGCCAAGGTCTGCCATTTTGTATTGTCAAGCGGGCATATTTTACACTGCGACAACAGCTCAACGAAAACGGCGAAAACCGTGACAGTGACAGTGCCAACGTACCGACTTGCGCAAACGCAACAAAGGAGACTTTATATGATGCTTTCACCCTCAATCTATCAATATATCATAAACGAGCAGATGGGACTGACAATTTTCATGGAGCTGCTTACAATAAGTAGTTGGCTGTATGCAATTTTTGAAATTGTAAAATAAATAGAATAAGTACAAATTCAAATAGAAATAAGTTTATATTCCACTAAGGTACGACAAAAGAAGAGATGAAACTAACTATTCGAACAGAGTTTATTACAATGAGTAGTTGGTTGTATGAAATTTTGGCAATTGTAAAATAAATTGATTTAATACAATTGGAAATAGGATATATATGATATACATATATGAGTAGCTTCAGCTATGAAAAGCTTTATTCGCATTCTTATTTCACTTGAAATGCTCTTATATGTGAAATGTGCATTTATACAAATAGATAGTCGCTGACTGCTGGCTAGCCAAGGCCAAATGCCACTTCTCCAAATCACTGACAAGCTGACTTGCCCTATTTTGAGCAGCAAGGACTTATCATCATCATCATCATCACCACCATCATCGTCATCGTCATCGTCATCGGCACGACCATTGACCCGCCACGTGTCGAACGATTTAAAGTAGTTGGCAACAATGAATGAACGATTAATTATACGACATGCGTTGGCCGACATTGCTAACAAACCCCCACTTCGCTCATATACTCGTACAATGATTGAAAATATTCATATATTAAATGCGCAACACGTCCCTATTTGTTGATAATATATGGGTGGCTTTTCAGACAGGAGTTCCTGAGCTTTATGTAATATTGATGAGATAATTACATAATGTCTATTACCTGATATCTATCGATTAACTTATAGCCCAGAAAAGTTGCACTGAACTCTTGTCGAGTATAGGCCAAGCAGACCGCACAATAATGTATTTATATGCAGACTCGAAGTTGCAGCATGCTGTAGTTGATACATTTATTTATATTTATATTATTATTGGACCGACGAAATGTGTCTTTAATTTTTATGTGTTATGGCTTTTGTTCGTTAAAGCTATGAGCAGCAAATCCACATTTATAACAATTTAAAAATTTTTGTTTTCTATGTGGGTGATCGCCCTAAAACATAAGTAAGTTGTGGCTAAGTTGGGTCGAAAACTTTTTAGTTTCTATAGATATTTTGAGAAAATGTGTGTTTGGCTGGCCTAAGTCCGAATAGCTGATACACAATCATTCGAAAAATGTGGCTCTTTAAGTATCTATCTATTCTTAATCATTGATAGTGCAATTCGTAAAGTTGACAATAGTTTTAACTGTTTTCAAAAACGAATACAAGTTGTTTATGTTTTTGTCAGCAAAAGGAGCAAGTGCAAAATTCTCAAAGTTTATCTCACTTTGTACCGGTGCACAATTCTTGAAAATTATCCAAGTTGTGAAACTGCCCGCCCTCGTCGTGGGTCAAAGAGTTAATGTTTACTTATTTTTTACAAGCACGCTTTTACTACTGCTCCCTCATCCCCCTGCAATCTGGCTGTCTATCTGTCTGAATGCAGGCGTGGCCCGAATAAAAGTTGTGCTTTGTGTTTACAAAGCATAAAGTTGGTTTTGGGCAAATGTACTTGGTCAGTAAAAGCGAAAGTACAACCAAACAATAACGTCAAAAGACTTAAGCTGCTGCAGCTGCTTGCCAACCGCAGATCACTAAAGTGTTAAGGAACGAGCTGCAAAAAAATGGTTAAAATGATTGGTGGAAAATTAGTAAAAGCTACGTATCTACAAGACTAACAACAAAGCGTTAACGTGAGCAAAAAGTGCAGGAGATTAGAGTTTGGGATGTGCTGACTGCTAACTGGACTTTGTGGCACCTACCATAAGCTGGAGCGGCGGCGGCAGCGTATTTCACAACTGGAGCATGTGCGGCAGCCAGATAACCGTGCGACAATATCGGTGCAGCAGCTTGAGCACTATAACCAAGGCCATAGCCCAAGCCCAGATGCGAGCCGCCCGCAAGTTGGATAGCAGGCGCGGTGGCAGCATAGTGGCCGCCATAGCTATAGGATGGGGCAGCAGCAGTGGCATAATGGCCACCATATGCCAGTGCTGGAGCAGCGGCGGTCGCAAAGTGAGCACCGCCATAGGCCAATCCATGTCCGCTGGATGCCAACTGTATCTGAGCGGGTGCAGTGTGTCCAACAGAGTAGCTAGCTTGAGGCGCCGCTAAATTCGAATTGTGTTTTTTTTTCGGGTTTTCGTTTTTTGTGTGTTAGCATATTAACTACTTGCATATTCAATAAGTGCCTTGTGCGCTTTGTGTTGTGAATGTTGTGCATGTGCAAGTGTGAGTGAATGGGTGAGTACTTATTGGGTGTACTAACCAGCATAATGAGCGGGCGCCAAGCCACCATCGTTGCTGATGCTGGAGCGCTGCACGTGGGACTGAGAGTGGGCGGTTTGCACCTGGCTGGCATAGTCTGATTGCGATGATTGGCCATAGTGTCCCTTAACCGTTTGCTCCTGTGTGTTGCCAACGGAGGCGTGATCCACGCTCGGTGCATTTATCGAGTAGGCAGCGGGGCCGCCGGGCTTGGCCTGTGCGCAAGCAATCGCCATTGCAGCCACGCAGAAGATGATCTGTGTACGCGTAAATCATTTAAATACAGTTTAAGCAGACAACACACACACACACACACAACAAATAACGCTCACACACTGCGCCATGTATAAATCAGTGAGCTTAGCAGACACTTGACAACTCTTTTGTATTTCGCTCACATGTCGACAGAAAAACACAAGGAAATTGCAGGCGCATCAACTTTTAATTAAGTTGCCAAAGTAGTTGAAAAGTCTCTCTCTCTCTCACTGTCTGTCTCTCTTTCTCCGCCTGGGTCTCTCTCTCTCTCTCTCTGTCGAGAGAGCGTACCCTATTTCGTGAATGCCGCACGGCAGCCGTGTACATTTGCTGCCCTGCCAAGGGCAATGCGGCAAATGCGTGTTATGTACAAGATACTTGCTTGGAAAGCGGCCATAGCAACTTTTTGTTGTGCTTTGAGCTCGGCAAACTGTTTTAACATATGGCATCTGCTTATCATACCATATACCTGCTTAATATCATATCGGTTATATTGACAGCATATATTTTTCGTTTAATATTTGCTGCTACTCGTTAGCTGCCCCTCGCTACTCGTACATTCAAACTCGGTCCACATTTGGTATTCCCTTTGTACATTCATCGTTATTACTCATTACTCGCCATAACTATTCGTCGCCTTTTTCTCGTTACTGGCTTTCAATTTCTCCGCCTTTCTATAATTATTTCTCATTGTATCCCTTCTAATTCTACCTTCTTCTGTTTTCCTTCTTCTTTTGCTAATTTTTAAATGCCAACTCGTTGCTATTTGTGATTTGCTTATCGTTTCTTTTTGCTCGCTACTGCTTCTATTGAATTTTCATTTTAAACTGGTGCTTACCTAGATTTTGTCTGGCCATGATAGAGAATTTGTAGCGTGCGTTATTTCTTTTGTTTCTGTGTTGGTTCTTTTGTTGCTTTTTGCGATTTTACATTTACATTTTGTAAACAATTCCCTCGAATTTCAATTTACGCGCAAAAATGCAAAAAAAAAATGTATATATAACAAATAAGAAAAACAACAAATATTTAGGAGCTGGGCGAGTTGGGCCAACACGGAATTTTTGCTTGCCTTCTTTTATTTAAAATTTATATCACTTTCGCTTCGTTTCCATGTCCTTTTTTTCTGCTGTGTTTTGTTTTGTTTTCTGCATGGCAGTCTGCCTCGAGCTTGACTTGACGCGGCTTTTATTTGTCTTTGGGTATTTATCTGATTTTAATTAAGCGTAACCGACTGCCGGACAGGAAGTGGGGGAGCAGACCGTACGCGGGAGGTAGGACAATATCATCCAAAAATGAAATTAAAACAAATATTAAAGCATGAATAGTATAGAAGCTTAGCTTGAAGGAGCAGCTTTAAATGGGCAATTCTAGTGGAGCCATTGCACAACTTCACAACTTCTCACATGAAATATTTGTATGACTTGAAGTTACTTTTGCTCATTTCATTGACCCCTTTACCTTGGTCGCTGCTCAATTCCTATGGCATTATCTTAATTTGTTTTTCCTTTAACATTGCCATCGACTTATGGCTTTCGCGAATCAATTGTGTTTGTTTTGGCTTCAAAACGGACAAAGACTTTATGCAAACTTTATATTTTCTGATCTTTTCATATCTACCTAATTCGATGATGCTGCCTAAAAATTACAGTTGATCAAATATCAAATATACGTAATGTAGAACGAAGAAAATTCATACAATCCACGCCATACTTTACTGTGCTAGTAAAAGTAAACGAGAACGCTCTTAGAAGTGTGGAAATAAACATAAGTGCAAAATAATATAACTTGAGTAATATATAGTTTTACATACGATTTTTAATAAGTTTCTCTCGAACTGTCATGTTTGCATTGTCAATTCACTTAGTAGATGCACTCTAAAAAATGCACTAAGGTTTTCTGAAAACCCTAACGACGAATACCGCAAAGGCATTTGGGATTCCGGTTATGCATTAACCGCAAATTAATTTTTTATTTAATATTGCACAAATGGCTAAATTATAGTTTTATAGAAGCTTAGCTGAATTTTTGCACTTTTTGAATGCCAGGAGTTATTGTGGCCACATTTGCGATTCAATCAAATTGCCAGGACAATTACAGCCAGCATTGAATCTGATACACCTGAGTGCAAGGGATAGTCGCAATTGCAGCTTAAATCTCTCCATTGTCTCTCTCTCTCTCCATTGTCCCTCTCTCTCGCTCTCTGTCTCTCTTTCTCTCTCACTAACTCTCTCTTTCTCGCAAACTCTGGCAACAACAACAAAGTGTATCCTGTCGGGCAGTCAACTTTTCAATCTGCCTTGCTGTTGTATCACACTTGTACACACACATGCATACACACACAAGCATACACACACATACACACACACACACACATACACACACACACACATGCATACACTTCAGTCCTGGGCTGACACTTTTACGCACCTTGAATGCCATTTTGAATGGGTTTTATTGATTGTGTGCTGTTTCACGTGCAAAAAAAGAATATGAGCAGTTGTTTATTGATTTGTTGATTTGCTGCACCGGGCTGCTGGGCTTCGAATCGAAAACTGTCTCAGTATCGCGTTCTTTGCGCCTATTTATACCATGCCACACACATAAGTATGGCTGGGAAAATATGGTCCAGCAACAGCAGCAGTCGCAGCCGCAGCAGCAGCAGCCATGGAAAACTGGTTTGCAATTCGTTGCGCGTTGACTTTTTGGCAAAGCAGGCAGCCGCGGGTCCATTGTGAATATTCGCACTGCACAGGCGCGGCAACGTAACGCAACGCGATGTGGCGCAGACGCAGACGCCGACGCTGCTTGCAGCTTGCAGCCAACACCCGCCCTAAGCTGTTGCTCTGCCCATTTGTTGATTGCCTTTCGGTTTGCAACAACAACAAATTCAAGTTAATCGAGATCACATCACCAATGCCATTGTTTAATTGGAAAATGTTGTTGAATACTTCGTTGATTCGGTCAAGGAAATTCCAATGTAACAGATTGCCAAAGCATGCGGCAGCAGGAAATCCCAACTTGCTATTTGGCCTGTTTGCTTAACAAAGTCAACAGTATTAACAAGAACTACTTATGAATTACTCGCTATGATTTCAAGCAATATGTACGACTAGTCTTTAAGCCACTTAACTTATTTAAAAATTGAAATGCTGTCAAGCGTCTAATGGAAAATATAACCAACGAAGCCCAAAAATGTATTGTTTATGACTACTCGCTATTGTTTATTTAACGTCATTGCTTATTTAAACTATTCGCTGCTCATTAATCTTAGCACGATACTCGTTGCTCATAGCTGGCTTTTCTTCATTCCAAAATGGCGAAATCTACGAGCTCAGTTCACACTACTCGCAGAAAAAAATGGGCCTGAATTTTAGGAAATTGGTCTATGATGAAAATCGCACTGGAAACGAGACTTTTAAAATAAGTTCCAAACAAGAAAAAAATAATTCACAATATTTGAAAGGCTTGTCGTAAATTTTAGAAATATTTTTCTTTTACTATAAGTACATTTCATAAGAGTATAAGTGCAAACCCTGATTCTTGAAAAAAAATACTCTCTAAAATGCAGAAAATATTAATAAAGTTTACTGGCTCGATTATTATATAAGAGTCTAGTTGTTGTCTGCAGCCCACAGACCAAGGGTGTAGCGGGCTCGACTCTCCGTAAAATCCTACGTTTTTTTCACATGAAATGAAATGCATTTATTATCAAGCTACCTAAAATGTTTGTTTATATGTAATCTTAAGGAACTAATATTTATTAATAATGTAAGCAACAAAAGAGGTAGTGTTAAAGCTCTTCGTTAAAATATTAGATTTATTTTTTAAATATTAGTCAGTCGTTATTTTCTACTGATTGCCCGCTATTAATCATGCCAAACTTTATTTACCTTTTTTCAATATTCACTGCTCACTATTCGCTTGCATAATTGGCCGTTAATTATGTCCATAAAATTTTAATATTTAATCAGTCAATGTCAAAAAACTTTTTCCAAAAGTTATGCGTACAAAATTCGTATTGAATGGTATACGAAAATGTGATTAAAATTCAGTAACTGGCAAAGCGTTGCGTCGTTAATTGTTCTGCCGCGAAAACATTGAACAAGTTACAGCTGCTCCTTGAATCTAGTGCAATGGAGGCAACTCTCACAAGTCTGCTCAGCCCCCACATCACACATAGACACACACACATACATACACACACGCATATACATTGCATAACTGCATATCCATGCTCAATACTGTAACGCTCCATGCTTCATGCAGCAATCTTGCAGTCCAAGTCACGACTTGGGCAACGCAAAAATTGTTCGACCCACAAAATCGAAAGCCAACTCAGATTTTAGCAGCGTGCGACATACTATACACAAAATGCCAAAATCACAAATCAAACAACGTACAAAAAGGCCTCCCCTTATCAAGCCCCTCTCAGCGCCTGATCCACTGTTGTCAGAGCATTTGAAAGCGAAAAGACAGGCCCCAATTTTGGGGCCACGCATGGATACATTGACTGGCCCTGGCTGGCTGCCCAATTTCCGCGCCTTTTTGGCGGCTGCTGCGTGAGAACAATAAAACAACAAATAAATTGAGAATGAATTGAAAAAAAACAAATTTACAAACTAGGCCAAACAAGTATAACTGCAATTTTGGCAGAAATTCCGAGTCAAATACTGAGACCCAATCGTAAAGCACTTGAAGTTAGCCACGTGAACGATACGAGTACCCGAGAATTTTTTGTGAACGATTACTTGAATTCACTTATTTATTTAATATGTCGACATAGGAAATGAGTTGTCACGAGTATTTTTAATTAAAATAAACACAATATTTTAACACGAGAATACCTTTCGACTACAACTTATTTGTTTCTTATTCGACCTTAATAAAATCTTTTCAGTTAATTAATATGGACATGACTAGATCGACTAGGCTGTTGATAGTGATCAAGAGTATGCAAACTTTATGTGATCGGAGATGCTTGCATCTGCCTGTTACAAGTGTTTGCACAAAACCAGTATACCCTTTTTACCCATTTTCAATTGGTTCAGAGTAAAAACAGAAAAAGAAATATCAAAAGAAAACATGAGAAATATTAAAGCGAATCCAATGCGCAGAGACTTTCAACAAATGCACAATAGGGATGTAAGTGCGGCTGCCATGCAAGTGCTCCTGCTCTTGCTGCTGTTGCAGTCAAGGCAAATGGCGACAGTTGAGCACTCTAACTGCATTTTGGTCGCTGAATAAAGTTACAGTTTTCAGGACATCAGCAATCGATGGCCATGCGCGATAATCTTGCTCATATTGGTTTTTTTTCCACTATTTGGTCTGTCTGAAATTTACATATTTCTTTTGCATTGCAGGCACGCCCTCCTAATAAATGCTTGCCTTGCATTTTTAAAACAATCTTCACACTTTTCTCGCGAAATTAATTTGTATAATTGCAATGCCATCAACAGTCTAAACAACAACAAAAACAACAGCAGTCAAAAGTGCAGGCAAGCACATTCTTGTGTATTTTGCTCCAGTCAGACGCAACTTTACATGTCTATTTGGGTCACACACGATAATCAACAAAATCCAAAACATAAAAAATGAATGCGATAACTGAATACCCTTGGTGGTTTACCATTGAGAATTCCGAATTGAAGACCCTTGTCGTAATTGCAACGTATATCTGTATATATTATCACTTGTAAGAAACTTTGCATAGAATATTAGCAGGTTCATAATTAGTTACCTGCCTGTGCCAATGAAATTCCAAGAAACTTCCCATTTCTGCGATCTATATACACACGTCATTTCATACATACGCACATAAATCAAGCAGTGTGATCTCTAACTTAAAGTCAATTGGTGTTTTGAAATTCCCATTTTCTGCTCATTTCCAATATGCATTCAATGCACACAGAAACGCCTAAGCGCACAGCGTTGGCAAGGGTATCAAGAAGAGGACAGTGTTTTGCATTGACCGTTGCTTGCCGCCAACCATTAGAATAGGACAATGGCGTCGCAGTTGCCGCCTGCGTCTGCGTCAACGTCAGCGTCGCTGTCAACGGCGTGACAAAATACTTGTTTCAATTGCGCCTATTGATGTCACTGTCGTTGTAGTCCAAGATCTTGGCCCATTGTTCTGCTCTGTCTGTTGTCCTGCTTTCTATTGTTGCTGTTCTTGTCGACGTCCTCTGGAACCACAGTTCCCTAAACATTCGCCGCTGTCAGGCCATTAACACACAACCAAGCACCGAGCACCAAAGGACGGCACTATGCAATATTAGATATATTATTATTATTTATTTTTTATTTTCTTATTTTGCATTGTATTTCCACGGCTTTTAAGATTAATGACCGGCGTTTATCAATTTGTATTCGGTGTGGCAGTGGCATCGACCCACAACGTCTAAGAAACAAAATGTGCATTACGCCTTCTTTGCATGTCAAACTTGACGTTTATGTTTGGCTCTCGATTAAATGGGTGCTCAAAATAAATAGCACCAATTATTATGAACATGATATGATAATAAACACACACAGATACATATACATTTTATTTATTCAAATGTCATGGTTCATAACATAAATAACGGTTGGCTTGAGAATTTTAGGTGATGAGGTCAAAGATACCGCTTTCAAAACGTTAAACATTTTGTAAATATGTTTATTTACAATCTGTATCCTATATTCATATCTATCGAACAATTATTCAGTAATCCTTTTATAGCAAAAGTTAACTTACAAAAGAAATTTTAAATATTTAAACAAAAACCAGATTTTATCTTATTATTCAGAATGTATATTTCGGGAGAGCAAATTTAATTATTGTTTTAGGAATTTCAGAAAGCAACTTTCCATTTTGAAGTTTGCATTTTTACGATTTAAAAATATTTTCGATTGTTAGGAAATATATTCCTGAAAAATTTAAAGGAAGCCTTGCAAAGTTTAAGAACGTTTTCTTTAATATTTAGATATTATTCCTAAAAACAAGAAAAACATTCTAGTATTCGGGGCCGTTTTCTAAAATTCAAGCAGATTTTTCCTGTATGTGTAGACCTTGCATTTAATTATATATTATACTGCTGCCGTATACTTAATATACCTCCTTGCTACTCATATATGGACTTGATTTTCCCTTGAGGCACTTTACAGCTGGATAAACTTTAAGTTGTCAATTGAATTTGAGCTGGAAAAACACTTGCCTCTGCTGGTACGTGTGGACATGGCCCACTGTTGCAAATTGAGGTGATGCTGTGGCCCGCTAGACTCAATTAGTCGCAGAATAGTACATATGTGTATAGTATATACTATATATTCGTATATACATGTATACATATGAATATATATAGGTACTTGCATAGATGCCTACTTTCGAGTCTACTCATAGGCAAGTGATTATAAATACGAAGCCAAGCACATTAAAATTCAGCCTTCAATTTGGGAATCAATAAGCAAAAGTGCCCGCACCTCCCAACCACAACAACAGAAACAACAATAAGCACAACAATAAAATCACCGACAAAAAACACCGCACGCCTCAAAAAGACAACGCTGAGATTCTTTTTTGGGGCCAGATTTTGTCTGCGTTACGTTTTTTCGCTTTTTTTTCTTTTTATTTAGATATACATTTTTCCGTTTTCTTAGTACGAGTATTTTATTTCATAAGTAGAATTGGTCGTGCCGCAGCTGCGATAGAAACGTCGGGGCCGTCAGATACGCCCATTTTTTTATTTGATTTTTTTTATCTCAATCAACTTATCATCAATGCCGCCCACACTTTGCTTGTGTGTGTGTTAATTTGTTGTGAAATTTGTGCATTAATTTTGTGTTGTTATTGTATTGCGGGTATAAGTCTATGGCAAACAAGATTTTTGGTTAATTTTCTATTTTATCTTTACAGCCGATACTAACCAGCGGAATGAAGGTGGGGGGGCAGTTAGCAAAAGCTTTCCTAGATAACAAGATTAAGCATACATCCATTCACTTATTCATGGCTCTGTTGAAGTCTGTTAAATCGAACTTGTAGTAACCCGCTTATAAAAAGCTGTTCAACTTTCAACAATGTTTTCACAGATTTCAGAGGCTTGTTAACCTCAGATTTGATTTTCTCTGGAATTTTATTTGAATTGCTCATGAAAATGTGAGTAGACCTACTTTAATATACATTGTAATACTACAGCCTTTTATACCTAAGTATACCTATTGAAAATGGCTAAAATGGGTATAATGGTATTGGGCAAAAGTATGTCACAGGCAGATGGAAGCATCTCCGATCACATAAAGTATACATATTCTTGAACAGAGATCAACATTTGAGTCGATCCAGCTATGTATGAACTCGCGAATCTCAGAGACCATTAAAAAGAATATAAATTCTCATATACCACGAGTGTCAAGTTAATTTTATTTTATCGATAACTTTCCCGTTTTGAAAATATCGAAATATTTCGATTTACCTTGGCAATAATTGACATAATATTTTATTAATATATAATGTCAATTGATTCATTATGTATTTTGGACAGTACCTTCAGTACCTATGCTTCGCAAACAAAAGTGGGAGCACTTCTACACCTGCTTACATTTGAGTGTGCAAAACTTTCTCCATTGAGATACCTTTAAATATATTGAAATACATAGTTCATTTTTTGATAACATTATTACAATATTTAACTAATGAACGTATGATATTTATATTGAATTCATTTTCAAAGCCTACACACATTTGTCCTATATGTAATATTAATTACAATCTAAAATGTTCTTCTTATTTAGTATTTAAGTCATTAGCAGTTCTCAGCGTCAATTTGACTTTCTGTTTTAGCGTTTCTTTGATTTTTTTGACTTTATTCATTTTCCAAATGAAACTTTTTAATCTGCGTCGCTGCATGTGATGAACTTTGCTAGTATAATGATAATTTGGAGTCCTCAAGTTGGAAACGCCATTCAGACTGTTGTATGTGCCAACTTTTGACGCCATTTGCAGATATTATGTGAACAAATTTGTCCACAAAATAACAATTACAAAGTGGGCGGGGCTGGTAATGCCCACAACAGCGACAGACCTATCAGCATAGCTGTTGTTAACAATTGTTTTAATTATCATCGCTGCTCAGAAATTTTGCAATCAAATTGTTTGTTGTGCGCATTTTCAAGAACTCAATGGAAAATTATGATTGAACTGGGAATCAGAGCTAACAATCGATGTGTCTGATTTTAGGTAAATTCTCAGACTCTGGGTGATATCTGAAAATTTCGATTTGTTCTCAAATCATTTGCTTAAAATAGTATACAAGTTTCTTTGGTCTTTTATATATATTTTAGTAACTCTTTATGTTGGCTGCGACAAACGTGTTTATGTATAATGGCTGAGTTGCATTAAAATGTTGCAAGCGGCAAACTAGAAACTCGCAGATAATTGGGCTTAAGAGCAGCAATTAGCTGCAGCACTCGAAACGCACTCAACAACTTTTTAGTTTTTGTTTCTTGACGTTTTTTAGTTTTGGTAAATTTGATCAATTTTCCTAGCTTGAGCAATGCTGCGTATACGCAATTTGGCAAAAGGCGTATGCAGCGTTGCATGCGGCATGTGGCATGTGGCAACAGAGGCTGTCAGCTGCTCAGGAAATGCCAAATCTTATCGCTGTACTTATCAGACCCACAAAGTCGAATCGAAATTCAGATTCGGAGCAATCAAATTGTGAATGGCGGTGCAGCTGTTGGCGGCTTATGTAAAATGCGTCGCGAATCGAACGACAAGTCACACGACGCATAAATAATTGTGCTGAACCCTCTGCCTCCACCCGCCTGCAAGTACTCCGCGCCACAAAGACCCAACGCCCCTCTTTGCATGACTATCAAACGAGGCAAGCTACTACATAACGTCACAAAATTGAATACACCAAATGCCGCACACCGACTGTCCAATACACTTTTGGCAGGTAAACTCCATGTTAATGAAAAGATTTTTTATAATTCTTGATTGCATAAAATTATTTAATATTTTAAATGATAAAAGAAAATTGCATAAAATAGATAATGATGAATAAATTACCGATACCACAGATAATATTATATGTATGATGTATGTTTTATTGTGCTAGAATCTGTAAAAGCACATTGCTTTGCGTGGAGGTTTGAGCAGCTATCGAACTATTTTAGATGCCTGTTCAACACTAGAGAGTATGAGAAAAGCTATCATCTATCATCCACTTTAGTCACCAGCATCGACAAAATATGTAACTTTACTTATGATTACAATTTCCTAGGATAAAAATAAAAATATAAGTCTCTATTATTAGAAGAGCTGAAGGTCTGGTAGCTAGTGAACTTACTTGCACTTACTATTACATAATGAAGATCATAAATCTTAAAAAAATCTTAAATCTAAAAATTAAATATTATATATATGGAATGGGGCTTATCTGTTTTCCAAATTGAACAGAACCAAATAATCCACAGTTAAGAGAAACCAAGATGCAGAGTATTGAAAACAACTGTTGACATGCTGTGAAAGACTTTGTGAGCTGCATGAGTCTTTTGGCGACTTGATTTTTTTAACTGGCACTCACAGCAGAGTACGTACATAAAAGTGTGTGTGAGTGTGTGTGTGTGTGTGCGGATATGAGTGTGTGTGGGTAGGAGCCATGGGCGTTGTGCGTTAATGCCAAAAAGCCATTCTCTATGGCTGATGGTGGTGCTGGTTGCTGCCTAACGACTGCCTTTTAATGAAATTAGTTTCACTTTTATTTATTACGCACTTATAGGCAAAAAATCGACTGCCATGTGTAGCGGCCTCGTGTCCTGCATAGGGGCAGCCATACAAAAAAGGAAGCATAACAAGAATAAAACCCCTAAAAATGTTTGCTGATTGGGAATATATTTTTGGCAGCGGCGTCGGCAGCTGCTGCTTAATTGAGTTGCTTTATTAGTTTCTTGTTTTTTGTTTTTCGGCCAGATCTGAACTAAAATCCAGTTGGCCGAGAAGTCCAAGGCATGTGGTCGCAATATGCGGCATTCGATTGGAATGTGCACTGAGATTGCCAATTTGGAGATGAACTTGATAGACAGAGATAGACAGTTGGCGTTGTTGTCGTTTTGGTTGAGCTGGCAAGGATTAGGTTTGCCTATGCTAAGCTACGATGGATTAGACCATATAGAAGATCTTTAGACTTTGGGCTGCTCACAGCAGCAAACTTGGTAGTTAACTTTACGCAACTCTCTAAGCTCCATCAGTCGTCTACAACTTTTAATACACTCATACAATATGCATACACTCAGCAATAAAATCGGCCTGAAACTTGGAAATCGCCATGTAATATTTTATAAATATACAAGAAAATTCTTAAAAGGCTTCTGTTCTATTTCTTTGGAAGATATTTCATACTATGTAAAATAATTACAAAAAATGCATTTTTATTATTCATAGAAAAAATTCCTTTTAAGTTCTGAAAAGCAACTCGGAATTGACGGATCGAATCGTTCTTTCAAATTAAATTATATATATCTGTCTGAAATGTTTTTATATGTAAAATCGTAAAACTCTAATGTTTAACAAGTAAGAATGTTGTAGTCCAGTCAGCTCGACTACGATATATCCTGAACCCAGCTGTTAAATATATTATAGTTTTATTTGCAAATTTTCCTTGAAAAAGTTTTACATACCCAAATGTAAGAAGGTGAGCTATGCTCTCATTTCTTATGGCACTGGTACTGAAGAAAAAACACATGTCTTAATTACATATTAATTGTATTAATTTTTATTTAATGTTTATTACGGCTAAGGACTTTAAAATATATACAAATATGATTAATTTATATGAATATCTATATACAAACATCCTAATTAAAGAAATTTTCCATGAAAAGATAATTTACATTAGTCTCAGTTCTAATATAAATCCCATTGTAGTAACCTTAAATAGTCTCAATGGTCTTAGCTAATTTACCCGCTGGAAATATTTGAAAACGCCCAATCAATGAGAGAGTTATTATTGGTAGTATTCGTGTTCAAATCTAAGAAGCACCGAATTTCAATATTTTCATTATACGGCTTCAAAGAAACCTAGAATGGACAATTGAAACAATGGGAAAGTGAAAGTTTTCAGTATTATATTATAAAAATGTCAATGCCGGAACTGTTAACTAAATAATCAAAATATGTTCGAAGTAGTTCTTCTGTCCGTCATTTCTGAGCTTGATTTTGGACCTTATCGTCATTTTTGGGATGTCTAGGAGAAACAAAATTCCCAACAATATACAAAAAAGCGGCGGTTGTTGCTCGACTACAAGCTCCTATATATTGCAGCACGCTGAATTCAAGAGCAAGTGTGAAAACCACTTTGCTTTAAGTAGCTCCTGACTTTTGTGAATAGTTATACCTTCTCCAGGTACAACAGGAAACTGTTTACGGCAGATCGTAACTTGCTCATTTCATCTATATAGAAAGCTCCCCCTATTTTCTGAATGGGGATCCACGAAGCTTCTGTACGATGTGCATATATTAAGCGAGCAATTAGTCTTTCATCCAAAAAGTGTGTGGAGTGTTAGATGCGTCGAAATCTATTTGCATTCGTTTGCCTTAAACTCCATTATGCTCCATAAACCAATTCATCCCCAGTATTTACATCGACAGTAATCATATATTTGGCTGACATTTTTATCAGAAGAGACATTGACGAATCAGAAGAGCAAAAGCTTCGAACGCCAATGTTATGGCTTTGGAAAGTTTTGAATCGTCCCAAAGACCATTTTTTTAGGGTACAAAATCACTGTTTGAGGGTAGAATTTTAAAATTAATTTCGAGTTTGATCCGCGATTTTAACTTTGAACGCAGTATTTATACAGATGTAAAACCATAATCAAAAAACCCAGGTTTTTGAAAATATATTCACTTTTTACAAGGTTATGGCGATGGAAAGTTTTCCAACTTTGAATGCAGTTCGCATATAGAAGTCAAACCATTATCAAAAAGCCCTGATTTTTTACAATAGGGTCACTTTTGTGAAAGTTATGCCTAAGGTCATTTTTTAGGGTAGAATTTTAACATGGACAAGACTAATATCATCGGCCATCAAACTACCAGGTGCCTTATTATTTAAGCAGAATAAAATAATTGGTCCTCCCATTGTCGCTTAACTTCAGTGCTCAAGTAAAAATTTAACTATAGGTATCATTTGAGTTGGATTCAAAGATCCAACGATCCACTTTAGGTGAGAGCTGTCGTAGATTTCCGAATACTATGACAGAGATTCCACCAATTAGAGAAGAACTTTTAAAAATTTGCTTCATACGTGAGTCCAAATGAGAAAACACTTTGGAGCCTACCATAGATATTTAATCTATAATTAGTTGAAGGTCTATCAACCTTGAATACAATGTATTCACTAAACCATAGCTTAAAGCGCTCAAGTCGGAACCGGATTGGTTAATTGAGAGTGAAAATATGGAATGAAGTGTTGAGCCACTGATTCCGAAGGCAGCTTTACCTGTGGCTGCACATAATAGTATTTTAACGGAAGTTGGATCACTTCCTGACTTACTATTATACATATTATAAAGAGATTGAAAAATTGCTAATATTAGTCGACGCGTAATATGCAGATTTATGGTTGGCATTGTGCAAAACATGAGTTAGATATATCTTCTTAAAGTATTTCCTAAGTTCGGACAATATTATTTTCTAAGTTTTCATCTTCATTATTCCCGTCTATGTTTAAAACATTTAATTAAGAATTTATTTCTGGTAAACCTGAAACTATAACTCCTTCATCTAATACTTCTTCGTTATTTCCAATCTATTTATCATGAAAACTATTATATTTTCTTCGATTGGTTTCAATTATGTCTATGCTTATTTATGGCTGCATAAAATTTCGCAATCCCGAGTGACTAATTCCAAATCCTCATATTTCCACGGAACATACAACATAACTATCTATCGAAAAGAGTTGCTAATAGTGCGTATTTCCACATAATTGTCATCATTCTTGATCAGTATCAATAGGTGAGTCGACATAGCCAGGTCCAGCTATTCTTGAATTCAATTTAATACGTACATAGTTTAGAGACAGATATTTCTGCCAGCTTCCGCTAGTTTCCATTATTATTCAGGTAAAATATAATTCGGTAATACTCTATATATATCTTTAAAATTGTGGCTTATAGCTTATGCAATCCGTGTGTTCAAACAGACAACGCTAGATAGATTTCGCTATTGCTTCCGATCAAGAATAAGATCACATCAAATCAGATCAGAATAGATTGGTTTTACATATTCTCAAGGGGTTCAGGGAACACAAAAAGCTAACTTACTACTTCATACGGACGGACTATATCAAGTATTAGTCTAATGAATAATAAAAGAATGATTAAAAAATGATTTTCTCTTTTTTTAACTTTATTTAAATCATAATAATTATTGCATGTTTTTTTTGTTCTATCTAAATTCAAACGTTGTGTTACCTAGAGTCTATTTCTTTTCACAGAATTTTATTTCGAGTTTAATAAATAAATTACGATGCCCGCAAAGTTTCCGAGAACCTGGTCAAAGTATTTGTAAGTTTTCTGAGCGAATTCATAGTAATAGAAATTTGTTGTCCGTCTGTTCGTCCAGCTGTCTGTATGAACGCAACTTTTTTCGACACCCTTAGAGATAGAGACTTAAAACTTGAAACTTGAATATATAATTATATGTGCCCCCGTCAAAGTGTAAAAAGTGGAAAACTACGTCCACTAGGAGGCTGGGAAATCGATAAGATCGATATTCGCAAATCGATAAAACCACATATCTCACACAATTTTAAGGCTACAGTCACCAAATTTTGTTGGTAGATTGTTGGCGATGTCCTTCAAAGATCGGTCTGTGCCCATAATAGCCAAAATCGATATTTCGGAAGTGTACTCATAATGTTAAAGATAGAGTCACCAAACTTGGAAGGTAACTTGCTGGTAACCTCATTCAAAGATCGGCATAAGTATTTCTAGACCAAGTCCACACCCGCAGCTCCAGGAACTTCGGCCCTAGAAATCTGAAATGCGCATATCTTCCACAATTTATAAGCTAGAGTCACCAAATTTTGAAAGCATGTTACTAGTAACTCCCCTAAGAGATTGATAGAAAAGTATATGGCCACGCCCACTCCTCATCCGGCGATATACATGTCAGTGTAAACAAAACCACATAGCTAACACAATTTGAAATATAAGACACCAAATTTAAAAGGTATATTTTTAGTAAAACCCTTTAAAAACCCGGAAATAACATTTTGGACCACGCACGCTCCAATAACGATAAAAACCTATACCTCCCATAATTTAAAAGCTTCCATTGCCAAACTTGGAATGAAGATTACTAGGAAACTCCTCCAACATTTTTTAGCCATGCCCGCGTAATGTCCGGCCAAAGCAACAAAAACAGCAGCAAAAAACAACAACTGCAACCACAACAACAAATGCAGCAGCAGCAAAAGACAACAATTGGCACTGTCTGCACTTTGCACATGAACATGGCCAACCGGTTTATTTTGGGCTTAATACCCTATTGAAAAGCCAAAGCACTTTAAGAACTGAAAGATTGCTGCTAAGAAAAAATACGAAATGAAGTTTAGAAAATTGAACCAAAAACTAAACAACATTTCTAGATTTTACATATATTCCACAATTTTAAAGCTACAGTCTACCTTAGCGTCTGGGTCTGACTTGCCGTATAATCAAATTAAATTATATTTCTCCAAAAAGTTTGTATACAAAACGAAATCTCAAAAAAATTTGTTTAATAAATTTAGGAGCAGCAATAAAGCTAATGTTATAGTTCTGTGTACACATCAAAAAAGAACATTATCGAAATTTGATATAGTTTTCCTTCGCTTTTGGAAAATGTGCTTTGGAATCAAGAAAAGAAAATCAATGTGCATCGCAGAAAACAACCCTCCGTTTTAGAAATAATAAGGTGGGGACCATTTTTCATTGAAATGAGAAGAGACTAAACTCGTATACATAGCTAACAATTCACATCGCTCGTATCTATATTCCAGATAAGTTCAGCACTAATATTTACATATTTGTATTCCATTCAATTTCTTGTTTATATTTAAAAATGAGTTGAGGACTACTTTAATGTCGAGCTATCTGGGATTTTCATTTTGAGAGGTTTGCGTTCTGAACTCCACGTTTATTATTTTTTTGATTGATTTTTGCCTTTAACAACAACCGCCGGGTAATAAATATTTGAGCATTTATTTAGTGGCCAAACAAAATCTTAGCTTCAAACTTTTTATAAATAAATTATTTGTATTAATTCTGTTTTCTGTCAACACCGTTTGTCTAACAATGTATTTTAGAATCACACTTTCGACATTTTAAAGTGTATTTCAAGTTGCTTAAATAGTTGATTAATTATGCTCTGATAACGAAGATACAAAAGTGTATTGGTTTTGTGCAATGTTCGTCATGCTGCCTGTCCGTCTGTCCGACCGTAGAGCCTTGAATCTTGAAACGCATAATTGCTTATTCCCGGGACAGACAACCTGTTAAAATTGGGGCGTTACTACTAACACCAAGCGGCTGGGAAATTGATAAAATCGGTAATTGCAAATCGATTAATCCACACATATTCCACAATTTTAAGGCTGCAGTCACCAAATTTGGTTGGTAGATTGTTGGCAATGTCCTTCAAAGATCGGCAGCAGCCACGTCCACTTTCACCGCCTCCAGGCCTCCGGACATAAAAATCGGATATGACTATATTCTCGTGGTCTTTTAGTTAAAGCCATTAAGTTTGGTAGGTCTATTACCGGTAACCACCTTTCAGTATGGCCTGTTGGCGCCGCTGCCAGCAAAGAAATTTTAATTTTAATGAATTATTTACATATTTGGCATAATATATATATGTTAGTTGTTAGCAGCTCTCTCTCTCTCTCTCACTCTCGATAAAGAGCGCTAGCTGATACGCCGGCTGCTGCAGCTATTCATTCGTGTCGCATAACTCTCGCTTATCGATCTTGTCAAAATTAACTCTTTCTGTGTTTAGCAGTGGCCCCAATCCTTCATATTAGCAAAACTCAAGTGTTGTTAAGAAAAGGCTAAGCTTTGGCGTCAAGCCTTAATATCTATTGTTGTCAAACATTATAGCGTTGCTGAAGTAACTTAATTATTTTAATTTAAAAGAAATAATCTAAAGGCTGATAGCGTCAACATGGACATTCTGAAATTTCTCTAATTCTCTCTCTCTAATTTTGAAGGCATAAAAAAAGTCATGCTCAGGGAGATGAACAGAAGAATAGACAGACACAAAAAAACACCTGTGCATATTCATATATCGGTTCAGAGTGTAAACACTGTGCCCTCCAAAGACAACATCTGCTTCTTGTTTGCACAGTTGTCCATTTTGCGCTCTAGTTGTTGCCTTTATCATAAACAACATATATTTTCGCCGCTTAGTCGATTCCCCAGCTCGAAATAGGTTGTGTCGGTTCCGAAATTTTTTGCTTAGTCTGTGTTTAAATCAAGCAAAACATATTATTAATATGGGAACACACTGTATAATACACGAAGGTAATCGTACAAAATTCCCGCAAGAATTCAAAAATGTTTTTAAAGACAATTGATATTATTTTAGCGAGTGCTACAAAAACACGCCCGTTCCTTATGCTTATGATTGGCCTTATCATAGGTTATTGTGTGGCCGAGTTCATTTCCTACATAACCATATTTGAAGGCATCGAACCCACCAACATTCTGGCCGGTACTGACCCTAATATCCGTTCCCCGCCATCCCATGCTGACGATGTTAAACCACATTTTGATGTCCTTCGGCACGATCATCCAACCGATAATACCTCGCTGGCCGATCAGCTAAAGAAGGATGTGCGCATTCTCTGCTGGGTTATGACAAATCCGAAGAACCACAAACTGAAGGCCCGTCATGTTAAGCGTACTTGGGGCAAACGCTGTAATATTTTACTGTTCATGAGCTCCGGAGCGGATGATCAACTTCCTACGGTGAAGCTGGATGTGGGCGAGGGTCGAGAGAATTTATGGCGCAAGGTGAAGGAGGCCTTTAAGTATGTTTACAAGCATCATTTCAACGATGCGGATTGGTTCTATAAAGCTGATGATGACACCTATGCAGTGATTGAGAATTTGCGCTATATGCTATATCCGTACAACCCGGAGACCCCTGTACACTTTGGCCACAAGTTCAAGCCTTACGTGGCTCAGGGTTACATGTCAGGCGGATCTGGCTATATATTGAGTCGCGAAGCATTGCGTCGCTTCGTCGTTCAGGGTATTCCCAATCCCAAAATATGCCTGCCTGGCACTGTTGTCAATGAGGATGTCGAAATTGGTAAATGCATGGAGAATTTAAATGTGACAGCGGGCGATTCGCGTGATATCAATGGTCGAGGACGAATGTTCCCTTTTGGTCCTGAGGCCCATTTAATACCCAGTAAGGATAAGAACTTTTGGTATTGGAAATACCAATTCTATAAGACAGACGAGGTAAGCTGAGATACTCGGTTCTTAAAATTTAAGATTCTAATATACAATCTGGTTTAAGGGTCTCGATTGCTGTTCCGACAATGCCATATCATTTCATTATGTCGCACCCAATCTGATGTATGCTCTCGATTATCTGATCTACCACTTAAAGCCATATGGAGTTGTAAGAGCTTCGCAACAGTTACCTTCCAAACTGAAAGTGGGCGAGTTCTTGCCGCCGCCAATAGAAGAACCCGCCAATAGCAATGAAGATTCCATCGATGATGATGATCGCATTGCCGTTCAGAATTCTACAAAAGGTGTACCTAGTATAGAGCCTGATTCGAGAGAAGTTGACTCTAATGAAGTCGAGTCGAAAGTTAAGACAGAACTTAAAGCAAAACTACAAAACTAAGAGAACTTTTATTATTATTAATAAAAAAAAGTAAGTTTACAGCCATAATTCGTATTTTTTAACACCTCTTTTAATCCTTACTAACTAACCATCTCATGCTAAATCGTATGCCCTTTTTTCTGTGCATTTAAAATATATGAGAGAGCGAGCGAGGGTTAGGTAGGGAGGGAGACAACTAGCTAGTCACTTAAATATGTAGTTATATTACATATATTGTGGTATGATGTGTGGCTTATAATGCATAATTTATAAGCCGATTTCGCTTTAGATTTGCTTCTTATGTATTCAATGAGGTTGCCTAAACATTCTGGCTACAGTCAAGGACCCCATATCCTTATCCACCTGGGTTTGGTAGAGCACCACCCTCCCCCAGCCCTCCTGTCTGCTGCTCCACTTGTGGCTGTCTCTGGTGATTGTTGTTATTGCTGTGGCCCCAACAAAAGCCAGCTAGCTGTGATTTCTGAATTAATTACGCATACGCAGCGCGGTCCGTTCGGTCGACCACGCGACTCATTAAAGCCGACCAAAAACACACAAAAACAAAAAAAAAAACTTATATAAATAGAAAATAACGAACATGTACGAAAAAATCAAATTCAGACACGGGCACACCAAATATAATTCAGGTTCGACCCGTTGCAATTTTGACCAAATTTGAGAGGCCAAAGCAACAAAAACAGCAGCAAAAAACAACAACTGCAACCACAACAACAAATGCAGCAGCAGCAAAAGACAACAATTGGCACTGTCTGCACTTTGCACATGAACATGGCCAACCGGTTTATTTTGGGCTTAATACCCTATTGAAAAGCCAAAGCACTTTAAGAACTGAAAGATTGCTGCTAAGAAAAAATACGAAATGAAGTTTAGAAAATTGAACCAAAAACTAAACAACATTTCTAGATTTTACATATATTCCACAATTTTAAAGCTACAGTCTACCTTAGCGTCTGGGTCTGACTTGCCGTATAATCAAATTAAATTATATTTCTCCAAAAAGTTTGTATACAAAACGAAATCTCAAAAAAAATTTGTTTAATAAATTTAGGAGCAGCAATAAAGCTAATGTTATAGTTCTGTGTACACATCAAAAAAGAACACTATCGAAATTTGATATAGTTTTCCTTCGCTTTTGGAAAATGTGCTTTGGAATCAAGAAAAGAAAATCAATGTGCATCGCAGAAAACAACCCTCCGTTTTAGAAATAATAAGGTGGGGACCATTTTTCATTGAAATGAGAAGAGACTAAACTCGTATGCATAGCTAACAATTCACATCGCTCGTATCTATATTCCAGATAAGTCCAGCACTAATATTTACATATTTGTATTCCATTCAATTTCTTGTTTATATTTAAAAATGAGTTGAGGACTACTTTAATGTCGAGCTATCTGGGATTTTCATTTTGAGAGGTTTGCGTTCTGAACTCCACGTTTATTATTTTTTTGATTGATTTTTGCCTTTAACAATAACCGCCGGGTAATAAATATTTGAGCATTTATTTAGTGGCCAAATAAAATCTTAGCTTCAAACTTTTTATAAATAAATTATTTGTATTAATTCTGTTTTCTGTCAACACCGTTTGTCTAACAATGTATTTTAGAATCACACTTTCGACATTTTAAAGTGTATTTCAAGTTGCTTAAATAGTTGATTAATTATGCTCTGATAACGAAGATACAAAAGTGTATTGGTTTTGTGCAATGTTCGTCATGCTGCCTGTCCGTCTGTCCGACCGTAGAGCCTTGAATCTTGAAACGCATAATTGCTTATTCCCGGGACAGACAACCTGTTAAAATTGGGGCGTTACTACTAACACCAAGCGGCTGGGAAATTGATAAAATCGGTAATTGCAAATCGATTAATCCACACATATTCCACAATTTTAAGGCTGCAGTCACCAAATTTGGTTGGTAGATTGTTGGCAATGTCCTTCAAAGATCGGCAGCAGCCACGTCCACTTTCACCGCCTCCAGGCCTCCGGACATAAAAATCGGATATGACTATATTCTCGTGGTCGTTTAGTTAAAGCCATTAAGTTTGGTAGGTCTATTACCGGTAACCACCTTTCAGTATGGCCTGTTGGCGCCGCTGCCAGCAAAGAAATTTTAATTTTAATGAATTATTTACATATTTGGCATAATATATATATGTTAGTTGTTAGCAGCTCTCTCTCTCTCTCTCACTCTCGATAAAGAGCGCTAGCTGATACGCCGGCTGCTGCAGCTATTCATTCGTGTCGCATAACTCTCGCTTATCGATCTTGTCAAAATTAACTCTTTCTGTGTTTAGCAGTGGCCCCAATCCTTCATATTAGCAAAACTCAAGTGTTGTTAAGAAAAGGCTAAGCTTTGGCGTCAAGCCTTAATATCTATTGTTGTCAAACATTATAGCGTTGCTGAAGTAACTTAATTATTTTAATTTAAAAGAAATAATCTAAAGGCTGATAGCGTCAACATGGACATTCTGAAATTTCTCTAATTCTCTCTCTCTAATTTTGAAGGCATAAAAAAAAGTCATGCTCAGGGAGATGAACAGAAGAATAGACAGACACAAAAAAACACCTGTGCATATTCATATATCGGTTCAGAGTGTAAACACTGTGCCCTCCAAAGACAACATCTGCTTCTTGTTTGCACAGTTGTCCATTTTGCGCTCTAGTTGTTGCCTTTATCATAAACAACATATATTTTCGCCGCTTAGTCGATTCCCCAGCTCTAAATAGGTTGTGTCGGTTTCGAAATTTGTTGCTTAGTCTGTGTTCAAATCAAGCAAAACATATTATTAATATGGGAACACACTGTATAATACACGAAGGTAATCGTACAAAATTCCCGCAAGAATTCAAAAATGTTTTTAAAGACAATTGATAATATTTTAGCGAGTGCTACAAAAACACGCCCGTTCCTTATGCTTATGATTGGCCTTATCATAGGTTATTGTGTGGCCGAGTTCATTTCCTACATAACCATATTTGAAGGCATCGAACCCACCAACATTCTGGCCGGTACTGACCCTAATATCCGTTCCCCGCCATCCCATGCTGACGATGTTAAACCACATTTTGATGTCCTTCGGCACGATCATCCAACCGATAATACCTCGCTGGCCGATCAGCTAAAGAAGGATGTGCGCATTCTCTGCTGGGTTATGACAAATCCGAAGAACCACAAACTGAAGGCCCGTCATGTTAAGCGTACTTGGGGCAAACGCTGTAATATTTTACTGTTCATGAGCTCCGGAGCGGATGATCAACTTCCTACGGTGAAGCTGGATGTGGGCGAGGGTCGAGAGAATTTATGGCGCAAGGTGAAGGAGGCCTTTAAGTATGTTTACAAGCATCATTTCAACGATGCGGATTGGTTCTATAAAGCTGATGATGACACCTATGCAGTGATTGAGAATTTGCGCTATATGCTATATCCGTACAACCCGGAGACCCCTGTACACTTTGGCCACAAGTTCAAGCCTTACGTGGCTCAGGGTTTCATGTCAGGCGGATCTGGCTATATATTGAGTCGCGAAGCATTGCGTCGCTTCGTCGTTCAGGGTATTCCCAATCCCAAAATATGCCTGCCTGGCACTGTTGTCAATGAGGATGTCGAAATTGGTAAATGCATGGAGAATTTAAATGTGACAGCGGGCGATTCGCGTGATATCAATGGTCGAGGACGAATGTTCCCTTTTGGTCCTGAGGCCCATTTAATACCCAGTAAGGATAAGAACTTTTGGTATTGGAAATACCAATTCTATAAGACAGACGAGGTAAGCTGAGATACTCGGTTCTTAAAATTTAAGATTCTAATATACAATCTGGTTTAAGGGTCTCGATTGCTGTTCCGACAATGCCATATCATTTCATTATGTCGCACCGCATCTGATGTATGTTCTCGATTATCTGATCTACCACTTAAAGCCATATGGAGTTGTAAGAGCTTCGCAACAGTTACCTTCCAAACTGAAAGTGGGCGAGTTCTTGCCGCCGCCAATAGAAGAACCCGCCAATAGCAATGAAGATTCCATCGATGATGATGATCGCATTGCCGTTCAGAATTCTACAAAAGGTGTACCTAGTATAGAGCCTGATTCGAGAGAAGTTGACTCTAATGAAGTCGAGTCGAAAGTTAAGACAGAACTTAAAGCAAAACTACAAAACTAAGAGAACTTTTATTATTATTAATAAAAAAAAGTAAGTTTACAGCCATAATTCGTATTTTTTAACACCTCTTTTAATCCTTACTAACTAACCATCTCATGCTAAATCGTATGCCCTTTTTTCTGTGCATTTAAAATATATGAAAATAAAGTTGAACATGCTTGCCTTTTGGTGTTATTATTTTTATTATTATCAAAATTAGGAATTGGCTATATCTTTCCTATTATGCGGGGCTTTTTCACTTATTTTTTAATAGAAAGAGTATTAAGGCGTTGGCTTTGCTAGCCGTTTTTCCTTGACTGCATGCATTTTGTTACAGGTAGACAATATGTTGCGCCCACCAAGTTGGCAAGAGGGCAAATGTTTTGGTCAGCAGCATTGTTGCAATTGTTAACTAAAGTTGTGATTGTTGCTGGTGTTGCTGGTGTTAGTGGCTTGCCACTGGTCTACGCAGTTGGCCGGATCACTTCAAGACCACTTCACTTTATTTACCGTTCGCACGGGCGTTAAGTGTGCAAACAGCGCCTGCAACTAGCAGCAACGACGCCATCGACCTGCTCCCGTTTTTTATGGCCAGTTTATTGAAAAACCCGCCTACCCACCTGCCCGCCTACCCGCCAATCCGTTAACACGCCAACCCGCGAAAGCAGCCAGCAGCCAAGCAACCAGCTACTATCTTAGCCTGGCCAGCGGGGGCAGTTCAAGTGATAAAACTAAAACGTTGCGTAAGGCGAAACCAGCCAAATAGCAAAGTGGCTACACTCAGCGAAAATGTTGCACTGAATTGTAGAAAAAGTCGTACTTTTGGTTTTAGAAAGTATGCCTAAAAAACTTAAAGTTGTGTCATTCTAAAATATACTAAGTTTATTATACCCTGAAATGGTACAATGGTTTTGTGCAAATGTATGTATGCCGAAGGAAGCATCTCAGACCCCATAAAGTATATATATTCTTGATCAGAATCAACAACCGAGGCGATATAGGCATGTTCGTCTGTCTGTCTGTCTGTCTGTATGAACACGCGAGTCTCAGTGACTGTAAAGCTAGAGACTTAAGAGAGAGACTTATCGATAACTGCATCCGTTTCTCGAATATCGATACATTTCGATTTCCGATAGCAATAAATGATAAACTTTTAAAGGCAGAATCTTCTAATGAATACATAATATGCTTATGCATATTATTGGTCAACTGCCAACATTTTATCAAGATCGGATAAGAAACCCAGTTATGGTCGAAAATGTATTCTGCCCTAAGAAAAGAGTGCACTTGCAGACCTGCTCACATTTGGGTGCAAAACTTTGTAAAGTGAAATTTGCCAATAATTGTAGACCCTAAAACATACAACAGTTAAACCCTAACATGGAAGTCTAGAGATCAAATTTCATGGCCGTTTTCTGAATTTCAGAAAGGGTTTTTTTTCTAAAAACAAGTGTTTGCATTTCAACTTCTTAAAAATATTTTCTTTATTAAGAAATCTTATTGTGAAAATTTGGAAAATACCTTTCATATTTGTTAACTTTTTTTTTCTATATTTAGAAATGATATGGAAATTTTTTCTAGTTCTTAGAGCGATTATCATTTGGGATATTTTCAAAATTACAATGTGTCTTTTTTCTGAGTGTACATGACCAAGTATCCAAATAGCCATTAGTTATTTGCCGGGCCACTTGCAGTTGTTTTCTTTCCGTGGCTTCCCTCTTTTTGTGTTGTTTTTCTTTTTCTTCTCTTTTGCTTCTCGCTGTTTCTGGAGCTGGTCGTGGACGAAGTCTCCATTTATGAGCATTGCCAAAGGAAGTGGCTGCAAGTGCAAGAAGGTGCCTCGTCAGCCGAAATGCTCTCAAACCGGATTAAATAAGCTCTCATAAATATATGAACACAAATACTAAATTTTGTTTTTTCTTAATATATGTACCTGGCTATTTGAAGCATTTGAAATTAAGTGTAATAAATCACTATCGCCATAATGTTAAGTAGATGTAATATTGTTATATTAATAAATGGAAGCAAGAGAGAATGTTGCAGTCGGGCGTAACCGAATTGTGTGAATTTGGGGGCTGGAGTGGGTGTGGCCGAGAAGAAGACCGTAGCCTTATAATTGTGGGAGATATGTGGCTTTATCGATTTTCGAATATCGATTTATCGATTTCCTAGCACCTAGTGGACGTAGCACTCCAATCTTTACACTTTGTCTGACGCGGTCACAGAGCAGTATATGTTCCATGCTTCAAGTCTCTATCTCTAAGGGTGTCAATAAAGTTGCGTTCAACCAGACGCACAGACGGACAGACAGACAGACAGACAACACGACGGCCATTGCACAAAACCAGTATACTATTTACCATCGGTATCAAAGTATAAAAACCAAAAAAATATATTCACCAATTTTTGAGAATTTTTGATTTTATTGTAATTTCTTAAATTAAAAATATTAAAAGAGAAAAGAAATAAAAATGTAAGTTATCGCCACTCTCAGCTGGGTGCAGGGTATGTTCAAGTCAAGCTTCTCTCCCTGGAAGTGTAGGTTTTCAAATTTAACGCAAGAACCAGCTTATCGCGCACACCACACCCATTACATAAAAACATGTATTTTTA
This sequence comes from Drosophila cyrtoloma, assembly GCA_035042485.1. Taxonomy (NCBI): domain Eukaryota; kingdom Metazoa; phylum Arthropoda; class Insecta; order Diptera; family Drosophilidae; genus Drosophila; species Drosophila cyrtoloma. The sequence continues at coordinate 358,377 of JAWNLH010000780.1, forward strand.
TAGCGCGCCTTTTCGAACGATTGCCACCAAAAAGCAATAAGGTCGGCAGCAACAGCGGTGCCAGCTGTTACTGAAGTCCGTCGAAGCTTTTGCTTTGCTTTGTTTACAAACAACCAGAAGGAAAGCTTTGGGCGCCGGCATTCCTCTCCTTAATTCTAACTCTGTCTCTCTCTCTCTCTCTCTCCCTCTCTCGGAGAGCGCGTGCGCTGCAAACGTCAAAATTGCAATCTAAAATGGTAACAAACGAAAAATTGTGAAATTGAGCGTCGGCAAAGAAAAACTAAAAGAATAAAACTTAAATATAGAGAGGGCTAGTGAAAAGAAACCAAGAAATAAGCAGCAACAAATCGCGGCCATTTGCGATTTGATAAATTGGAATCAATTCCATTTCCATCCACACTAAATTTGCCATATTCGCATTTCGGCTTGTCGCGACGCGAAAACACAAAAAGTTGAACACAAGCATTTCATTTATGTATTTTTCGTCATTTTTCTATTTGTTTTTTTTTTGGTGTTCTGTTTTGCCTTGCTAAGCGAAAGGGCATTTTTGGAACTAGCTGCTGGCAAAACATATCGACTCGCCTGGTCTCGTCTCGCCTAGTATTTGCATTGGTATATTCATCGTGGCCTGCTACAAGCCAGAGTGTTATGAAACGCTTCTGCAAATTGCGTTACCAATAAGAAACCAAAAGAATCAAAAACCAAAAACCATAACTAAACAGTGAATATATACACATTCTTCGTCGGACTGTATTCAGATATATACATACTGACATACCATATATAGTGTGTGCATGTGAGTTCTTGAACAGTGAGCGCAGCGAGCTGAGCAAAGCTTATTCAATTCTTGTTCTTGTTCTTATTCTAATTCCAATTCCAACTCTACTCTATGCCCAATTAAATGGTGTGAAAATTCACTGTACTTGCTTACTGTATTTGTTGATGACTCATGTAGTATTGTGTGTCGTGCTTTAGTTGCTGCTGTTGTTGTTATTGTTGTTGCTAATGCCGCACACGCATATAGCTCACGGGGCCTATGGAGGCTTATTTTTAGACCACCCCTCCGCGTCAAATCGAATATTACTGCAGCCCCCATTTGCCCAGTTGATAGATCGATATATTAGACCACGCTCCATCAACATTTCACATGAATTCAAGTTGAATTTCGATTCCGTCGTTTGCGGCAAAACAATTAATTTTGAATCGCAACTGCAGCAATATGAGCTACGCACACACATACATGTATATATACATGTACATATACACATATGTATGCACATAACTACATACATATATTTGTTAAATTGCCAAGCTTTTCAACATCACATTTTCACAGCATACTTTTGGGCTGAGTACATAATTAACTTTTCCTATTGCTTGTTTTCCTTTTTCTTTTCGTTTGTGTTTTCGATTTTACTGCTGTGTTCTTTGTTTTTTAGAATTGCATTTAAGTTAGATGTGTACTTAACTCACATTATACTGGGATTGTTCTTTGTGCGAACCAGAAATAAATCTTTATTCATTTTTCGCTTCCGTTCTAAGCACTTAAATATGGTGGATTCGAAAAAAAAAAACACTGAATCCTGTTTCAAATCACATCATTTAAAATATCACATCGCACCAATCATAAAGCTTTCACTTCTTTTTCACTTGTAGAGTAAACTTGAATAGCAAATGTAAATTGAGAAATCTGCGTCAAAAAGTATGCAATATTGATGAATATGTATATAAATCATCATCATTGCCAAAACTTAAGAACATCAAATTTTGCTTTGTTTCATTTTTGGTAAATTGCATCAACACAAAATGATGTATTTCAATTCATTGGCACACTCACACACACTCACACACACTCACGCACACTCGCACACACACACAAAGTCTTTGAATCGCTATAGTTTCATATAAATACATACGTCTAAACATAAACATCAACTTACATACATACATCCTTACATACATATGTACATTGCATGCAATTGCGCTCGATGGCTTTTGTTAACTTGTCGCAAGCGTTGAAGAACTTACGCAATGGTTCAAGCAATTTGCGGTTTTTCCGAACGACAACGACAACAACAACAACAAAAATAACTCGAACAATAACAGCTAGCACAGCAACTCAAACAGACAAAGCAAACACAACAACAATTAAAGTCAAAATTACTTATTACGGCGCCCTGCTGCATCAACTGAGCAGCAGCAGCAGAAGCAGTCGCAACAACAGCAGTCGCAACATTTCAAACTGTCAACGTCAACGTCAGAGCAACAACAATAGCAGCAGTAGCAGCAATCAGACGAGGAAGATCACTAAGCTAACCAAAAGCTTCTGCACCTATGCGAACTTAGGCACAATGACAACAAAGTCTGAAGAAGCCGTTGCCAGCATGGCGCACGAGCAGGCTGAGGCTGAGGCTCAGGCTCAAGCTCAGGCTCAGCTCCCAAGGGACTACTTCGACCTGCCCTATCAAGTAAGTAAAGCGAGAGCGAGCCAGAGAGATTGAAATTGCCAAAGATAGTGACACACACACACACACACACACACACACACACATACACACACACACACGCAGGCACGCAATAGAGGCAGACAGGCATCAATCAGCTGCAGGGAAGCTCATTAGCTTGCTGTACCAATTGTGTCACTCAGACAGACACAAACACACACATACACACATGCGCTGACACACACACACAGCATCATATTTGCTGTGCTCGAATGTTCTATTGTACAGTTAACTGCTTTTACTGCACCGCCTTGTTCTTCCCAATCTTGCAATCTTTTGCTCAATGCAACTGACTTCAAGTTTTGCAATGTGTGTGTGTGTGTGTGTGTGTGTGTGTGCGCTGCACGAATTCCTCTCTATCTCACTATATATATATATATATATGTATTTACATATATTATATATATATTTATGTATTTATGACAATTACGTAAATGTATATTACTGTGATATCTTTTGCAGAGCGAAATGAGCGATTCAGCACCCAACACACCCGGTCCCTGCTCGGCCCCCAAGAAGTATTATCGGCACGCTCCTCATAGGTGAGTGCAAGAGTGCTCTAGTGGAGAGAGCTCGAAAGGGAGATGACCTGCAATTTTACACTATTGAATGTATATCGTATATAAATATAATGCTGATATTAGTTTGTTCAATATGTTCTGGTTAAGAAAATCGATATGCAATTTATATACTTGTCAATAATAGGTCACGGTATATTCTATATCAATAAGAAGGCTTTTTCTTATGAATTGTCTATTATTGATATCTGCAATCGATTTGTATCGATATATGCAAAACGAGGAAACGAATGGTAAACAAGAACTTATACGACGGTTGATGCTGATCCGGAATATAAATGCTTTATGGGGCTGAAGTTGCTTCCTCCTACCTGTTACATACTTTTGCACATCTTCACAATACACTTTTTCCCATTTCTAAAGGGTTCGGGTATTAAGAAAACACTGCGAAGTAAATTAAAATACTCATACGCAATAACGAATATTGCACTCTCCTACACACTCATATTTGGATATCGTGCTATATCAGAGCTTTGTACATATGTATACATGTAGTTAATTTGATTTTACATATAGTATACATAGAAAGCTGACCGTCAAAATTGGAACTGAACTGACCTCAACTCCTACAACTATTTATACACACACACATACATATACAGTTATATGTATGTATACCATGTTAATCTACAGAACAAACCCACAATCGAAACAATTAATTTGATTGAATCAATCAAAATAACCCAAATCGATCCACCTGGTTATAGTATGTCTATATTATGCAAGCCGCCCTTGTTTCTTGTTTATTGATGTTTACTCGTCGATAGTGTCAAGGTTCACTGAAGTCAAATTTGAATAGGCTATATTAAATATATTTCAGTCTGTATTATTGTATATACATATATATGTATATGCATATGTGTGCGTAATTATTCGTTCAGTTTTGGACTTATTCCGAAATTTAGTCAAGTGTTGATCAGAACTGTGTTTGGAAGCGTTATTTGGTAAATATGTATTTATATATGTTATGTTGTTTCTCAGATTTTGCCAGAGCTTGTGTGTTTTACACAGCCTAATTCGCTCAGTGCATGCTATACATTGAATTCTACACTTTTTGTAGAGATCGCGTATCGCGCTGTTCGCATAGCTGTCCAATGCCAATGCTGAATGCAAAACTGCTGCATATCGCCTTATCGGCGAGCACAGACTACAGCAACAACGACAACAACAACAAGTAAACAAACAGCAGTCACAACAACAAAAACTAATTCTGCAAGTCTCCTAATGCACACATATCCACTGACTTAACTAACTAAAGCCGGGACAGATATTTCAACTGCATATGTAATTATGCCTAGGAACGTGTACGTATTTGTCTTGAATACCCTTCATGGTGTCATTACATTAAAATACTTGTAAGCTTTGCCTCAAGATAAGCACCATTGTATAACATTTTGAGGAAAGCTGTGCGAAATTGGAAGCATGTTGAGTAGCAAATATAGCAAATATAGTGTGGCAAAATATAGTGTCTGCACTTCTGATCCTTATACACCATTCGGAAAGAGAGAAGGGGTATCTCTTGATTGTTTAGCATTGACAGACTCTATGCCCCATATTACAATATATTCAAATAATTACTTACTTTTCGAGCTTCTTTGACACGCCTTAACACTCTTCTCAAAGATGAAGTCATCGCTGTTTATCTTTTTTTTTAGTGCTAGCAATTCACTTGAAATGTGTTAAATTTATATATATGTGCAACTGTTTCAGGTCAAAATAATGAAATTTCTTAAACGGATGCCAAACCAAAATGCGATTGCCACGCCCAATTCAGCATCATAGTACAGTTGAACGCTGTATTTCGGAGCGGAATTGCTCGAAGCCCTCAAGTTTTTACTTAATGATTGATTCAGTTTTTTACACAAAGTTTTCAAGTTTGATTCAAACTTGCAGTTTGTAGAAAAAATCATTATTTTCTTGGAAAGTAGTTAAGGAGTCATGCCATGATAGGAAAATCGCCTGTCCAAAAGGGTATTTAAGCTTCTGTGCCAAAGAAATCCGTTCATTCTTATTTTGCTCATATAACCAACCAGTTTGGCCATTTTTGAGTGGGCACATTGGGCAAGTGTCAACTTTATTTTGCACATATAAAAATATATGCACGTATGTCTGAAGATATGTACACATGTTTATTGTATGTAATGTGTTCAGTATATCTGCTGGTGTTAAAGTCTTTGAAATCTTTACTAACTGACTCTGTCTTGTCCGACATTGACCCACTGCAATCTGCTTAGAAGTTGATAGTCTGTGTAATGCTCAACTTAAATAACTTATGCACACCACATTTACCCTCCTCCCCTCCCCACTGCTACTCAAGGCATTTTTGCAAGATAATTTGCCTATTTGTGTTTCGCCTAATGGAATTCGATTTCAAATTTCGTCTTTCGTGAGATTCGAATCAGTTTTTTTTCATTCCATTTTTAATCAGCTGAAAAGCTATCTGTACTAAGCGTTAACAGACCAAATACCAGTCGAAATTCAAGTGGAGCATTGAATTGATGTCTTAACGGTCATTAATTATGTATTCCCTCAAATATAAAAACAATGAAAACAGAAACAAAAAAAAACCATATGCGTAATGCGAGCAAATTATAAATATTGAGCTCTAATTTTGTCCATGTTTATCGTTCCAGTTGTCACAATGATAACTCAAAGATTACTCATGCACATATAGCTTGACTCATTATGATTCCCATAAATATGTAGTAGTAAGACATGTGCAAATATGTGCACAATATATATCATTAGCTAACTATAACAAAAATATTTGAACTAGCTGCTTAAATCTGTAGCACTATTGTAAATTGCTGATAAAACCAACCGATGGGCACAGAGAGGGGGTGTGCCTGGAAAACGTGCCCCCTAAAATGCCCTTCGTTGAAATATTGATGAAATAAGCATAAGTAAAAAAAACGATGTATATATATCTGTGAATGGGTAGACAAGCCGTATTCGCTTATAAAATATTTATGAGTCGACGCACAAAACACAAAACACTCAACAAATCGTGATTATAATTGGGCATACCGTGTATGCAAAATGTGTGCTTACAAGCGACAAATGCTCTGAATATGAACGAATACTGATTTTATGTATGCCCAAACAAATATGTATGTAAACGTAAATGTATATTAAAATGGCTGCTCAAAAGTGGTATTTGCCACAGAATTAAAATTGAGTCAGCTGTACTTTTAGATTAGATTAGCCTGCTAAAATGAAACCGTGATAGATATGCATTTTTACCCGCCTGTTCCCAACATGCAGCACTGTAGCTACGGGTACTATGTATATAATTAATATGGCCTCAATACAACAAATCCAAGCAATTTATTAGCCCCAGGTGTCAAAGCAATCATAAAATTCAATCATTAGCATAAACCATCTTGATTACGTTTGTATGTAAAGAAATGTATACACATAAATATACGTATATACTTAATAATACAATATGACAATAAATTCATGGTTTATGTCAAACTGCTCATAGAGCATACAGAAACTATCGATTCATTTGATATGCATACATTTCCATTTTCATTATACGCGTTTCACTTTCAAAAATATATACAGTTGCGGTCAAGATAATAGTATGCTTGGGAAAATGTAATAAATAAAAAATACTTAAAATATAGTTAACAAATTATGAACAGTTTATTTAAACGCAAGCAATCAATACTGAAACAATCATACTGGCATAGCTAAAAAAAGTATTAAGAAAAAAATTAAAATCCTTAAATCTAATCATTATATATATATATATATATATATATATTTATATGTATTTTATATTTACTTTCATTAAATTATTCTTTAAATTTTTTGTTTTGCTAAATTGAATTTTTCTTCATATTGAATATGTTGAAGAGGTCTCGACTTTATCACTATAAAATGAGTCATGTTTTATTAAATGCTTTAAGAAGCAGAGCTAGTATTATGACCGCAACTGTACATAAAACATTAACAACAAAATTCCATAGTCCGCGTAGCCAAGTCACAAACCCACACATTATTCGAACGCCTAAACGCGATCCCATATTTGAACGTACTTATTCGACTTAAATGTGTGTTGTTTGTGAGTTTGTTTGTTTTCTATTATTTGTACTATTTATAATTTCTCATTTGCTTTCAAATGCGTCCTCCGACTTTTGGAAATTTCCCTATGGCCCAGCTATTTTAGAGTGTACTTGTCTATTCGCTTTATGGCGTGAAGATAAAAGAAAGAATGAAAAAAGCAAGTAAACGCTTCAAAGACTCTCATAGCGACCATTGAATGCTCTACAACGCAATATGTATATATATGTATGTGAAATGTGCGATGCATTCCTATATATTTCTGGGAACTTTATTTTCTTTTGTGCGTATGCCATGTTTTTATAACTATTCTTACAGCTAGCCAAGCTATTTATCCCTAACCTTCAGTCGTTGAAAAGTTAAAATGTCAAAGTGGCATGAAGAAGCGGCGCAAACATAAATAAAAGCGACAACACTTTGTATTTATCGCATAAAAGGCATTGAGGTAACAGCGACTCAAATCCAATGACGGATAACAACAACAAAAACAGCAGCAGAAAATAGTAGCTACGCTGCGCGCGTCTACTCTTTGACACGCAAATGTAAAAACGACGAGCTTTCGACAAGAGAGAGAGAGAGAGACATAGAGCGAGATAGAGCATGCGCGCGCCGCTCAGCTGCGTTCGTTCTCTCAGTTTTAGTTGCTTGCCGTCCGTTTCGCTGTTGATGTTGTTGCTGCTGCTGGTGCTGCTTTCTTCCTCCCATTTCCACTACGCTGCATTCACTGAGACGAAGTCGTCAGTTGAAATCCAAACGTTGACCGAAATTGTTGCTCTCTTCGTAAACTCGACAGCGCAAAGTCAAACAAAAACACAAGTGTTATTCTACTTTTATTTCATTTTATTTTTGTTGTATTTTAGTGTATGTGTGTGCGTGCGTGATAATTGTATTAGTGTTCTGTTGTTGTTGTTCTGTGATAAGCACAAACTTTGTCAAAAAGAGAAACGCAAAACGAGAATAACAGCAAATAGCAAATAGCTTCGACCACGCACAAGATCATTCCACAATAAATTTTTTGTTATTGCTACTGCTGCGCTGTCTACACATAATAGATTTGTGACGTTTCCACGAGCAGCTGATAAGGCGTCTGTCTCTGTCGCATCCACACAAATTTTCGACAATTCGCGTACTCTCTCGCGTACTCTCTCACGCGTGTTCCCTCTCTCGTCCGCAACTGCTAGTGAGTGAGTGAGTGAGTGAGTGAATGACAAACGGAGCTTTGCTTTTTGGGAGAGCTCTGAATTCGAAGATTCGCTTATCGGCAGCGACGCGTCGTCACAACTTTGCTGCTGGCATTGCTCTTTGGCACTTTTCGCTAACCAGTCGCAGCTGAAGCAGCAGTAGCTGCAGCAAACGAAAACAAACGAAATGCCGCCAACTCAACCACAACAAGCACATTCCTATAGCAATAACTGCAATTCCGGAGCACGCGAACGCACACAAACCATTGGTGAAACGGACATGGATCAATCGGTGCTCAATGGACTACACCTGGGCACCGATATTAACTATCACGGCCACAAGCGTCAGTTGGGCCACAGGTAAGCAGTAACAGCAACAGCAACAGCGACTGCTAAAGTTGCAATCATCAATTCGCAGCTGTTATCAGCTAAGTCAATAACAACAACAACAAAAGCAACTGTTGACAGTACAAACCTTTCGGTGACTTTCGTTCGCTGCAAAACTTCCGTCAGGTTTCTGTCAGTTTCGTTACGATGGCAACCATTTTGAATTTGTCTATGATTTATAATTATAAGAGCAAAGTGGTTGACTGATTTTGTTCGATTGGCTTACATATTGCTGGTTATTATTTTTAGCGAAATTCTCGTATGAACGTTTTTTGTGAATTTTTTTCTTACTTTTTCTTACATTTTGACCATATTTTGTGCGATTGACTTTGACTTTAAGAATTGGAAGTTATGCGTTATTTTTTTGTGTGTATCCAGTGTTGGAAAACGCTCATATATAACGTTAAGAACTATCTTCCATAAAATACTTATCACTAAGATATTTATTCCATTGATCGCATTTTTAGGGTACAAGGTAATTCTAGCGGTCAGTGTTGCAAAACGCAAATTACCCCTTAGCCGATTGTCATATTTATTTAATTAATTTTGCTATTGACTTTCCACTAATCTTTTATATCGCTGCATATTGCACCCCATCGACGCGTAACTTTTGTCTGCGATACGAAAGTCGTTGCATATTTAAAGGCGTGCTGAAAATTATTATGTGGTTGGTGCAATATTTTGGTGTGTGTGTGTGTGTGTGTGGGGGGGGGGGGGGGGGGGGGTGTTTAACATGCCCTCCATCATCCAACTCTTCCTCTCCCGTCTCTCTCTCTCTTTGATTAATAATGATGGACTTGGTGGCAGATTGCCTAATTAATGTCGTCGTTGAAAATTGCCGGTACCATTTCGAAAATTTTCTAGTATTCGTCCCTGCTTCGGTACCTCCCTCGCCCTTATTGCGTCAATTAGCATTCACATTTCCGCACATGCGATTTGTATGCACTCAAATCTATTCGCCACCGCTAACCAATGCCGCTCGCTTAGCACCCCCTTTTCAGTTTGGGGGTCTCTCGTAAATCAGCTAAATTAACATTTATTTGATTTTTTCGCCGACTACGTTCACCTCTAGCCTTTATGCATATCAAACAATCCTCCTTCAACAAGCGTCGCCCTCTCTCTGCCCTTATCCCTCTTTCGCTCTCTTTCCTTGCCAGACAGATATATAAATATACGTGCATTTTTAACATCCCTGCGCGGCTGCCATTTTGTCCTTGAGTTGTGTTCTCTAGCGTTAGGCAACAGAATTGCTAACAATGAACGCTGCCTTAAATCAAAATGCTTAATTCATTGCATTCAACTCACACACTCACACAGCCTCTCCCCACATCGACCAACCCCTTTACCCTTTTAGTCACATTTGCAACTTCGTGTTGCCGGAACTGGCAAGGCCTGCAACTGTAGCAAAAAACTGCCACAGTATCAAAAGTTGTTTAATTCAATTCATGAATTGCATTGAAATTTTATTTTATACATATATTAACAGCGATTTTATAGTTATTTTTATTATTGTTTCCGATACGTTTGTAACGCGTAATTTATGCGGCTGTTTTTTTTTTTTTTCGTTTGCTGCACATGAACGGGCTGCAGAAAGCAAATTATAAATTTACTAGCAATATATTATTTACACAAAATGTGGAATGTGTGCATTACACATACACATGTATATGCATGTATGTGTATATTGAACTACATATGCAGACATGTACAGTTAACTGTAGAGTCTAGAGTTTGATAACGCGAAAGTCGAACTGAAAGTGTTACTTCCGAAATTTATTGTTGCCACCGAACCTTATCAGCTGATAAATATACATGTAGTTGCAGAGCACAAATCAACAAAAATCTATTTATAGATCGATTATTTCTAAGTAACAAATTTGAAGTTGAAATGCCCAAGTCAAGAGTGAACAACCTGAAGATCGATTCAGTTGTTTAACAGCCTGAAACGGGATATGCATATTGATAAATGCAGTTGATTTTGTGTAATTTGTCATTCTTATTATATATATTATTTGTATGCGTTCCGTTTTTGTTTTGCTTGTAATATGCAAATGATAATTATTGTGCATTTGTTGCGCAAATGTGAAAAAACAAACAAACAAACCAAACAAAGTACAAATGGCTTATCGATTGCAACTAATCAACTAATTAACACCTGACGAATCGTAAATTTGACTGCATATAGTTAGCCAAGTGGGCATCACGTATTATCTCGCAAAAATAGTCGATTGGCAAAAAACGCGTGTGGGCGCATATTGTTTTTTGGCTGCGCAAATAATATGCAACAAATATTCCCATTAAAATAACAATTCAATGTGCTGCGTCATTAAAATGCAAATAACATTTTGGGGTGGGAATAGTTGTTTCCCACCTGCACACACACATACACACACACACGCCCCTCTGCTCTATTTCCCGTTCTATTCCTCATTTATCCCCTAACCCCACAAGTGCCAGGTGTTGTCACGACGCAAAGATACTCGTGCAGCGCGGCTAAATCGGTGAAACGGAAAGAAGGAAAAATGGGAAAACGGAAAATTGTCAGGTTCGAAAACATGACTTCACTTGGCATTCAGAACCGCCAACGTTTACGTGCCGGTTGCGATTTGCATCCTGCATTCCTTATAGTCCCTCAATCCTGTGTGCCGCTGCCAAGCTGTGACCCCGTTAATAATTAAACATTCTTAAGATTGTCTCTCAAATGGATTCTTAACGTGAGTGCAAAACTGAGTTGGGCTCTTATGTAAACGACAAAAATTCCATTAGTATTCCTTAAAGTATATATATTCCTTAATAGCATCTCCAGTCGAGTCGCTATAGCCATATAAGTGATTAGATCTGCTTATGTGCATAATAGTCTGTCAGTTGAAGGCTGTCTCGATGTCACTTGGCTTGTGGTCGTCTTTTTGCCTTGTGATATATTTAAATAATATAGCTATCATAGGAACTATCGAACGAAAGATGATATCTTTATAGGCACCTTTTTTGCTTAACAAGCAATCCTAATGTAACTCAACAGGTGCTCAAAACAGAATTGCGTAATATGTCAATATATCATATAGCTGTCATAGGAGCAATCGGTCGAAAAAATTAGTTCTTGTCTAAGAAACTTTTTTATTTCAAAATACACGCAAACCACATAGAGATCGGATCACTATATGATATAGCTGCCATCGGAACAATCGATCTAAAAATAGATTCTTGTACAAACAACTTTTTCTTCAACAAGTTTTCCTAACTTAACTCAACAGCTCTGAGATTTTTTATGCTCGGTCTACAACGGTATTTAATCTTTAGCAACTAAACACAACAGATATATGTGTTTTCATAATTTCGAACATTTAAAAAAGTCATGGAGATCGGACCACTACAATATAAATCTACGACGTGCCTGAAATAGCTGTTCCCTTTTGTTTGGTCACATGTAGAAGCTAAAAGCTAAGTCTTAAAAGTTATCGCTGCTATTCTATTGTAATGGTTCTAAGCCGCTCCATTATTAACTTATTAGAATAAATATACCAGCAAAATACATTTAGCGTATTAGATTTGCTGCTCTTTTGAAGCAAGTTCAGATGTACATAAGTAGCGTCGACAATTTCTCACGCATTGGGGACACATGGGCGCAGGCAAATTCCCTCAACTCTCAGTTGGATGAATAAATAAAATCTAGCATGCGAACACAGCAACTATGCCAAACAATTTAGTTTACCTTTTATTTATTCGTTTGATCAATTGGAATTATGCCACTCACTTGCTGGCCTTTGTCCCAAGCCAACCGACAGCATCCAATGAATAGGGATAGGGGAACGAGAGAGAGGGGGAGGGGGAGGCGGAGGCGGAGAAAAGGGGAAGTCCACCCTTGGATACAGGACGCCGTGTTGAGGGGTGAACTGCTTGTCTAATTAACCCCGCCATTCACATGCTAAGCCGCCCTCAATCAATTGACAAGCACGGGCAATGCCGGCGCACATTGTGCACAGATGTGCTCCGCACCAAATCCTTTCCCTCCACCTATACCTCCACCTCCACCTTCCGCCTGCCACCTCCCCTGCCCACTGCCCACTGCCCCGACACCTCTTCAAGCCAACAACTGAGCCCCTTGTCCGTCGCACTCTGGTCCAAGGTCTCACGCAATGTGCTAAAAATTGAAAGTGTGAGTAATTTTCAATACCCTGCACTCTCATTCGAACAAAACAGGGCTAATGTGTGGAACAGGCTGCAAGAGGTGTCAGAACGAGGGTCGTGGCTTACAGTCAACTGGTTTATGCATACATATAAATGTGTTTATTATCTATTAAAAGTCGGCTTGTCAGTGTCTCGATCACCTTTGTTTTGTACAGCCCAAAGACTGTAAGAGACACAATAAAAATATGAACAATTGTAAAGATTGTAAGTTGTTAAGATTGTAAGACATCCAATTAAATTCGACATTTAGAGGTAGGCTTCATGTCGACACAATTTGTTAATCTTTCCGTCTGCTTTCTTGTACACCTCAATGACTTTAAAGGATTTAAGAGAAATGTAAAATTTAAAATAATTCTAGAACTTAAGTTAAAATACAGATGGAAAGATTTCAAATTGAAAGAGATAAACTCACACGCGAATTATAAATGTAAGCTGTGAAACTAAAGACATGTGCAGAACAAAAAATGGATAAATGGATAAATTATTATTATTATTATTATTATATATATTTTGCGATTTGTATGCTATTCTCTTCTTCTATAGCATACACATAAACACACACACACACACACATGCATAGGATTCTTTTACATATTTACGCGATCTGCATTACATAAAGATCAGCAATTAAGCGCACAAGTTGTCCAAGAAACTTCAGCTTGCCTGTTAAATGCATTCAGACTCGAGTACAGGGTATTTGGCCTAGTCGAGCACTTATTTTAAAGTTCTTTCATTATTTCTCTTTTTTAGTTTAGTTCGAACAATGTATTTGCCACACGCACAAAACGACCGCTGAGCAGCGAAGCAGCCAAGCGGCGACCCACGCAGCCTCATGAGTAACTATTTTGATCTCCAGTCAGGGCGAGGGGCAGGCAGGGTGGGGGTAAACAAGTTCGATGTGGACAACAAAGTAGAACAGGTCGTTGTCAATGGTTCTTAATTTATTTTTTTTTTGTTCCTAGTGCCTCAGTTTGGTTTCGCTAGAAGTGCAGTTTGGACGACAAAACCGTCGCGAATCGCATTCAATTCGAAGGGACGAAAACGAAAACGAATTTCTGCGCGGAAAGCCTTCTGAGTGTGATTGTGAGTGAGTGTGCTTAATTGCATTGTTTTGTTGTGGGCATTGTTATTGTGCTATTTATAACCAAAATCGAGCAGGGCACAATCGCCAACCCCGTTCTCGATGCCGGGCCCCGAGCCAACAATTAAAGCTTTAATGCTGTCAGTCCAAACAAAAAATAAACAAATCCTTTTCCGAGTATTGACTTATATATTTAATGTCCCGCCTGGTCAGGCCACATTCCATTACACTAGTTAACAATCAATTGTTAATTTCAGTTAAAAAAAAACAGTTGCCTAAATATACAAATAAAACCAGGGTGCTCCGGAACCGGAAGCACAACTTTAAAAGTCAGAAACGGAGGAAGTGGTAAATTTACTGCTAATTACTTCAAGCTTCACCGAAACTATGATCTAAATACGTACCAGAACCGGAGTCGGAGCCAAAATACCATTTGGTTTGATTCTGCTCAAGTAGTGCCAAAATATCTTAGACCTTTAATTGCAGACAGTGCCCGTATCGTATACAGCTGTAAATTTATGTTTGTGGTTCGCCTGAACCTGACCCAGTACCCATTTTATTCCGTTACCCATTCAGCGATGGTGCTTTACTTTCCCTTGAAATTCGAATTGGTCAATTACTCAATAGTTTTGTAATTCCTTTAATTAAATAATCACATATTTGGTTATCCTGCTGCTAACCTCCTGACCCAATTCAGTTGTCCCGGTTTCTTGCCATAAGCTGCAAAAACAGAAGTTATTCAATTTTGTGCTGAGTAGCGTAAATGTTTCCCTGCCGCACTTATTGTCACGTGTCTATCTGTGTGTGTGTGTGCGTTGTTGCTTGTTAGGCTATTTGGCTTTGTGGTTATGCTTATTAAGTCAATTATCGCCCAATTGTGCCGCCAACCAAAGCGCATGTGGCCATCAAGTGGTTAAGAGCCCAAGGTCCCTGATTCCCTGATTCCCTGATTCCCTTCTCTCCTGCTGCCTGCTCTCTGGTGTCCCGCGGTGGATGCGTGTCTGCCAGTGTTTGTTTGCTATTTGGATTTTAATTGGAAGCACATACAGCAAAGTGACGGCAATTTTACTATAACAGGCGACTCCTGTGCGTTGGTTGCTTCTGCTCTGACCTTGGCTCGAGTATTTAATTTATCCGGGCCTGGCGCATTTGAGGGAAATTGGTTTTCGGCTGCCGCCAGACGTATGCGTGTAATTGAATGACCACCTTGAATAGTCACAAACAAACAGATGCGAGCTGAAGTGCATTCCAGTTAATGATTTTATAAACATTTTGAAATGATCATTCGACACAGTCGAAATCTGTTGCCTAGATACAAATAAGTCGGTGTGTTAAGCCGGAAATAGAAGCGTAAATTTACCGATTAAAATGCAGAGTCCCAGCCAAAACGTATTCGTATTAGTCCAATCAGTACCACAACTGTACGAAATATCGAAGAAAGAAACATTTAAAACAATTCATAAGCTGCTTAACTGAAGCCATTTGCGTACCTGGCTTACTGGTCTTAAATAAAAAATGTTTCATTCATTTTGCGAATTTGTTTTCGTTAAGTTTGACGACTATATGCATATATAACTAAGTTGAACAGAATACAAGCATTATATTTATATACATGTATGTTTCCAGCTACCCAACCATTGTGGATAACTCCATAGCACCTAAGGCGGTTTATTGTCGCATTTTGGAATGTAGTCAAATGCAGTTTGCCGTAGATTCAATCAAAAATATATATTTTTTGTTACTCAAAATGGTTTTTTCTCTGTCTCTGGCTTTTCTGAGTGGTTACGCTGCCAGGTTTGTCAGCTTGTGGTCCAAAATGTTTTCTGTTGTTCGTGTGTGTTGCCAATGCAACTGACAGCCGTTGGACAAAGTAAAACAGCGACGACCGCACGACAGCAGCAACAGCAGCAACAGCAACAACGAAGAGCAGCTGCGACAGCTTTGAATGTCCGACTTGCAACAAAGCGGGAAGCATAATCTATAAAATGTAATTCACCTAAATGGGAGCAGCAATGTGCATTATAACGTATACGCAGCATTAACACTGCTACCCACGTGACTTTCCCGCTCCGACTGAAGAATCGAAATTGAGCAAAATGTACAATAGACAATTTTAGTCTTTGTGTCGCCAAAGCTTGCAAAGTTTCCAAGGAAACCAACCAGCCAAGCAAAATTTATTGCTACACTTAACTTAATTGCAATACAATTTGGGACTAATTTAAAAATGTATTTGCATTTATTGTTAAAGCAAAATGCAAATTGATCAATTTGACACGTTCGTTGTGAACTGCGACATTATTTACAGTAAATACACAAACACACAATGGCCCCGACAATTGCATAATTGAAAGGATGTCGCCTGTTGTGCCATGAGCCATGAGCGCTATAAGCTCTTTAACTGTTGTGTTATGGTCCTTCCCCTTTCTCGTCTCCCTTGTCCGGTGTCCCTGCTGCGTGTAATTGCCCACAGTGGCGTAAATAGTCATTATTGCTGTAACTGCAACTGTTCGAAAGGATACGGCGCATTTAACTTATTTACTGACATGTTCATGTCGTTCACACTTCGATGCAAGGATAACAGCTATAGCAGCCACTGGATATTCTTTGTGCGTGCTGCTCATCCAATTGTCCTTCCACACACACACACACACACACACACACACACTCGCCGCGTCCACTCTCCAGTCACTGTTAACAATGACAAAAAAGTCAAAATTCGTACTTATTTGTATTTAATTTTGCTTGTTTCGAGTTTTCCCAGTCTGCCAATCACCTTAATAAAGACATTCCAATCACATTCTTTAAATATCGTTAATTTCAATACTTCAAAAAATAAATTTCATTTCTTATGTTTACAGTGTACTAATATATATACTGTAATAAGAACTTATAGCCGGATTTCGCTATGCCCAATATTTGTACGCAATGAGTGCCAAAATAGCGTTTGATTTAAATAAAAGAGCAGCCTGGTTTTATTTCGGTTTTGCCAAATGAATAATAAGACAATTAGCTTGGATATGTTTCTTGCTATCCTATTTTAATAGAAGCGCTTACCTTTTTTGTCGGTACGAAATTCAATAAATCATCGCAAGAAAACTCGAAATACTCGTAAAAATACTTTACCAATGTCGAATGTATAGAAAGTTGTCCCTTATGGGGATATGTGCAAGCAACACTTTTACATTCTATAGTTATTCGAGAGTGTAAGAAATGTTGATAGTGTTATCGGGCTATGAAATTGCTATAGTCGAGAGCTCGACTGTGTTTCTTATCCGATCTTAATGAAAATATTACAGTTGATCAATAATATATCTGGAAGGCTGTGTTTTTAGAATTGTGTTTTGTGTTGCTGTCAGAAATCGACTTGTTATCGATGAACATGAAAAATATACCGATAACTTATATTCCATAATTATTCTCCAGCTCTTAGGGAAGAACTTCGCTGTTGTCGGACAACTTGCAACTTGCCGCATCCTTTAGTTTCCCAGCAAACAAAACCCATGAACAAATGCTTAAGTCTTATCACATAAACTGAAGCGGAACACAATGCCCAACAATAACAATAACAATAGCAATAACAACAGCAATAACAACAGCACAAGCTCAAACTCAAACTGTTGCAATGTCAATTTTAAGGCAGAAACAACGAAAACAACAATTGCCGACAACAGCAACATCTAGTGGCAGTGTTGGGGCAACAACAATGTCACAGCCGCTAAATTCGTAAGTGTCAAACGTACTCATAAAATATGAAACAAAATGAGCTGAGGAAACCTAAATTGTCCATTGCTTATACACACAATGCACTCAGGAAAAAATCTATAATATTTTTGTGAGTTTAGATGTTAAAACGAAAGTTTAAATGATCGATTCCCAAAAGGATAAGCCAGTCTAAAAAAAAAGGAAAACAATCAAATTATGTTTCCATTAGCCGAGCCTCTTAGGAATGAACCCTAAAAGCAATCATTTGGCTTAATCCTAAAAAGCCCAGCTGATATCAATATAATTCTATTGTTAAATGTAAATGTAAAACACATAAACTGAGCTTTGATTCGTAGCTTTGTGTTTATATGTTTTTGCACTTGAGTACCTTATAAGTTTAACAATTGAATGATTGAATTTTTGTTTAGCAACATTTTTTTATTTTGCTACGCTTAATTCACAATCATTGCAGCAGAACAACTTTCAAAAATATTGTTTACAACGTTTTTTTTTATTCACAACAATCTGCTAATTAATAAAAAATGCAAATGTCAACAGCCCAATTAAAATGGCAATCAACAATAACAACAACAACAACATTAATTGCTAAAGAGCAAGAATAGACCTCTTTCAGCCATGAAAACCTTCTTCTACGCTTTTGTCTGTGTGCAAATGTTTGTAATGCTTTGTGATTTGAGTAACGTGCTTGGGGACTTGCTCTCCGATGCACTTGGGTAATCAGTTTTGATTGCTGGCAATCGCATTATCAATGCATTCGAGCATTCGTAAATAAGTATATTGCCACATATAGTATGCACTCTCATGATCTCAATTGCAATAACAAGATTTGCACTTGATTGCGTCCATGCAACGCCTGATCACTTCATCACACTATTTGAATGGCATACACATACATACAGACGTACGTACATACATATTTATTTTGCTCGTAACGATGGGTGCGCAACTCATAAAAAGCAAAAAATTGCAGCATTTTTATGCTCTGCTTTGGCTCTTGCACAGAGCCGTAAATTTATATTTATCATACGCCATCTTACACCCTCATTTTTAAAGGACATCAATTCTCATGTATACATCCATATACATGTGTGTGTGTGTGTGTGTGTGTGTGTGTGTGTGTGGGTTTGTGTGAGCTGGTTCGTAGTTGCGTAGTTTTTCACATTGCAAAATATGTGGAAAGCGAAACACCAAAATATAAACATTAAAATCAAAGCTATATATTTGGGTTTAGCTATTCCGATATATTGATCAAATCGTGGATAAATATATAAAAAACAAATTCGCTAAGATCAAGACTTTCCATTGACTTACACTTATTGTGCTTAAAATATAATAATATTAATAATATTGAAGATATGAAATTCTGAAAATATATTTACATTATGGTACATTACTTAACTTGACAACAACGATAGAATTCCATGTTAGCGACCCTGGAAGCAACATAGTATAATGTATTTTCCTTAAAAATCTACGTATTTCATTTAACATCAACTCCAAAGAACATCGTACAGAAGCCATTCACATATATAATAGCACTTCAAATAACTGAAATACATTACAATCGCATATTAAAAAAAAGTAATTGATTAATTAATTATATTATGCAAAAATAAAGCTTTGTTATTTCTATAATTATTAAAGTCTGTGTCTCCATGGAGCTATTTTGCTTCGCCAAGGTTCATTTCATTTCTCTAGTGCTAAGGCCCCCAGCTGGGTAAATCTCAGACTGCCTATTACCAGTAGCACTGTATTCCGTCCTGGAATCTAGTCGACAGATTTGACAGAGTTTTTAAGTTGTGGACACTTTTCATTATCTGAAGATAGTTTTTGCTCATATGCAAGTGTTGGGTATTTAGCTTAAGCTAGATTTTGCTTACATTGGAAGATTCTTTTTTGGATTGAGATAGCCCGGATTATTTATCGCCGGAATACCGACTCTATTGATTTCTCCTTGTTTATTCAAAGCCTCTACATCGTAGAGACAAACTTGTGGGCTGGCTGGAGACCCGTTTTCTGGCTGTCACCCATGGAGACTAGTTAGTTACTCAGTTGTTTTGCACAGACCAAAAGCTTTTAACTCTATATATTTTCAAATTATTAGACACATATATTTATATTTATTTAACTATTGCCAAAGTGCGACGAGTTCTAAAATAAACCACAGCGATTTATGGCATTGCATTTTGTGTGTATTTTTAGAATTATATATATTATTTCATTCCTTTTTAATTGATGCGCCGTCTGTGGCAAAAGAAGCAAACACAGCCACGTCAACGACAACAGCATCAGCAAAATTAAATCGTAAAATTAGCGACAATTTATTTGCATTAAGTTTTGGCTATTTATAGAAGAATGGCAATAGCCGAACTTTATAATATAATAACTTTATTGGGGTTTTCGGGCTATTTTTGAAATTTCTTAATGAAATTCTATTTTTCGCTTGGCTCGATTTGTACGTGTAATGTAAACATTTGCAACATAATAATTATATAGTTTTTGCGTGCTCGCAAATATTTTAAATTCTTGTTCGTCCCTCTGTTTGACTGTCTGTCTGTCCCTCTCCGATTTATGCACTTTTTTCGAAATTGGGTTAAACAACAAGCAAGTCCCAAAAAACAGCAGGCGTCTGCCGCAAGGATGCAACTTTTCGCTTATTTGGCAAATTTTCAAGTGAGGCGAATTACAAAAAGCGACAACAAAATAAATAAACGCACGCACACCGAACAACAATAACAACCACCAAATTTAGCGAAAAAGTAAAGAAATGAGCAGACGCAAGCTGAAATAAAAAATATTTACTTTTGAAAGCTTCTTGAGTAACTACTTGAGAGCTTTTGTTCGATGCAAGGTTTTTGGCAACAGCTGAACGTGAAATAAAGTGCAATTAAGATAATATCTATATTTTGCGCTCTTTTTCAATAGTTACGGCTAATCTGTAGTAGTTGAGCTTTGCATAATGTTCTCGTTCATTGTTGCCATGAACCGCATAAAGGGCAAACAATACGACTTTAATCTTTTAACAATAGTTTTGCTTTCTGCTACTCTGCTAATCGGCTAACTAATTTTAAGAACATCTCAATTTGGCTAGAGAGCTTTTTGCAAGTTGCCTTATGAAATTCACATGCCCCTTTTTCTATCCCTTGAGGTCAACTCAAAAAGAATGCGAAAACTAAGAGAGTCCTTCGCACCTCCTCCTCCGCCCGCACCATCGCAACGCTGCTGCTGCTCCTAATGAGTTTTGCCGCAATGGGATCTCGTCGCTGGTGGGCGTGTCCATGCCACAGCAAAGTTGTCGGTGACCAAGCGAACGGGAGAGCGTGTCGTCCCCCAGAAAAACTTTTCCTTACACTAATTGTTGGCCGCAAAAGGGCCAGCCAGCAATGAGGACACCGGGCACCGCATCGAGTCCTATCTTTGAAGCATTGCGCACAAGTTGAAAATCATTTTACAGCAATTGATTTGGCATGCTGTTTTAGCGCTAATGCCACATGCCACGTCTATATATATATATATATATATATTTATATTTAATTTCACCCGATTCCGCGACATTGGCGCATTGCAACTGCGACTTGATAACTTTTGACCTGGCGTAGCGGAGGTCAACCGCAGCCAAGTTAATGATTGAGTAGCGAATTGTAATTTTGTGATAACCCGATTTGAATTGCACTATACCAGCGTCAGTCATCAGTTAATGCCAGCTTTACAACATATGCATAACAATATTCACAAATATTTAACTCATTAATTAAAGGCTTTATCTTTGCTTAGGAAGTAACAAGAAAGAAAAGGACTACCATCTTAACAGAAATGAAATCTTTGTATATATATATATCTAGTTATATATATATATATATATATATGACAGCATATGTATATACCAAATCCGATTGCAAGCTATACATTAATTATTGACTTCACTTTAGTTGATATTCAATTTCCGAAAGCGGAAAAGCTATCCGTATTCATTTTCAAAGGATGCTCAATTGTCGAAATTAGAAAAGGTCCACTACTTAGCTGTATTTTATATATATACAAGATAATACAGTTTTTTTTCCTTATAATCGAATGCTTGTCGAATGCCAATCACAATTTAATTAATTACAGAGTTTTTGTGAACCGGTCGCTGCACTTGGAGAATATCAAGTACTATGGTTTCGACATGGATTATACACTCGCAGGTGAGTCATTACAGTAGTTACAACTCATTTTCCTACTCTGTACATTGCTTCATTTAGAATACAAATCACCGCAATATGAGCAGCTGGGCTTCAACTTGGTGAAGGAGCGCCTAGTGTCAATGGGCTATCCGAAGGAGATATTGCAGTTCGAGTATGATCCAACATTTCCAGTGCGTGGCCTGTGGTTCGATACGCTCTACGGAAATCTGCTCAAAGTGGATGCCTATGGCAATATACTGGTCTGTGTGCATGGCTTTGAGTTCATCAAGCAGTAAGTGTTACCATACAACAACAACTTCTACATGGTATTAATTGAAGCCCCTCTACAGTCATCAGGTCTACGAGCTGTATCCCAATAAGTTTCTCAAACTGGACGAGTCCAGGGTTTATGTACTGAACACTCTATTCAATTTGCCGGAAACATATTTGCTGGCCTGTCTAACCGATTTCTTTACAAACAGCGATGAATTTGTTCGGTGAGTTCGGAATTCCTCAAAGAAATGTGGGCATAGCCAAAGTTTCATATGGTCCAAACTATAATTATGTTCTTTGCCTATGACTCTATTTCCATCTACTTCGTACTATTTATGTTTGTATTTTTATCTCCCTTCTCTCTCTCTCTCGCTCTCTCTCTCTCGCTCTCGTTTTTTATTTATTCTCTGCCTGTATGCAATTGTAAACTCAACAGCGTTGAACGAGGCATCAAAGCTGGTGATTTTTTATTTACCTATAAGTCGATTTTCCAAGACGTGCGACGCGCCGTCGACTGGGTGCATTCCGATGGCGATTTGAAGCGTCGTACCACACAGGTAAGTCACAGCCTCCAAATGACCTCCTATGAACTTCAGATCAAGTCAATACTACATACGTTTATCAATTTTACTCTGTCAACAAGACATGTATCAATCATAAATGTATTTTCTGAATAGGCACAACATGAATCATTAAAACTTTCTTCCTCATTGATACTTTTCTTTGCTATCGGTTGACACATGTCACAAACTTTGTACGGGAACGTTTGACGACAATTAAGATTTGTTGGGCGAAAACTTTTCGGTTAAACAACAAAAACGACTTCAATTTGTTATTGACATTTCTGGGCAGCAGTTTCGTAAAATATTGATACCATTTGAGATTTGTTTTACATTCATATTGTACATGTACAACATAAAGATTCACACGCGCTTACCTTTGTTTTGTTCACACTCCACTCAACGTGAACATTTTAGAAAAGCGGACTAGAGAAGAAATTGAACAGTTTGTTTCTTAACTGCTTTGAAATGAGGAGTGTAATATACTATTCCTCTTCGGTCTCACTTTAATCTTTCTCTATATGCAACATACATATTTATTAGCCATAAAAGGTGAATCTTTTTTTATATAAACACTAGACCTTTGGCACTTGTACGTATTTATACTTGGCTGAAACTTTTCATGTGTCATCCTGCAGAACATGGCGTACTATGTGAAGAGGGACAAGCGGCTGCCAACTGTCCTGTCGCGCATACGTGAATCCGGAGCCAAGCTCTTCATGCTGACCAACAGCGATTACACCTACACCAATGAGATCATGACGTATTTATTTGACTTTGCACACGGCGCGACTGACGATGAGTCACATCGCGACTGGAAGAGCTATTTCGATGTGATTGTGGTGGATGCGAGGAAGCCGCTGTTCTTCGACGAGGGCACCGTGCTGCGTCAGGTGGATACGAAGACGGGTGGCTTGAAGATTGGCACGCACATCGGTCCGTTGCAGCCGGGTCAGGTGTATTCGGGTGGATCGTGCGAGCTATTCACCAAGTTCATCAATGCCAAGGGCAAGGATGTGCTCTATGTGGGCGATCACATCTTTGGCGACATACTCAAGTCGAAAAAGATACGCGGCTGGCGCACGTTCCTCATTGTGCCGGAGCTGGTCCGTGAGCTGCACGTGTGGACGGACGAATGCCAGCTGTTCGCGGAGCTACAGAATCTCGACATTAAGCTGGGCGATCTGTATCGTGATCTGGACTCCAGTGCCAAGGTCAAGCCGGATATATCGCAGCTGCGAACCTGCATACGTGACGTTACACACAAGATGGACATGTCCTATGGCATGATGGGCTCCCTATTCCGGTCGGGTTCGCGCCAGACCTTCTTCTCCAGCCAGGTGGTGCGATATGCCGACGTCTACGCCGCAACGCTGCTCAATCTCATCTATTACCCGTTCTCCTATATGTTCCGCGCTCCGGCCATGTTGCTGCCACACGAGTCAACGGTCGCCCACGATCAGGCCCATCAGCCGCCGGCGCCTCCCACTAGCTCAAGCTCATCGTCAGCGGCCATTGAGGATGCCAGTAGCACCAGCAGCATCATTAGCGCCTCCAAGCTCAGTTCGGCACTGCGCAACGACGATGCTGTGTCCATCAGCAGCAGTAGCAACGCGGCAGTCATTGCCGCCAAGGATGCCAAGGATGCCAAGGATGCCAAGGATGCCAAGGATGCCAAGGATGCCAAGGATGCCAAGGAAGCCAAGGAAGCCAAGGATGCCAAGGAAGCCAAGGAAACCAAGGAAGCCAAGGACGCCAAAGATGGCAAGGACTGCAAGGACTTGCATCGCGCTGTGAGTTATAATAGTAAATTGATATATAGATATATAAGCATTTCCAGGAGCCGCGCACTTACCAGTCGTACGTCATAAAAATTGACAAAGCCAAAGAAAAATCCACTTCTCATTATTTTGTTTGTGCTTGATTTTGTTCAATACTTTAGTTTTTAGTTGAAATTCCGGGAGTTTATTCTTAAATACGGATACGTGACGTAATAGCCAAATTGCAACTTGTGTAAATATGACAAGGCATAATGTTACTTTCAAGTTTGTTATAGTATTTAAATATCACCAAGTCTATTGAACAGCAGAAACATTAAAAAAGGTAATTTAATTTTGCAATTTGTGTACCCTGAACGGAAAAACGTGCAAAAATGATCTGCCTTAGAACAATACATTTAACAGCTGGTCTGATCAGGATATCTCGTAGCGAGCTCTAACGACTTACTTGTTATTATTTTTCATTTGATATTAAAGATTTTTTATTTTTTTCTCGCTTTGGTTACCATTCTGTTTAAATTCCTAGATATGTATGTATGAATTTGAAGAAATGATTTGTTTAAACTGAACTCTATTTACAGAGCTCTATTGTGCACACGCGCCCATCTACGCCCACTGTGGTGACCCACACCCACGATGAGGACTATTCGGAGGAGGAGGAGGTGGCCAGCGGCGCTGAGTCACCATTGGAGCAACTGCAGCGCGAAGCCTCCGACTAATTGTGTCAGTGTCTGTCCACCATAACCGCCCCCAACCCCCTCTTTGCGGAGATCAACGAATTTGCAATCCAGTTTCTTTCGTCAATTTAGCAGTTCTACTCCGTATACCTAAACGAATGTTGCAGGCTTCGTTGTTCTACAGGTGCAACTAGTGAGAAACGAGCGATTTTTTTTTTCGATTTTACATATACAGTTATAAAGTCTATATACAATAAATATATATGTACACATATATACACACTAGCTGGTTGATTCCAAATGCCCGAAATATATAAATGCATTTTGTAACAACAAAATGAATCAAATATGGTTTTTACTATTTTTTTGCGCACTGAGCTGACTTGCTGTCTGTCCGTCCGTCACTTGCTTTGCGAACCAATCGCTCAGTTTCATACTCTATATTTGCGGGAGTGAAACATTATGTCAATATTCTGGCTGCAGTTGCCAACTTTTATTTATCACAGTTCGACTGAAATCTCTGTGATATGTAAAACTTTACATATTTTATTGACTTTTTGACATAGCAATAGTAATTGGTAACTGGCCGTTGAGAATGGTGACTGTTCGTGCTGAGATTTGGATACGAAACCGTTAATATAAGTACAGACCATTTGTTAATATTATCAGTCAGTGTTGGTTGTTTTGGTGGTAGTGGGAATTCATGGATCATGACTCGAGCGACTCAAAGAGCTTTCCGAGCAGGTCTCTCAGTTCGATAGCAAAGGGCAACTTTTCAAATGCATCCGTTTGCTTATCCGCTAGATGATCTGAGAGCATGATTAATTGCTTATGTAGTTTTGTGCCTCGCAACATTGCCCTGCATTTGGCACTGAAGCCGAACAGCTTCCACAGGCAGAGCACCACCAGATGGTGCTCCACATAGGGATCGATGTTTGTATCACGTTCACCACGACCATCCTGTACTGGCTGTGACACAATGTCCCGCAATAGATCCACGAATTCGGTCATGGCCACCAACTGCATCCGGTTGCCATTGGAAAAGCACATATTGCGCAGAATGCGGAGGCAGCGCAGCCGCAGGATGCAAAGTGGAGGGTTGCGACGTACGGCACTGAGCAGTGAGTCCAAATGACAGATCTTAGAGCCTTGCTCATATCGGGAGAAAATCTCCCAAAATGCCAGCCAGCCAAGCCGCACCTCCGGCTTCACTTTGGTCGCATTGCAGCATCGGCCGCTTGCCGGCAGTACCGTATCAAACATGTCCAGGACACGCATCTTGCTCATACCCATGCGACCCTCGATGCAGGAGCAACAATTGATCATCACTCGCAGTGCGGCGTCAACAATTGAGTCCGCATGAGAATTGTCGCCGGTTGGCTCCTTTTTGGTCGTCTCGTGTTCAGCGAGGCGCACCATTAGTTGGAGCAGCGAATGGGAGTGGTTGGAAAGCAGCAATGATGTCTGCTTGCACATTTCGAGGGAGTGTTCGGTGAGCAGCATCGATAGACGCACGGTCATGTGTTTCAGCATCACTGAATGCGAAATCCAGGGCCACAAGCGTAGCAGGACACGCACAAAACGAGTGGCCATTTGGGGATCCGTGATGACGGCATGCGACGCACTGTGCCAGTTCATCAGCATGTTGAGCTGCACGAGAAGATTGTTGATAATATCGCGCGTCTTGTGGGCACCCACCCGCCTCACATAGATGGTGGCATTGCCCACAGTAGCATCATCGAGGAAAGTCTCGATCAAGTGGAGAACGCGTTGCATCAGCTCGCAGCTAGTTGCCATGTCCGTCACTTGAGACGACAGCTTCAGCAGATTGCCGAGCACTTCACAGACCTGCACGTGACTCTTTGTTGGTGGATGCAGGAAGCTGTATTTGCCGTTCGGATAGTGCAGCTCAAACAGCCGATCCAATCGATGATAGAGTTGAGAAGTTCCGGTTCTTCTTACATAGCTTTCCATTGCTTGTTTTGGATTATTTGGTGCTTTTGATTTAGGTTTTTTTTGCTTCGCCACAGTTTCCAAGCTTAGCATTTGAAGTTGTTTATTCAAGGTGTTCTCCCTATCGCTGTCCGTGTTTGTGTCCGTGTCCATGACCGTCTCCCCGTCATCTTCGTGCTCATCACTAGTGTCGTTCACATATTCTTCAAATATGACTAATACATTGAGTTCCTCTCTGGAATTAAGCACCTTAGCCAGCAGCAACGATAGTGTTGCCAGTGTATATTGCTGCACAGTTCCGTGGACAAAGTCTAAACTTAGGCCATACATAATCAGATCACAAAACATATTGGGTTGCGAGCGAAACTTCCAACAGAGATACTTATAGGCGTCCTCATCTTTGAAGAAGACCATTAGCAGCTTAAGGAGTTCAATGAGATGGTTTTCCGGCACAGGCAACTGCTGATCGAGCACAATGTCCATCAGCGAGTAGTAGCCATCGATCAGCAATGTGTCGCGACAGATGCTACGCTGTATGAACTGAACGTTGTGCTGATAGCACAGTGAGTAGAGCCGACAGATATTGCCAGCGCACAGATCCATATAGGCTAAATGGTTGGTCATCTCGGTCTTTGGCATTTTCATAACATCGCTGAGGGCGTTGACGAAGGCGGACTGGGCGTGAGTAGCACACGAGATTGGGTTCAGGACGATTAGACGGACGCAGATGCTCACATAGCAACCAATAATCTCGCACGAGTGTTTTGCGCTAGACCTATCGCCGTCTGGTCTTATTCTCGAGGCCATATGCAGTGCGCCGAGTGCCAAGTGTGCCTCTTTGTGGAACGAGTGGCGCTGCAACAGGAGGTTGCAGGCCTCGGTGTCAGTGTGCGGCATCAGCAGCTCGAAGAGACGTCCGGCCAGCTCGCGCACCAGCATCAGCTCATTAGCATTCAGCAACGTCACGAGACAACATTCGGCCAGGCCACTGGGTAGAAAATCATTAAAGTCCAGCAGGACGCTCGGCAATTTGTCACCGCTGCTCGTGCACCAATTGGCCACCGCCACCCAGGCCACAGTGCGCACCTCTTCATCACCATGACCGCAAAGGCCCATCAGGTAGCGCAGCACCTTCAATCCAGAGCCAGACTTCAAACTGTCCGCAGGCCTGAACTTGCTGTTCGACTGCAGCTGACAGATGATCAGCAGACAGTCCCTTTGCCACTGGGCTCCAGTCTGGGTGTTTGTTCTCAGACTGCTCGACAGCTGCACGAACTGCTGATAATAAGACTACACGCAGATAGAGAATGAGAAAGAAAGAGAAAGATAGAGAGAGAGAGATAAACAGAAAATTAGAACAGCCAAATTAGAACCACTATTTGAAATAAATGTGAACATTTTAGCTTTACAGTTGTATTCTGTTCCCCTCGAGTCTGCATACTAAACTTAAATCGTCGTAGATATCAGGTGTCTCCAGCTCTTGTAGTCTCCGAGATTCGCTCGTTCGTACAGACGGACGGACAGACAGATGGACGTGGCCGATCAATAATACCAATATACTGTTGGCTCGGAGATGCTTCCTTTTGCCTGTTACACAACGCTATAAAATAATTGTAGATCGTTTCTTTCTTTTTTCTTTGGTAAGTTAAATCTGCTGACCTGCAGCTTGGTGTCATCAAGATTCAATGGCTGATTGCTCAGCTGCCGCAGGACCCTTAGAAGACAACGGACATGTTGCAGATTACGCAGCTCGAAATTAGTGCGAGCCAAAATGCTCAGCTCCATGAAGAGTTTGGTGTGCCAGGAGATGTTGTTGGTCTGGTTGTGTTGTGGGAGGATATCAGCAGCACCAGACACTCGGTGACCAGGTGCAGCAGATGCAGAGACACATTGCTATCGTGCAGTATCAAAACGAAACTGTGATCCGGATCATTTCTGAGTGCCTCGCACAAGCCGTGCAACACAGGGGGCAAACGATGGCGCAAACAGCTGCGACAGAGCTCCAATAATTCGCTATACAACTTGCGATCCGCATCGTTGCTGGGCATTAGGCGCAAATACTTGTGCAGCAGCATCCACAGTCGTTTGCATTGAACGGGCTCCACATCGACGCGCATGAAGACCAGGAACATCTGAATGCTGGCCACCAGCTGTTGCAGCATCTCGTGGCTGCTGCAATTGCTCGCCTCGGCCAGTTGATGTTGCAACTGCCGATGTACTTGGGTGGCATGAACCAATGCCAGCTCTGATGCTCGCAGCTTCAGCGACTCCCTAATGTCCAGTTCATGAATCGCGGACATCGTCAGATCCCCCGCACTGCCACAGACACAGTGCGCCATAAGGAGCCGCCAATATTGGGCATCAAGCGCCGCATTGCCCGCAAAGTGTGTGGCACGCAAATGCTCCTGCATGGCCAGTCCATGCATGGCGAATGTGGGCGAGACACTGTTGCTCAGCACATAGGTGACCGGCAGCGACATTGCGGATAGATCCACGTCCACGTGGAGGCTGCTCTCCTCGACAGTGATGTGCTCGTCAAAGAGCAGCATAAATATGCAGGTGCTCGCCTCGGCGCACAGCTGCTGCGAGTGGGGCAGCAGGAAAATGCATCGCATCAAACAGACCAGCAGCTCGGCATTGTCGCTGAATTCGCGACGGAAACGTTCGCTGCGACAGAGCACACGGAGCAGAATGCCCACGGCCGGCTGCAGTGTGTCTGCATCATCAGCAGCACCACACAACATGAGATCGTGTATCGCCCTCAAGCAGAGCACATAGGCGCCATCGCAGCTGGTGTAGGTTTGGGCAGCCAGCCAGCTGTGCATCAGGATATTCAGTTGAACGAGCGTTGATTTGCGTATGGCCGGCTTCAGATCGGGCGTGCCCAGCAGACGCAGCAGCGCCGGCATAGTCTTTGTGGCTGGTGCACTCCTGCGATCACAGAATATGCTGGCGTACTCAATTGGTGGGTTAATCACGCACAGATTATGGCCGAGCAGGTCCAGGGACAGCTTATGCATTGCTGGTCGATATTTGTGCTGATGGTCCTGCCTGATGAGGATGTAGGCCACACGCGCCATGGCATCCTTGCGCATTTCGGCATCCGGATGAAATAGATAGCAGATGTTGCCGCGCAACGCTTTCGGCGTCTCCACATATTGGCCATCCGGCTCGAACAACTGCCAGAGCAGTAGCTGCAGTTGCGGCTGATTGATGGCCCGACAGACGAGCAGCGGCACCACTGGCATCACCATCTTGAAGATGATGGCAAACTCGCACGCTGGAATCAGTTTGGCCAAGCCCAGCAGCATAATTAGATAGTCAACGCACCACTGTTGCAACGCCAGTGGCGGCAACGATTGCAATGGACGCCAGCCCGCCACGAGCAGCTTTCGCAACAGTCCGGTGCCTATTGGCAGACCCAGAATGTGCTGGCGGGCCAGTTGCAAGTTGCTGCATCCGGGCAAATAGTTCGTTTTGTTCATGAACGCATGAAAGTGCTCGACAACGGGCTGTTTTAGCAGACGCAACGCGTAGTTGCGCAAATCCTTGTCGGGCAAATCGAATATGGTGAGAAGCAGCGTTTCCGCCTGATTGCGCAGCTCTGGCTTGCTCATATATAAACTGGTGCACTTGACAATTGCATCGCAGAGCTGTTGCAGCAGGCCCTCACTGCCCAGTTGCACGATAACGTAACTTATCTCACCCTGGTTCGCCAACAGCTCCAACGATGGCAGTCTTCTTTCGGCTAGTAGCTGACCCACAGCCAATTCATATGCGGCCTTCAGCAGAGTCATTTGCTTTTGCTCCAACGTATTCTCTTTAATGATCCCGCCGTACAGCTGGGACAAATCATGCCGGCGCTGCGGCACACACCACAAATAGCTGCTGTCCAGGATCAACGGTTGCAACAGCGTAAGACCAGTTGCACGATCGATGGTAGATGCATTCTGCGTTATCACATCCAGCAGCAATCCATTAAATATGAGAGATCCCAATCGTGGCATCATTAGCACTTTGGCCATGTGGCGCGTCTCGGTGGAATTGGACAGATCGATGCTGTTGCAGTAGCTTATCAATTCAGGCACCATTGCGCCCAGTCGCTGCACATGATGCCCGGGAATGGGCGCGCCTAGCTGAGCAAACGTTTTGATCACCTCAACAACCAGTTCGATCAGTTGCCAATTGTGAGCACAGTGCTCCAGCTCAGGCCGCTTTAGCTGGTCCAAGCAGCCAGTTAGCAGCAGGCCCAAAGCGCTGGAAATACGCAATTGTAGATTCGCCTCTAAATCCGATTCAATACACTTCGCATAATGGATTGTCCTGGTGCGCTTGCCAATGCGATACTGCATCAGCTTAAGAATCGTAAGCAGAGCACGATTAATGTGGAACAGTGTTCCGGACGATTGCTGCAACTTTTGCATGTGCAGCAAGTGTAGATACATGTTCGGCGTCTGCAGCAGATACTCAACGGGATAGTCGCATACTTTGATTTGTATATTGATCAATTGCTGCTGCAACTGCTGATCGTTTTCCACTGTTAGCCCATCCACAATTGTGGTCATTGTGGCTAAGTCGTTCAGGCTGGCGCGCGACCAAGCTGTTTCATAGTCTTCACCGTGCAGGTGGAAGCTATCGACAGAGAATGCCATTTCGCTTATGCTGCTCTGTGATTCACCTGCAAAAATAGTAATAGAGTTCAAAATCTTTTTCTTATCAGAGCAAGAGAACAGCTTATTTTGATTTTTGTTTTACCTGAACTATTGTACATAATATCAAGCAGGCTCTCTATTTTGTCCAGCAGTTTAAGGCAACGTTCTGTCGACAGACCACGCAATATTTGTCGTATTTTTCGCAACTCTGTTTGGAATCGGCGACAAGGAATCTTGCGGACAATCACATCGCCGTAGTCGGAGCGCATCAGCTCGAGCAACAGGGCCAGGACGCGATCGGGGGCTGTTGGTGGTGTGAAGCCAAACCAGCGGATCAGTTGCTTTACCAGCACCACCGGCTTAAAGTTGAATGCCTCTTCATGATGCAAGCAGCGCATGAGACTTGTTTCAAGATGTTCGAATGCGCGCATGCGAATTTCCAGCGATTCATTTGTCAAGTCAGTGAATTTGGCTTGGGGGAGCGCGTCCTTCTCTTTCGCCGATGTTGACATTTTGCGACTCTTTTATCTGTTAAGATTTTACACTTTGAACATGATTCAAACAGTTTGCTGCACTTACTTGTTCTAGTCTCTTTATTTCACATCAATCAAAACATCTTTTGCAATTTGCAAACGCATTTGAAAAGCGTCGCCGACTTTTCCGCCTATAATGAAGCCAGCAATTTTTATTGCCGCCGTTGTCTTAAATAGCGCTGTTAATTTACAGAGCCATCATTTTTGCGCTTTGCTCATTAATGCGTTAAGTTGCGCGCACTTACTGCAACGGTGTTTAGAAAAATTAAGTTGAGCTATTTAAAAATTTAAACAGACACTTAAAATCATGGCGTAACTATATGAGCTATGTTGAGGTACGACACTTAACATCTGGTAAAATTTTTCCTGTCTGGCAGCACCTGGCGGAAATTTAAATCATTGACGCAATGAACTGTATCTTCAGCAAATATTTAATAATGAAACACATTCTACAATCTTTATTTGTAATTGTAATCACAAGAAACAGTTAAAAAAAATAAATAAATACGTTGCGTCGAATTTATCAGCTTCAGCATATTACCACAAATGGTCAGAGTGCTCAATTGGAGGTGACAAATAACAAAGCTAAATCATATTTTTGTTCTCGTATTTATTCAAAAGAAAGAAAAATAAAAAAAAATATAGTATGCATATTTAGAGTTATAAATGGGCTGCAGACACACAAATGTGTTAAGCCTTGGTTATATTGATTAAAGCTTGACAATCTTGTTGCCATCGCACTGAAGGTCGTTGTAGATGTGCTCGTTCTGTAAATGGCTCTTCACCTGAGTGACCAGCACGCTGGCATTGTCCTACAGGAGGCAGAGAGAGATAGAGAGAGGATTAGATGAAGACTTCAATGCGATTCAATTGGAATGGGTTGGGAACACTTACATCAAAGAGCACATTCTGCTCTCCCTTCTGGTACTCGCCAAAGAGCGCAAAGACATCGACGAATTTGCCGTGGGCGCCAAATCTGTCGGAGATCAGAGCGGACAGATGCTTGATAGTCTCCTGCTCGACGGGCGTAGTGTCTGCGCGCGCAAAGATCGCGCGTGGCAGCTGCACCTCAACGTTGCAATCGGTATAGTCGGTGACGGGACGACGCTCCAGAGTGGGGCAGACGAGCTGCCAGTCCTTGTGCTGCTCCAACTGCTTGACAGGCACAATCAGCACCTCCTGCTCCGTGCTCGGTGAAACGTTGCACCATTCCAGGCTGCGGCGCTTGTTCAACAAGGCGGCGCTCAAGCGAGCACGTTCACAGTTCCCATCGTAGTGTCTGAACAGCAAAGAATGAGAGAGAGAGAGAGAGAGAGAGAGAGAGAGAGAGAGAGAGAGAGAGAGAGAGAAGCAGTCATATTAGAGAGAAATTCTTGAAAGGATTCTGACAGCGGTGTTTGTCTTACAGTGGCGCCTTTTGCAGTGCGTCGCGATTGAGGCTGGGTGGGGCAACGGCCACCAGTATCTCTTCGTCCTTCAGCTGCTCGAAGACCAACGGCAGCAGCTTCTGCGCCCCGAGCTTCTGCATAGCTTGCCGCCGGAGCGATTAGCATATCGGCCTTGTTGTTAGCCAGGGCCTGAATGCAGTCGGTGGATTGGACGCATTCGAGCTCGGGGCGCGCATCACGTGCGTAGGCGGCTTGATGGAGCGCCTGACAC
Organism: Drosophila cyrtoloma; assembly: GCA_035042485.1. Classification (NCBI taxonomy): domain Eukaryota; kingdom Metazoa; phylum Arthropoda; class Insecta; order Diptera; family Drosophilidae; genus Drosophila; species Drosophila cyrtoloma. Next base: position 392,335 of record JAWNLH010000780.1, read on the forward strand.
TTGGAGAACTCCGTATCCCGCTGGACGCAGAGGCGCAGCTTGCGTATGGCGCTGCCATCGCGCTCAATCACATCTTTGTAGCCGGCACGCTCCAGGTACACCTTTGGATCGATGGCCTCCGGCTTGCTGTGATAGGCGGCGTTCGGCTGGATGAGCAGATGGGCGGCGGCCTGCTTATTCTCCGCATGCAGTCCATTGTCAAAGAAACGCTCCAGGCGCGCCTGCAACTGATGCAGCTTCTCCGGGCCATGCACGGCCAGCTCGTTGGAAATATAGCCGCTCCAGGGGCGCTGAGCCCAGGAGCAGGCCGGTCCGGTGATTGGGCGACGGGTGCCATCCTCGCACAGATACTCAAAGTCCTCGGCCTTACCTTCGGCGGCGGGCGCATCTGCGCTGCCGGTCAGACCGAAATATTTCTTGATGTACTGTACCTTAGAAAAGGCGACCTCGCCGCTTCCCTTGTCCAGGCAGCGTATGGCACCATCATAGCCACTGTATATGTCCGGATAGTTGCACTGCGCCGGCTTCTCGCACAGTGCGCACAAATTCGCGTACTTCTTCTTCAGCAGGCGATCTGTATCCGGATGCGCCGAATAGTTGCCCACCAGACACGATTGCGTAAAGAACTCGGACAGCGCCTTCAGCTCTCGCTCTGTGGCCGAGATCTGTGGATCGGCGGAAACTTTTAAAACGTGCGTGTTTTTCAACTTTGTGATCGGAATCCGGTAGCCGACATTCCGGCCAAAGCCCGTGTGGCACGACTTGGCACCGCGCAGCTCTTGCAACGTGTGAATCGGCGAAGATTTCTTCACCAAAATAATGCCCTCATAGCGGAAGTCGGCTGCAAAATATAAAAAAATGTTCGCATGTTAAACAGAACTTTCACTTCATGTTCGGATACAAGACATACAAAAGTAACCATTCTTGGGAATTCAATTTCATTTAATACCATCATGTAGCCATTAACAAGTTTGGCTTATTTTAATCCGCGTATGTATATATACATATATATAAGTGCTTGACTTCAAAATTCTGTACTGTATTGCATAGTATAGGGAAATTGCTAAGATTTTAAAGTTATTCAAAGCATTAATACATTTTTAAACTAAATTAAACAACAATTCAAAGTTTTTATTAATATGCCATTCTCAATAAATTTCAAATATTTCAAAATTTGAGGGTCGTATAGTATTTCACAGATGGCGCGGCTACTTGCCTCTTTGCTTCGCACAATTAAATAAAAATCTGCCGATAGGGGGCTCTTATACATGTTTGACATTCACTTAGCTTTAATCTTGCTAATATATGTTAATTTGCATAAAATCGCTTTTTGTGCTACCAAAATTGACGCTGTGCTACAAATCTGTGTCGAAATTTAAATGATCCACGTACAATTTTAGAGGCTGTTCAATTTTGGGAAATCAGACAGAAACTTGCTTCCAGATAACCTATTTTTGCCGTGCTCCCATTTGCGAAACTGCAAAATTTTTGAATTTGGAAAACGGACTCTGATTTCAAAAGTAAATAGCATCAATATACGGCTGATTATTTTTGGTAAAGCGAATCTAATTGTAGCCAATTTATATGTATCACTTCTACGAGCACTCACCATTCTTGTCGTCCTGGGTGCGTATCTCGGAAATGACACGATAATCCTCGTTCTTGCGGTGATATGCCATATACATGTCCTCTGGCTCGCTGGCCAGCACATCTGCCTTCCGCTGTTCGATCATCTCCAGGCAGTCGACACGATCCCGTCCCGACACGCACTCCATGCGTATGCCCGCCTCCGATGGATCGGCCAGAAGTTTCTGGCAATCGCTGAAATAGATTTGCGGCACACACAGCCGATCTGCCAGAGAATTGGTGATTTAAATTAATGTTGAACTCGAACTAGAACTAGAACATTCTGCAACAGAATTTGCGCTTACAAATGGGCTCCTCGGCGGCTACATCGCTACAGTACAGCATCAGCAGTAGCGTTGCCGCTGACAGAATCCAAGTCGTTGTCGCTGATGCCATCGTCGCTCTAGCTCAACTGTGGAGTTCAGCTTGCCGGCCGGCGCTTTTTATAGCCTAGCCCTTCCAAGCGTATTTTTCCTTTTGCTTATGCTCTATTTGCTATTATTTTTCGAATTTTTCCGTTTTTGTTTTGTTGTGTTCTGTTCTGATTTGTTTTTTCTTTTCTTCAATTGCCTCCCTCACCCTCTCTCCCTCTCTCTCTCTCTCGCTAATTTTGCCAATGTTTTGATTGCCGGTGATCATTCTATTAAGCGACAGCTGCAAATAAATGTATGTAAGAATGCTTAAGTCGAGAGAGCGACTCTCTCTCTCTTTCGACTTACGAGATACCCTAAGCCAAGATCAAAAAACACTGGCTTATATTTGATTGCCAAATTTCGAGCAGGTTGTTATGCAGTTGCAACTGCTTTTATTTCGTATGGGTGCAGTTGTTTCGTAACGAGAAACTGAATCACAAAAAATAACTCACCGACTTGCGATAAAGATATCCCAACATGTTTGCATATACCAGTATATCGATATGTATGTATACACGCCTTCACACATAGTATGTCAAGGTTACTATATTCATACTCTATTGTATGGGTATATGTTGAAAATTGTGGCTTTGCTGAGATCGCAAATCGGTTTGTATCGATGAAAGAGAAACTTCTGAAGTTATCGAAATTAACTAAACTTTATCTGCGTATGAAATACGAAAACTTACATTCAAATTTAACATCTCTAGATCTTCTAGTCGCCGACTTCAGCGAGTTCATAGAGACAAACAGACAGACAGACGAACGGTCAGAGAGACGAACATGGCTAGTACTACTCAGCTGTTAATGCTGATCTAGAATATACTTTATAGGTTCGGATATGCTTCCTTCTGCGTATTACATACATTTGCACTACATCATTACACCCTCTTTCAGTTCAGGTTCAGGGTATAATAAGCAAACGAACGATATACTTACCCATACATGAACATACACACATAACACATGCATTTAACGTCTCGAGCACTTTTGCCAGATCGGGTTCTTCCCAACCAAGCTGGGGTCTGCGCTACACAACAGACGGCCGGTTCATGGGTTATGGAGGGTCTTACACACACACACACACTCTCACACACACACATACACACACAAATATTCGATTTCATAACTTAATCAATTAAATCAGAACTCATAAATAGTTTTAAACTATGTATTCACTTTGTATTCACTTTTTTATTACAATGTTAAGCTAAGTACCTGCTATGTATTCACTTTCTTATTACACATATTTTTCGTTTTTGAAATGCCCATTGGCCATTTCCATTATTTTGACAGATAATAATGAAAAGATTCAATTACTTTGACAGATAATAATGAAAAGTTGCAATGGGTATTTCAAAAAGAAAAAAGAATTGTAATAAAAAAGTGAATACAAAGTAAATAGATAGTTTAAAACTATTAATTTCTGAATAATAATATATTATTATTATAATATTATTATATCCATATATAAGTATATATATAAATTAGATGTATAAGCTATATGCGTATATACTATTTCTGTATAGTGTATATTTATTGGTTCCTGTTATAAGATACTATTAAAAAGAAAAACCAGTTTCCTTGTGAGCTGGCCTTCGAATCAAATGAATAATAATTAATAAATATGGTTATCTCTTTAAAAAAATAAGAAAAGGAAAGACTTTCCAGTAATCTGTATTGTTCATAAATAAAAATTGAAATTTTTACATTTTTCAATTTTTTTAATGCATTTATCTAAAAATTATCTAAAAATAATTAATTACAACCTTTAATACATTACTTTCTTTCATTATTTGTAGAAAATTAGGAAATCGAAACTTCCTTTTGTTGTACAAATATTATTTAAAAAAATATATATATATATATTTATATGGTCATAAATATATTTATAGATTATATTTGAAACAGGTTATCGCAAAGCACTGTCGCTTAGGCCGCAGAACCTTCAGAACAATTCGTCGCTAGTGATTTGATTAATGCAACTTAAGCACAAATGCCCAACCCAGCGACAGCTCATCATATCGTAGGGGCCTAAGTACATACATATGCATATATATAGGGTTATATATGTATATATACATATATATATATATATATATATATATATATATGTAACCGTCCGTGCAGTGCCTACCGCCTTCTAGTCGACCTGCAGGAAGAGCAGGCAAGAAGCGACAGTCAACTCAACTGTCATCATTATTTAGTCTGCGTTTTTGCTTGTTGCTTTTTGCTTATTTCTTAGTCGAACAATTGAATTATTTGCATGTCAGAGCCGGTTTTTGTAGATCCCACAACGGGCAACCCCATCGAAGCCCCTTTCCGAATATAAATTTTTTGCGGTCTATTTAAAATGCAAGTGAGCAGGCGATTCTAGTCGAAGTAACGCTGAGGTGTGTGTGTGTGTGTGTGCTGGTAGGTAGGGGGTGGGAGTGCTGCAAAACGAATTGTCAGTTTTGTGGAGGGCGGACTGCTTATAAACGAAGCTTGATGACTTTTGCTCGTAAACAAGATCACAAAAGTTATTCCTATACACCTACTTAGAAAATCGCAACGAGAGAACTTAATTATGAATTTTTTATTTTTATTTTACTGCTGTTATTGCAATTGTTGTCGGGCAGGGCACCGGGTTGAGCCAATTAAATGTTGCTGCTTTATATATGTATATTATACACTAACTATGCTCTTAATTTAGTAACTATTTAAATAGTCCTCTAATTGGGCCTTTAACTGGGTGCACATATAAACAGATAGATGCATATTATCAGATATGTATGTGTATGTACATATATGTTGTACGTCAATGAGAGCAATTGAAGAACAAAAAAAGGCCCTCCAGCGGGACTTACCCAGTGACGTTCGGGTATTTTTTAATAAGAGTTTAACCTAAGCTCATCGCACAGGGCATGCTGCGCAATCAATTTAAAGATCCCTTGATTATAGTGGTTATGCATAGGCAGAAGTATAATTATAAACAGGCAACTGCAGTCAGGCGATAAGCTCAATTGAACGCCTCAAATTTGATCTAGAAATTACTATCCCAAAGAGTAGCAAACAATTTTAAATTTTAATTACAAAAATGCCCGCCAATTTGAAGCGCCAAACCTGATTTCTTCAAGTGGCAACGCTGAAAGCGGACAGCACCATCTAGCGGATGTTATGTCAATTAAGTTGCCACAGGCAGTCGCGTTTGTCACATTCACGCTGGTCACACACACATCAGTGAGCTGGTCACACCGAGTTTCGTGCCTCGAAACAAATGACACGTCAAGTGAATTGCAGATTGGGAGGCAAACAGTGAAATAAATTAGCAACAAATTACACAATTACATTTACATTGAATTGAATTATTATTCATTTACTAATCGTGGACAGCGTTGCTGGTTTGTTAACAGCAAAGATGACACAAGTGCCGTGCTACACAATCATCAACTCGCCGGACCTCGAGGTGCCGAACGAAATGCAACTGAAGCAAGATCTCGAGAAGGGCGACACTAATGTGAAAATCGAAACGCTGAAGAAGGTTATCAAGCTGCTGCTGAATGGTGAACGCTATCCGGGCCTGATCATGACCATCATACGCTTTGTGCTGCCTGTGCAGAATCACACAATCAAGAAGCTGCTGCTCATCTTCTGGGAAATTGTGCCGAAGACCTCCGCCGATGGCAAGCTGCTTCAAGAGATGATACTCGTATGCGATGCCTATCGCAAGGTAAGTCCGCAAACTAAATCCCAATCCCCATTCCAATCCCAATCCCAATGACTGACGACTGACTGCATCATTCGATTTTATAGGATCTGCAACATCCGAATGAGTTTCTGCGCGGCTCCACGCTGCGTTTTCTGTGCAAGCTCAAGGAACCGGAGCTGCTGGAGCCCCTCATGCCAGCCATACGCGCCTGCCTGGATCATCGTCACTCGTATGTGCGCCGCAATGCGGTCCTCGCCATCTTTACCATATACAAGAACTTTGACTGGCTAGTGCCGGATGGGCCCGAGCTGATTGCGAGCTTCTTGGACACGCAGCAGGACATGTCGTGCAAGCGGAACGCCTTTCTCATGCTGCTCCATGCCGACCAGGAACGTGCGCTCAATTATCTGGCCTCGTGCATCGATCAGGTGCAGAGCTTTGGCGACATTCTGCAGCTCGTCATCGTCGAGCTGATCTATAAGGTGTGCCACGCCAATCCCGCCGAGCGTTCGCGCTTCATACGCTGCATCTACAATCTGCTCAACTCGTCCTCGAATGCAGTGCGTTACGAATCCGCTGGTACGCTTATCACGCTCTCGCTGGCGCCGACGGCTATCAAGGCGGCCGCCGGTTGCTATATTGAGTTGATCGTCAAGGAGAGCGATAACAATGTGAAACTCATTGTGCTGGACCGTTTGATTGCGATGAAGGAGAACGAGAACATGGAGAAGGTTATGCAGGATCTGGTCATGGATGTGCTGCGCGTTCTTGCCGCCCCAGACATTGAGGTGCGTCGCAAGACACTTGCCCTGGCCATGGACTTGGTCTACTCGCGCAACATCAACGAAATGGTGCAGGTGTTGCAAAAGGAGGTGGCCAAGACGCACAACGTAGAGCACGAAGATACGGGCAAGTATCGCCAATTGTTGGTGCGCACTCTGCACACGTGCTCCATCAAATTCCCGGATGTGGCCAGCAATGTAATTCCCGTGCTGGTGGAGTTCCTGTCCGATACGAACGAACTGGCCGCCGTCGATGTACTAATCTTTATACGCGAGGCCATTCAAAAGTTCCCAGCACTGCGCGAACTAATCATTAAGCATCTGATTGAGGCCTTTCCACAAATCAAGTCCTCGAAAATACATCGTGCCGCCGTCTGGATACTGGGCGAGTACGTGGAGGGTGATGTACAGATTCTCGAGGTGATTGCAGCCATACAGCAGACACTCGGCGAGATTCCCATGGTCGATGCCGAGCAGCACCGTCTCGCCGGCGATTCAACCGATGACCAACAGCAGCAGAATCAGGGCACAACGTCTACCAGTGGCGAGGCAACAAATAGCACCGGTGCCACCACAACAACCACCACCAGCAGCAGCAGCTCCAACAAGGTCACCTCAGATGGCACCTATGCCACACAGAGCGCCTACAGCCTGGCACCGTAAGTTCATAAAAAGAAAATACCTATTAGATATGCGAATTGGAGTTACTGAAGAAGACAAGTTGGAGACAAGTTTCATAATTTCGCGGAGTGGCTAAGATTAAGGTTATTTACCAATTCGATCGGCTTAGATTTACGTTTATAAGGATGTCCATTTGTCAATAAGTCGGAACGAGCAAAAGTTTTTTGCTTTTGTGCAATGTCAGTCATGCTGTCTGTCTGCACGAACGCATTTTTTTGACACTCTTAGAGATAGAGACTTGAAACTGCGAACATATACTGGTCTGTGCCCGCGTGAGACAACGCGTAAAAATCCTCCACTAGGAGACTAGGAAATCGATAAGATCGACAATCGCAAATCGATAAATTTAAGTGTTTAGGTTGTTGGTGTTGTTCAAAGATCGACATACGCCACGCCCACCTCCGACGTGCCCAATCCCCCGTCCCTAAAAGTTTTTGAAGTTTTTGAATTAGAGCCGTCAAAATTGATAGGTGTATTACTGGTAACTGCCTTTAAGAACTGATCAGAAATTTGTAAGGCCACGCCCACACCTGCGCCCATAATCGCCAAGGCCGATTTCTCGGAAAGTGTAAATCGATAAATCTGCATATCTCCTACAATTTTAAAGATAGAGTCAGCAAACTTGGAAGGCAACTTGCTGGTAACCTCCTTCAAAGATCGGTGTATACATTGTCAAACCACGCCCGCATCCTCCGCTCCCAGGAACTTCGGCCCTAGAAATCTGAAATGCGCATGTCTTCCACAATTTGTAAGCTAGAATTTAGAGATTTAGAAAGTATCTTGCTTGTAACTCCCCTAAGAGATCGATGAAAAATTGGATGGCCACGCCCACTCCGCCTTCCTAAACCAATACACCTGTTAGTGTAAATCGATGAAACCATATATATCACACAATTTGAAAACTAGTCGCCAACTTTTAAAGGTATATTGCTAGTATCACCTTTAAAAACTGTGGACCACGCCCACTCCCGCTCCCAAAAATTATAAAAACCTATATCTTCCGCAATTTAAGAATTATAGTTAGCAAACTTGGAAGGTAGATTACTAAGATCGTCCTCCAACATTTTTTTTGGTCACGCCCACTCCCGCTCCAAAATTTCAAAAGCCCATATCTCCCGCAATTTATGATTTACACTTACCAAACGAGGAAGGACGATTACTAGGCGCCTTCTGTAATCATTTTTTTTAGCCACTCCAAACAAAACACTGAATTGTGGTGATAAGCGAATGTATGTATGTATTATAAATATTGAATTCTCCAAATTTCTCGTTCGTTCGCAGCGTTGCCAAGAAGGAGAAGCGTCCACCGCTGCGTCAGTATTTGATGGATGGGGATTTCTTTATTGGTGCCGCTCTTTCCGCAACGTTGACGAAGTTGGCACTGCGCTATGTGGAGCTGCAGTCAGATGCACGCACACAGAATCGTCTAACCACACAGGTGATGCTCATTATGAGCTCCATACTGCATCTGGGCAAGTCTGGCTTTCCCAGCAAGCCGATCACATACGATGACTCCGATCGCATTATGGTTTGCCTGCGCACGCTCAGCGATCGTACACCAGAGGCCGTTGCTGTTTTCAGCCACGATTGCCGCACCGCACTGGGAAATATGCTGGATGCACAACAGGAGGAGGATCAACGCATGCAGAAGGAGAAACAACGCGCCACGGCCAAGGTGCAGCCGGATTCGCCAGTGCTGTTTGCACAGCTCTCCAACGGACGAGACAATCAGCTGGGCGAGAATGTATTCGAGTCGAGTTTGAATCAAGCATTGGCTGGCAGCAAGACCGCCCAACTCGGCGATATGTCGTCGCCCAACAACAAACTGAATAAGGTTACCCAGCTAACGGGCTTCTCCGATCCGGTCTACGCCGAGGCCTACGTAAATGTTAACCAGTACGACATTGTACTGGACGTGCTGATTGTCAATCAGACAAGTGAGTTATTCTCCTAAAAAAATTCTTCCCAGTTATGGTAATTTTTTTTGTGTACAATTCGCTTAGATGACACTCTGCAGAACTGCACTTTGGAGCTGGCCACATTGGGCGATCTGAAGCTAGTGGAGCGTCCACATCCGGTGGTGCTGGCGCCGCACGATTTCTGCAACATTAAAGCCAATGTGAAGGTCTCCTCCACAGAGAACGGCATCATCTTTGGCAATATAGGTGAGTGGGGTGGGGCGGAGGGATACCGGGAGACTTGTTCCACTGATTGCTAAATCACAATTTCGTCTTGCAACATCTTGCAGTATACGATACGGCGCTAAACACGAACGTCGTGGTACTCAACACCATACACATTGACATCATGGATTACATCATACCGGCCAGCTGCACAGACACTGAGTTCCGTCAGATGTGGCAAGACTTTGAGTGGGAGAACAAGGTGACGGTGAACACCAATTTCACCGATCTGCACGAGTATCTCAAGCACCTGCTAAAGAGCACCAACATGAAGTGCCTGACGCCGGAAAAGGCGCTTTCCGGCCAATGTGGCTTTATGGCCGCCAACATGTATGCCAAGTACGTACCCAATCCTTACAGCAATTTTCAGATGTTTGCTAAACAAACCTTAACCACTGATCGATTGCAGATCGATTTTTGGCGAGAACGCCTTGGCCAATCTAAGCATTGAGAAGCCCGTCGACGATCCCGACTCGAAGGTGACGGGTCACATACGTATACGCGCCAAGAGTCAGGTGGGTTTTCATTCAGATTTCATTCCCTTTTGTAATGGCCACTCACCACACAAACCGTCATTTGTGTTATCCGCAGGGCATGGCACTTAGTCTGGGAGATAAAATCAGCTCCTCGCAAAAGCAATCGGTGCAGGCTGCCTAGTTGACGAGCCGCAACAGCAACGTGAACAGCAGAGGCAGCAGCAACAAGCACAAGAAATCGAAGCATATTTGAGAGGTGGCCGAGCCACGGCCTGCATTCCGCCTGATTTTCAATTAAAAGCAGATCACAACAGACTATTACTTACATACATCTTAAAGTAACGCATGCAATTATATACTTATTTAATAAAGTTAACCGCCCCAAATTCGAGTATTCTTTGTGTGTGAAAGCGAGACAGCCGCAAGACATGACAATATAATACATTGTGTGCTGGAGCGAGAGAGCATACACTCTATGCAGTTCTAGTGTTGGCAGTACCAAGCCTCGTCTTAAGTGGTAAACCAATGGCCAGCTGAGTACGACTTCTGCAAATATACCTTCGTACATTCAAAAATGTTAGCTGAACAAAACGAAATGGATTTGTGCTCCATATTAACTTAAATGAATGAGATATCACATTGTCCATACTAAGGAGCTTTAACTTTCAATCGCCTCCAGACGACTCTATTATTAAATTATCTTAGCTCTTTCAGAAATCAACCTTAAGGACAATACTAATTCCATTAAAGAACCAAGATAAAAGGATATTTCTGTATATACATATATACATGGTCATATGTCAGCCTTATTCTTGCATATTACAATTAATATCAAAAATGCTTTATCAAAATTTAATTTGCCTTTCCTATGCATATTTTAATCACAATTCTTATTGATTGTTTATTACATACAGTGTCTCAGACCTTATTTCGACCAGTGTCTAGCAAAAATTTTAATTGCCTGCCATAAACTAATTGTACATTATTTTTCAAAAATTCCAAACACCGATGGCAGGTACATATATTAACCACCAAAATGAATATATGACCCCAATAAACTGGGGTTTCCCCACCTGCTAGGTCGGGTTATGTAAAAGAGTACCTTAATTTATGGTCACAGCTTATTTCGAACAGTGGCATTATGGACACCTGGGCGCCACAAAACCCGGATTTTTTACGTCAGGTTGAATATTTTCGGTATAAATCGGTATAATAGACCAATCCTTCGTAGTCAGTTTAGTTATATCCTGCATCTCGGGTGCAACCAGCCAATAAGGGCTATGGGCAAACGGACTACCATTGAACAACTGAAACTCATCCTGGAACACTTCTAATCGGATATTCACATCGCCAAATAGCTGAAATTGTCAATCTAAGCAAGTCAACTGTATACAACATCATTCGGCGCTTCGTCGACGAAAATCGGATAGAGGACAAGGGCAGAATGGCACCAAAAAAGATTTTCACCGAACAGGAAGAGCGGAGGATCGTCAGGAAAATAAGATCCGGAATCACAGATTCGATCTCAAAAATGCTCTGCTGGATGAGTGGAGCAAAATCAGCCCAGAAACTACCCGGAAGCTGATATCTTCCATGAATAGTAGGTTAAGGGAAGTTAGGGCTAAAGGATATCATACTAAGTGTTAACATCCTTATTAAAGCCTTTATACGCCAAATATGTTACTTTTTTAAGACTGTTCGAAATAAGCTTTGACATGTATTTTGGACATGTTTTCAGTTTTTGACTAATTTTAATTAATTAATTAATATTTTACTAAAAACTAAAGTACCTTTTTCAAACGTGATATAACATGAAACGAATTGGCATTCAAACATTTTGCGTTTGTTTCTTTGCTTAAACTTTATAGCACTTTACATTTTTTGCTAGACACATGTCGAAATAAGGTCTGAAACACTGTATATATGTATATTAATTTTCTTATATACGATCAATTTTTTTCATCACAATTTAAATGAATTGAATATTATTTTATCGGTGCGCGCCTTTAACTAGCGGAGTTATCGCACACATCGATAATCACTTAAGCGATAGTTGATATATCGCCATTTGACAGGGCCTGCGCTAGCCGCTGACGTGTTTCCAGCTACACAAAAACACGATTCAGTTTAGCTCTCAGCATAATTTCGCATATTTAACTGGCAATATGGGATAATGTGATTCTGACAACATATTAGCATAATAAATGTTCAGACTTACACCGAAAAGTGAGGCAGAGTGCAGCGGTAAACAATTGAACAGTTTATAATAACAAAATGATTTCAGGCTCCAACTTAACCAGAACAGCAACAACAACAGGGATAACGGTTAGCACTGAGAAGTAGCGGCCACGGCAACAACAAACGAAGTGGAAAGCCAGCCGCACTAAACTGTAGCCGTGGCCACAATCGAGCGGCAGCAACTGCAAGCACATAAACGCAGACAGAGAAACACATACGCATTGAGGTTGCCCCCCAACGTATAGAAACAACACAGACATGGCGCTGCTGACGATGATTGCCCGTGTCATAGATGGCCTGCCACTAGTTGGCACCATGCAGGACGATGAGCAGGTGCGTTGACACACACATACACAGACACACTCAGACACACGCAAACACACACACACACTGACAGCGAGACAGACAGATAGACATATGTATGTACATATCTAAGCATATGAAAAAAAAATAACACTTTCACTTTTCGCATGTCTTAAAGAGCGGACGCAGCATCTTGGACTATCAAAATCAAGCGAAAATGCTATTTCGCAAGCTGGGAACACACTCGCCGGCGCGCAGCAGCATCGAAACCGGACCATATCTATTTCAGTAAGTTCACATTAAAGCTGATCATGAATCCGATTAAACATAAATTCATACATTTGGTGCTGATGAAGTCGATTTGTGAATATTATTATTAGTATTTAATTGACCTAATATGACTCTGTTTTTCTTTCATTGGATCATCGCACAATCACATCGACTTTACACCCGGCCACAGCTATCTTATCGAGAACGACGTTTGCTACTTGGTAATGGTTGATAAAATGTATTCAAAACGCCTGGCATTCAACTATCTGGAGGATCTGGCACAGGAGTTTCATACAAACTATGGCAGACGTGTCAATTCGGTGACACGCCCTTATGCCTTCATCGAGTTCGATGTGTACATACAGAAGGCGAAAAAGCAATTGACAGACCGCAGGCGAAACATTAGCAACATCAATACACAACTGCAGGATGTGCAGCGTATCATGGTCCAGAATATTGACGATGTGCTGCAACGTGGCACCGTGTTGGCAGGTGTGTTAAACCTTAAAAACCACGTAGCCAAAGGTTAACCAAATTATGAAACACATTTAAACATGCTTTTTTTCACAGAGCTGGACACAAAAACGCAAAACCTTTCGATGATGTCGCAGAAGTATAAAAAGGATGCCAAATTGCTGAATCGCAAATCGATGTACGTGAAGGCGGCCGCCGTTGGCACTATATTTCTAGTGTTTATACTATACTTTTGGGTTTTGTAATATATATATGTACGTTAGTCGCATTAGTTGTTAGTTGTTAAATTGTAATTGGCGTTGTTTGCGATGCGCCGATGATGATGATTGCTGTTGTCTTTGTCGTCGTCGTCGTCGCTGCCGGCCAAACGTCATAGACGTGTTGGATAGAGGAGCAGCAGAGCGGCAGCAAGAGTGCCGTTTGTTACAAAGGCCAAAAGACATTTAAATATATTATATTGTAATTGTATAACAACAGCAGTAACAACACCAGCAACAACTACAACAGCTAGATAATAATGTCCACTAAATTGGGGGGCACGCACTTTTGATGTGCGCCACGCTTGCTTTAATTTACATTATGCTTTGGGTTTAAATTTCATTTCCACATACACACACATTCACACACGCACACCCAGAAAGAGAGAGGCAACGATAAGCGAAACAACTCCACAAACCAGCGATAATATACACAGTTCCATTGACTTCTGTTTATGACTTTCTTTTAATTGGTTTGCTGTACATCACGAATTGAATATAATATTGCATGCCGAAATTTAATGGTAACACCAGCTTGTATCTTTTATGGAGCGTCCCAGGCGAAGTGAAAATGTAAATTGTAGAAAATGTGTGTAAAAATAGTATATGTATATGATATGCTGATCTTGATAGTGTCTAAAGACGGACGGATGATATGTAACATCAATAAAATACAATTTTAGGCAATTTATATAATTTTATTAACAAATTACTATTTAAATGGGCTTTTTCGCCTTGAGGCTTTTTTGCTTATTGACAATAAGTTTTCGAGCTCGCGGAGTTTCTTGGTATTCCATTCCAATCCCAAAACCCAGTGAAAACGCATTAGTTATTTTTTGGTAGTTTTTAATGATTAATTTTTCCATTATATATTTTCTTTCGTTTGAGTGATGATATATTCTCCTATTTCTTGCCATATCTGCGCTGACAAATATGTATGTATGTATGTATATATATATATAGTTGAATGCTGCTTTTCTGGTTGCGATTTTGCATATATATTTTTAATATCAAATTTTTACAATTAGGAAAAAAATGCGCCGTTATCATTTACACATTTATTAACGTGATTTTTGTATAATTCGCTTTTGTTAAATATATGTCTGTACGCGTCTACATATGTATACACATACTATATATAAATATATATGTATATATATATATATATATATATATATATATATACATATGTGTGTTAAGTTGCTTGCACAAAATTCAAAATTATTATCGAAAGCGCTTTGAGATGTACTCAGTAAAAAGGTCCAATCGATAGGGGGCAATTTTTGTAACCCAAATTTGTAGAAATTGAAAACAAAAAAGCTTTATATGTGTACATGTTTGTTCTTGTGACCGTTAACGGACTTACGAGTGCTATCGATTTGTTTTATTTAGTTTTTTTTTGGCTATTTCTAAGTACTTGACTTGGAATAATATTTTTCCATACACATTGAATACATGTTTAATTTGTTTAGTTTTGTATATTGTTTCACTGGATATCATGCATATCAATTACAATTGCTATATTGGCATACATTTATTTGTTTTTATTTTTTTACTAGAAGCTCTGGCTGTGTTCGGTTGGCTATTTTATTACTTTAGCACATATAATTTGTTAAATTTTTTAAAAAAGAATTTGAATAAAAACATTTATTTTAGCTGTGAAATGAGGGGACACAAACCTGATTCAACTTTATAAATTGCGATTATAAAAATAAAAAACCCTCTGTATATATATATATATTTCTTTCACGCGATATCTAGACAACATTAATATATATTGTGCTCTCTATGCAAAACTAGTAAGTACGACAAGAGCAGAAATCATAAATGTATGTATACTGTATATGTATTTGTCTGGTATCTAGATCTAAGTACATCTACACATCTTTTCTAACTCCTCAACTACATTTTGCTTACGAAAAAAAAAGTATTTCATATCTGGGCATGAAAAATGCTATACAAAATATGGTTACACAATTGTAAATTCTTCCACTCTGCTGCTCATGAGTAACACTAATGTTTATTTAGATATTGCTTTAGCCTATTTTTGTTCATCTTGTTGGGTTTATTTATTTATTTATAATTATTATTATTTTTTTTTTTTGGCTTGATTCGTTATCTTGTTAGTCGTCGTTTGTCGTTGTTCTACATTCGAAAGGCAGTTTTTGAGCATGGAGGGACAATGTGAGATTCATGAAGAAGCTTTAATTAGTAAGAATGTTGAATATATGCGTATAATACGATTATACATCGGTGAGAGTAGAAGAAAGTTCTTGAAACGCTGCGAACAACTTGTACAAATTGCTGTACAAAAATAAAAAGAAACCCGGAATCTACAGAAATATATATATACATATATATAAATATATATATATATATATATATATACATATATAAATCGGATATATATATATATATATGTGTACATACTTATACCATATGTATTATATGTATATACCTAACACGGAGTACTGCTTAGATCTAGTAAAAAACAAAAAAAAATATTTATAATATATGGTTGAGTTGTGTTTAAAGTACGAGTACCGTAATTAGCTTAGCTTAGGAAAGAACGTTCTTTTGTTTTGTCATAGTGTTGAGTAGCGCATAAAGTACAGTCGCACTGGCGTACTTAAAGGCTTTTGCTTACACTGCTCAATAAGTGCTCATTTTTTATGGATCTCTCACATACATATATAAGTGTATTTATGTAGGTATGCGTGTGTATAGTATATATGCATATGTATTATATTAACGTATATGTATATGGTACTATTCCTGAAGACGACCCACCGTCGAAGCTCACTTGATGCGCTGATGATCGGGCGTGCTCTTCAATATGTCCGGCTGATGCGGATGCGAATGCGAATGCGAATGATGATGATGATGGGCCGCTGTCTGCGAATTGAGCGTACCCTGATGGCTGCCACCACTACCGCCACCAGCACCACCACCGCCACCAGCACCACCACCGCCATGGTGCGAACTGCTCAGCGTATGCGAATGCGTCGAGTTTAGCGTGTGGGTCGCATGTGAGTTGAGCGTATTGTGAGCCGTTGTTGTTGCATTCGTGGAGAAGCCCGTGATGCTGCTGGCCGCGCCAACAACGGTGAGGCTTGTGAGGCCAGCGACGCCAGCAATGCCACCACCAGCAGCAGCAACACCGCCGCCTGGTCGCTGCGAGGTGCGCAGGGAACGATGCGAACCGTTGCGGGTGAGGGAGTTCATCTGTGGTGTACCGGGCACCGTGTGTCCCAGCGCATTCATATAGTCGGCAATGAGGAGCGTGATCTCCAAGATTTTCGGCTTGCTCATGGCGAACAGGAGCTTCTGTTCGCAGCCGCCGGCTAAGGTGCCGTCATCGTGTGACACCACCAGCATAAAGTCGTCCTGACAGCCACCGAAGGTCATCACGCTGCTATAGGGATAACGCGCCACCGGCGCCATCGTCGACAGCTCGAGCACATTGAGCGCATCCTCGGCGACGGCTAGCCAGGCGACGGGCGAATTAGTGGTTGCATGCGGCTCGCTTTGGCGCGGCTTAGCCTGAAAGAGGCAGGCACCGAAATAGGTCCACTTGCGGCAGCAGGTCAAATAGATGCGTACACAATCCAGCGTGGAGCGCCCCTTGAGCAGCGTCCACTTCGATATGAGCAGCTCCTGCACATCCTTCAGCTGATCGGCGCCAAGTGCATCACGATAGCGGTACGGATAGAACTTGTCAAGCGCCTTGAGGCCCACATCGCGCGACTTCTCGTGCGTGTAGTCACCTATATCGATCTGTGACATCAGCGATGCCAACTCCAGCGCCAGTTCGCGCGAGAGTGGAAATCGCCCCTGGACAATCTGGGCATTTGTCTGGTAGCAGAGCAGCAGTCGCTCCTTGTCCGTCTCACACTTGATGGTGTGCTTCCAGTACAAGCGGTTCTTGTAGCTCAGCTGTATGACGCGCGAGTTCTCGAACTTGCCGGAACCCTTTTCACGCAACGCTGTCTCCCACTTGCTGATCACATCGCACAGCTTGGCCAGCGGCTCCAGATAGTGCTCCAGATCCTTTTCAATCGGATCATCGCTGAATAGACAAAATCCATTGGTGGCATCCCGGGTGCCCAGTTCTTGCGCGAGAGTCGTCTGGAATTCCTCGATTGTGGTGGAGCCATCAAAGGAAACCACCTGCAAAAATCAGCGAGTTTATACATTATAATCATAAACGTTTAAAACTGAACTGTTAACTGAGCTCAAACCATAAGATCTAAATGAAATCAAGTAAAAATGCTGTAGTCGAGTGAGCTCGACTGCGAAATACCCTGAACCCAGCTGTTCAATATATTATATATATATATAATATATTATATTATATTTCCCTTTAAAAGTTTTGAGCCCAAGTATGAGCACTCTCTTTTCTTAATGCAGGCACACAGAAAGTGCTTGCGGCTGCTGATGCAATTTGGGCAGTTGATCAATAATATGAATATGCATATTATGTATTAATTAGAAGCCTCTGCCTCTCAAATGCTGGCATTTAGTGCTATCGGAAATTGAAATGTGTTGATATTCCAGAAACGGAGGCAGTTATTGATATATACATTCATATTCGAGAACCTTTGTTCCAAATTTGAAGTCTCTAGCTCTTTTAGTCTCTGAGATCCGCGTGTTCATACAGACGGACATGGCTATATCGACTCGGCTGTTGATCCTGATCAAGAGTATACATCCTTTATGGACTCGGAGATGCTTCCTACATACATTTGCAAAAACCCTTTTACCCATTTTTAATGAGTTCAGGGTTAATTAAAAAATGACAGCAAGCTAATTTTGTGAAAATGGTGAACACCGATCTTGTAAAAGAAAGTTAAATTATCAATCTAACTTCTAAAGTTCCACAAAATAAAATGTTAAGATTTTTCAATTCTGCAAGGATTGAACAAGCTACATTAACCACGTCATCTTTTTTTCGATTTAATTAATTATAGAAAAGTGGAAAGTCGAAAATAATTTCCAGTACATGATCTTATTCGTCTGGAACAGCATACAAACGGACTATAGTAAGTTCTTACCTGATAGGTGGTATTCATCATGTGCACGGGTATGGCATGTGGCAGGGAGTGATGATATGGATTCTTCAGCAATATCGAAAGGACCTCCATGCGGGATGGCTTCGTCTCGCGTCCTCCGTTCTTAAGAGTTCGTTCCAGTGCCCGCTCGCAGTAGGCGGCGTATTTGCCCGTCTCCGTTTTGGTGTCCGCATTGCGGGACAAATGTAGTTTGAGATACCAAAGCAAGCGACTGGACTTGGGCACAAACAATGAAACGGCCAGGGCGAGCAGTTGCCAGCCCTGGACAAAGCTATACGCGGGCGGATTTGACTTGCAATCGATAATCGGCGTCGAAACGGGCGCCTGCTCAAAAATAAACGAGAAAAAATATTAAGTTCAGTTAGTGGAAGACAATGGAGGCGAAAAGTTGTGTATTGGATTAGGCAACTCTACAATTGACTACTATAACAGAAAGCAACAGTATAACACTGGACAAACGACACAAACAAATAATGTATATTGTATATCGTATATCGCAATTCGCAATTTGTTTGCTTATCGTATATCGATTATGGAATGACAAGACAAATTTCCCCTCATACCTGTATCGAAGTGGGCGAACTGCCGTTGGCTTGAGCTTGGCCAGCCTGTTGAGTATCACAGGTGAACAGGCTTTGGGTGGCGCACAATAGTAGTTGCTGTAAATTTCGTGAACATTGTCGTCGTCGTTGTCATCGTCGGTACAGTATAGTGTTGGTAAATGGTTGGTATTTACGGGTTTGCGGTTATCGGTAATCGGTATTAGATTTGGTTCGATACACATACAAACGAAACGGAAAACACGTTTCAAAACCAAAAAGAAACCGAATAGGAGAATGGAAGAAAAGCCAAAAAACATTTGCTGATAAATTTTTGTATGTGAAGCTGACAAAATGTAGAGTTTTTTTGTTTAACTAAATGTTTCTAGTTGTGTTTTTTTTACAGAGATATATGTGTGTGTGTGAACCGCTAACACAAGTTGTTATCTTGCTTTTGTTGTTGTTATGTTTGTTTTGTTTGTAAGGCGCAATAGGTAAAGAAAACGAGTTAACTGTATCAATAATGCAAAACATTCAAAGCCATCGAACAAAAAAAGAAGGCAGCAAACTGTGCGAAAAAACAACAACGGAAAACTCTACAGATCAACAGAGAAGAAGAAGAAAATGGCGAATATGATGTATGTTTGTATGTATGCACAACACACACGCTTATGCTCGGCCAACTTAAACGTTATCAACACTCTGTCAATAGCAAAGTGAGGTTATTTGCAAACTTGTTATTTCGATAAGCGAGCTGCGTATAAGCACTAAGCAGACATACAATTTGTCCTGTATTCTGTGCTTAGTAGTATAAACGTATCGCAAGAGTGGATATGTGTCTGTGTGTGTGTGTGTGCGAGTGTGTGTGTGTGTGCGAGTGTGTGTGTGCGAGTGTCTGTGAAGTAGTATACGCACACACTGATACCCAAAGTATACTTTGAAGTTCAAATTTTGAACTGTTTCTTATTGTGATTGAGGTTGTGTGAGTGATTGGCGACTTAATTGGTTCATTGGGGTTCGGTTGCAGTGGATATTCGAATTTTGTCATTAGATGTGAAACTATCGATACCATAAACTCTCTGCTATGCAAGTTAGTTTTTCCGGTTAGAAGCTCTATATATATAAATATAAATATGTATATATATATATAAATATGTATGTAGTTGTCATTGAAACGAACAAACGATCGGCTACATGTAACAGAAAAAAGTCTGAACTTAATTGACAACATCGGACCCCGCTAATATATTATACTATCATAAATGGAATCAAGAGTTTAGGCATTACTAATCGTTTCTCAACAAAATCTTGGAACACTGATCTCAACTATCAAGATCAGTCAAATACGTATATACATATATAGCAGCAATTCAGATAATGTATCTGCTTACGAATTATGTACATTATTAATCGTCCCTTCTTGAGTACGTATATGTATGTAATAATATGTATGTATGTATATATGTATGTATATGTTTGTTATGTTTGAGAGATGTGCGTTGTATATTTGTACATATGTATGTTCTTTAAAGGTAGTTGTAGTATAGTAATGTATACAAAGTATACCTTGTAAATATATAGTATGGCATACTATAGAATGTATGAAATTTACAGCAATTACTTTATACAATGATAAGGAAACACCAAGAATCAGATAAAAATATACACAAGAATATAACTTTAATCGTTTTTTGTGCTGATTGTTGTCTTTTTTGTGTTTTTGATTCTTTTGAAAGCTATGTATGTATGTACACTAAGAAGTATGTGTGTGGACAGAGCTATAAAATATGTGTACACATAGGTAAAGTTTGACAGTTATGGGGGAAATTTATTGTCTGTTCACTACTTGAAGTACAAATCAAAACAAATTAAACGCAAAAATTAAAAAAATATCAAGAATAATCGAATTGAATACGAACAATTAGTTAGGAGAACATGCTAAAAACTACAAGAATAAACTATTGCATGAGTATGATATGATATAGGTATATTTGTGTGATTAACTTATCGGCTATTAAGTATGTGTTAGATTTGTCGTAAGCTCTTTCAAATTAAAGCAAAGCTCTTTTGTCCTTTAACAAAGCGATGATTTTTATAAGCAATAAAAATAAAGTTGAAGAATAATAGACCTTTGTGGTATTTGATATACGATACCTAGTTGCATGGACTTTTCAGGAAAGGTAACACTTGGAAGCTGCATTGAGGAGAAGCTTTTAAGCTGATTGATTGAAGTTTTTAAATGATGTAACGTATACATGAGCAGTGAGTGATCTGTGTGGCAGTAAAGGCTTTTGGAAGAATTATTTTTCCTTTTTTAAGTACAGAATCGAAAGCTCTGTAAGAGCTTTTAAATTTTGTCTTTACTCTGGTAAGGAATCGAAGGCCACGTGCTAGACATGTGCACAACTAATTAGTAAGTGGATTAGTCAAGGAAATTACATAGAAATCAATAGGAAATGAGAATGTTAACAACAAATTTTGGGGGATACAACTAAAAGTGTCTTTAAAGGATAAGAAGCTTTGCAACTTAAAAACTTACACGCGTTTGCTTGCCCAGTTTCTTGTTTACCTGGACACCGACACTTAGTTTCTGACCCATATGTCGGGAGGTTTGCTTAATTAAAATGCAAATCATTTCGGTCTGTAGTTCCGGCATGTCCAGGCAATGCTGCAAAGCGTTCTGGGCGAGCACCACATGGTAATCGATGCCTGGCTGGTTCACAGCCACAGACATGAACAGCTGAATGCTCTATGAAGTGAATAAATATATAAAGGGTTATACGAGTGTCAAAGATCCGAATCCGGTTAGATACTGTTCTTACCTTGAATAGCTTGATGGCCTCCGGCTGCATAGTCTCCGTGTGCATCGAGGACAGTGGCGCTGTTATTGTATCTTTGGTGTGCAGCAGTATGGGATGACGCCAGAGCACACAGTCTAAACCAAATTTAGGAAAGGCCGTTACGATTTACATACAGTTGCAGTTCACATTCAAAAATATTTGCGATCTTTTGTTCTTTTATTGTCGATAAATGTGTAATGAATAGAGACATCTCTAAAAAAACACACGAAAGCAGGTACCGATCTTTGAACGAGATATTAACCAAACTTGGTGCCTCTAGGAATTGGAATTGTGGTCGATTTGTGGTCTTATCGATTTGCGCTTATCGAATTTATCGATTGCCTAACCAGGGCTTAAGACTCAAGGGTGTCGAAAAAAGTTGAGTTGCGCTCATTCAAACGGACAGACGGATGGACATTTCACGAAAAGCAATATAGTCGGTATTATGAATATTTTTATCGAAATTAAAAGAGAGCTCTTAAGATAGCCATTAGGTGCACACGCAATAGTTATCGAGATGTGCTGGTTTGGCACGCACTAATGTGTATTCTGACTAGTATCTACAGTCAAGTCAATATTGTCCATTAGTCGCATTGTATGTTTATAAAACTTTTCCTGGCCCTTGCCTTTGCCCCAGGCTGTACATACCCATACATATACATATGTTGGAGTGGGACAGATGATACCACTATACACTAATAAGTAACTATATGTAACATTACTATATAAAATTGCAACTTCCATTATACGCTATTGTCCAAAAATGATGTTATAGAATTTAGCTAAAACTACTCAACACTTCTATTGTGTATTATTTGAACTTACTTGGATCCCCATCGGTTTCCATTAGCTTCTGCACGAGCTGCTCGTACTGTGTGCCCGCACTGGGTCCTCCGCCAGAAACGACAGTTAGATGATATAACCAATTGTCGCGCTCCGGTTTGCCGGATAGAATCAGATAGGTGGGACCCTGGTGCGCCGGATAGATGGCGACGGTGAGTCTTGCCTGATCTTGTGCGGCATCCTCGCGTTCCTCAGAATCGGAGTCGGACACATGCTCCACTTCCTCAACGCGTGCATCACGCATATTGATCTGACCCAGTGGATTCTGTGTGGATTGTGACGATTTGCCATTGTAAAAATTATACTTGATTTTACTTACCGTCTCAATAGGCGCCTTGAAGTAGAGAAACATTTTGCCGAGTAGGACGCACCAGCACTTTTTGGCATGCCCGTTCTTCACCTTGGTCACCCAGCCCTGTACCGTCGGCTTCTGATCGTCTCGACTGAGCAGCAGTTTGGTTGCATTACGTCGCTGCACATTCTGCAGCACGCGAATCCAGTCGTCCATGGTGGCATGCGAATCTGCGGTTAGATAGTACACCTTCTTGCCCGTATCAATCTCAAAGGTGGAGGCGCCCTCCGCCCGACTGATGCGACATGCCTCGTCCAGTTGGATCTGTCCCTGCGGCTTGCGCTGCACATCGTGCTGGCTCTTCCAGTAGGTAAGGCTGCCGTTCTTCAGGACAAACCAGCGTTTGCGCCAAGTCTTCAACTTACCGCCCAGCTTAGCCAGGTGACCCATCTACGTGGAGGAGAAGGAGCAACAAAAAATATAAGATCTAAGGTTAAGGCAAAAAATGTAAAGCAAAAGGACAGTTGACATATATTAACATAACAAATCAATAAAATAGAAAGCAATTTAAAAATGTGGAATAAAAAACGCTGACTTAACTCATTTTTATTTAAGAAATTGAATAATACGAAATATGAATACATTGATCTCGATTGATTTAATTTATTTTTTTTAATTAAAAACAAATTTAGATTTTTTTGGTTTAAGAGTTTTAAGTTAATTGAAAAATACTTGTTCCTATTCAAGTGCATTTCAGTGTATGCATATTATTAGCAGGCGCCATAATCATTGTTTATGTTATAGGAACCCAAATAATTTGATTGTTTATTAAATCTTAGTTATTTGCTCTCAAAAATAATGATTATTTTGAGTTCAAAGTGATGCAGCTTGAGCAAATTTTATTTGATTTTTATAAGTTGATCTTTGCCTAGCAATACATTGTACAATTCAGTCTCACCTTCTCGAGCGACTCGAGTTTCTTGCTGGGCGAGTCGACGTAAGATTGGCGCATCAATAGCGATGGCATCGAGGCGTCCATGCACGTGGATTCGGAAACGGCATCGGGTGGCAGGGCATAGTCATCGGAGAGGCCTGATTCAAAGGAAAGATGTGAAATTACTGTGCCACGCATGTGGGGGCTCGCGCGCAGTTGCGTCGGCTGCGCGCCAGAGGGCGTATGTAGGCGTGGCAGCGTGCTCTGTGCTCTGTGCATGGGCGCCAGCGCTGGCGCTTGTAGGTGTGGCAGAGTCTGATGAAGCTGATAATGTTGTTGTTGGTGTTGTGGTTGTAGTCTTGATGTGCTTGTGTGGCCTGTTGTGTGTGTGAGTGTGTGTGTGTGTGTGCGTGTGTGTGTGTGTATGTGTGTGTGTATGTGTGTGTGTGTGTGTGTGTGTGTGTGTGTGAGTGTGCGTGCGTGTGTGTGCGTGTGTGTGTGTGTGAATGGTAAATGGTGGTTACAAATGAAATGGCCCCACAACATGAGCGTGGAGGGGTGAGGCGAAGGAGATGCAACCAGTTTGAAGTTGTTAGAATACATGGATAACAAATTAGTTGTTATAGAAAGGATTTAAGGACTTGCAATCGGGACTTGAGCAAATATCTTATCAAAAACGTATGCTATTTGTAATGCAAACAAAATGGATAGGGGTAGGGATACAGGGATCAATTTGACGAAAGCTTAAGTGCAATCACTGCTTAACAAATGTATATACATATATGTATATATAAATAAATATGTATATATATATACATTCGAAATCAAAGCATAACAATTTGCATTCCTTGGTAGATTAAATGTGCACGATTGAAAAATGTGAAGGAACAGAAACAGAATTTATATGCAGAGCAAAAAAAAACAGTTGACGTTTCAAATTTTTAATCAGCTAATGAAAACAATATGCATTCGATTGGGATAAGCTTGCGGCTTGGTTGACAGCAGTTTAAATGTTTGAAATTAAGGAATTAGGATAAAGCGATATAAGAATGGGATATGTTAGTACTAGTTGTGACATGGGAGTATACCAAAGCAAGAAATGCAATTGGAAAATGAGTTCAAGCTTGGGCAGCAATTAATGTTAAATGGGGTATAGTTGGCTGTTAGTTTTTGAGGTGGGTGCTTTTCACCAGATTCTTCGTTAGTGCTGTTATCGCTGTGGTTGTTGTGGTCGATGATGAGCTACCGCTACCGCTACCGTTACGCTTTACTGGTTTTTACGGGGCAGATGCGCGTGCGGGGAGTGTACAAAAATGTTGGGGAGGGAAGTACATACCACGCGGCTTGGCATTTTTGGGGCTTTCGGAGCCGCTGCGCTTGGCCGGGCTCAGGCTCGAAGAGGTCTTAAGACTTTTCGAAGGACTCGAGGCACTGCCAGATGTCGACGTCTCCGTGTTGTCCGTGCTGGATGAGTTGTGCGAATTATGCGTGAGCATCACGGCGTGGTCTTCGCCATCGCTCGAATCGTCGCTAGAGTCGCCCGTGAAGGGCATCGAGCGGATTTGCGAGGCACGCCCCTTGACCGTGGCATAGACGGGCACAGAGATATCACAGAAGCCGCCGCTGGCGGTTTGTTGCTGCCGCGTCGGTGGCGGCTGCGGTGTGCCCGGTGTTCCGCTGTTGCCCAACGTTCCGTTCGCATCCTGTCCGTGTCCTGGCCTCGACCTGCCATTGGACAGCGTTAGCTGACTGTGCTCCTGTACATCGGGCGTCGGCTCGTTTCTGACGTTGCTTTCGTTGCTTACATTGCTGGTGCCAGTTCCGTGGCCTGTGCCAGTGCCAGTGCCAGTGCCCGTGCCGGCGAGTCCATCGTTGGCTACCTGATAGATCTTGGCCTCCCAGCTGGGGAAGCGATGCAGTGGCGGTGTGGGCGGCCTGGGCACGCCCACCTCGCTAGTTGTGGTTGTTGTTGTGCTCGAATTGCCACCGCTGGCCATTAGCGCCGGATTGTTCTTCATCCAGGCCGGCAGTTTCTCACACGAGGGCGTATAGATTTCCGCATAGTCGTGCGCCGTATCCGTATCGGAGCTGTCCGGACGTGTGCTTGCAGCCGCTGCCGTCGAGTGCGTTGCTTTGCTTGAGATGCTGGACAGCGGCGCCAATGTGAGCCCATCAACGGCCGCAACTAGATTGCGTTCCAGCTCCTGCGGCTCCATTGATAGATTGCGTCGATGCTGATGATGCGGATAGGAGCTGGTCAGCGGTCGGCTAATGATCTCCTGCGGATCGAGACTCTCGCTGCGTCTACGCGTTTCCGGCGTGCTGGCAAAATCCTGCACATCCAAGCTCAAACTATTGCGCACAGGGCCAACAATGCTGTGCCGCTGCGACTGATTGGCAATGTGATTCTTGAGCAGCTCCAGCTGCTGATTGCACTTGATATTCTGTTCGCGCAGCAGCTGATTTTGCTCTTCGAGATCCCGCAGCTTATTGTTCACCCACTCCTTGATCTTGGCTGCCTTCGCCTCGATTTGGCGTGCGTCATGCAAACGCAACTGCCGCTGCTCCTCCACCTGATACTCCAATGAGTTAATTGTTTTCTCCGCCTCGTTTTTTGGCTGGCCGCATGCTATGCTGCTGCTGCTGCAGCTGGCCAAAACGCTCTGCTGACATGCAGCGACTAAAGCTGCGGCGGCAACTGCCTGCTGTTGTTGTTGCTGCTGCTGCTGCTGATGTATGGGTGAGCTGGTGGCTGTGCCCTGCTGTGAATGTAGCTGTTGTTGTTGTTGCTGCTGCTGCTGCTGTTGCTGCTGCTGTTGTGCTTGTGGCTTTGGCCATTCACTAAGCCGCTGCTCCATAGCACGCACCTGCAAGCAAAGCAGAAAGAGAGGAAGAGAGAGAGAGAGAGAGAGAGAGTTGAAAAGTGTTGGCAAAACTAAGCTATCAAAAATTGTACACTGAAAAAGAACAATTTTTTACTTATTTACTTATTTCCCATCTATTATCCTACGCATCCAGCAACATCGACAGAATATAAAACTTTGTTGAAAACTATTATTTAGTAGAACACATATATAAATATAAAGTCAATCCTCAAACCAGTATGGACGCATGCAATGCAGCAACATATACAACCGACGGGTGGGGGGGGGGTTGGTGAGTACTTCCCAATATTGAAAATATTACTCTATGAAACATTGAAGGTACTACTTGGCATACAAACAACCTTGAAATCCGCAATGACTTGGCTAGGAAAACATAGGAAAACATTTTTAAGATGTATTATGAAAACCGACTGGGCTGAATGTCTGTTAGCCGCTGAAAGGATATCATATCATTTCATATAATGTTAAATATTTGTAACAAGTTAATTAGGTAACATACAACCTTTCAGTGTATTCATTGACTCACTGGAGTAAAATCAATCCTGTTACATTCATTGTATTCATACAATTTTTGATATTTATATCATTTGTGCTATGATTTTCGTGCTTGAATCACAGATTGCGCACAAAATAATAAGAAAAACATGTCGACATAAACTTTGTGAAATTCAATTAATTTTGCTATAAGCTGAATTGTTCTTTTGCCAGGGCTAGTGGTTACATGTGTCTGAGCTGTAGACCGGGGATTAGATGTGCACATTGTGTGGCAAGAAGTTGAGACAAGAGTGGAAGTAGCCAAGTCTTAAACAGTAATGCAGCTGAGCTGCGTCGATCTTTGAGTAAATAAAAAGTTTCTTTGTGGCTATAAAAGAATTTCAGATTTTTTTTTAAAGCTTTTGGCAGGATATAGTTAGAAAGTTGAGTGGTATAAGTAAAGCTGAAACTAAATACTAAAAGGCTAGCAAACACTTTGAATCTTTTAGCGTAGATGCATATTTGTAATTTCAGCAAGTAATATCATTGATACAAGAAATACTAATAAAATAATGAGCGGAAACTGCTGACTAGCCTAAAATATAATTGATAAGAAAGAACGGTTATCTTGGGGACGTCGGAAGTTTAATTTCCTTGTAGGCCGGAGTCGTCTACACCTAAACTTAAACAAATTCGGCCGATTGTTCCTATGAAAGCTATATGATATAATAGTTTAATATTGATAATTTTTTTGTAATAAATATGAGGAACATGACACACATGTTATGTAAATTTGGTTTGGATATCTGTTTGGACAAAAAAGGAAGAATTCATCTTTTCGTGCAAATGCTAAGAAAAGAATATTGTGCATAACTGGTGAGTTTGGCTATAAATATTTGTTAAGCAAAAAAGGTTGTTATACAAGAACTCATATTTTGATTAACTGTTCCTTTGGCAGCTATACGATATAGGATATAGATATACATATAAGATGTTGTTTAGATGTGGGATGCAAACGAACACCTGTATCTGGTGAGTTTTGTCCTAACCAAAGATTGGTAAACAAACAAGTTTTGAAACAAGAACTCATTTTTGAATCGTTCGTTCCAAGGACAGGTAGAAGATATAGTGTTCTAATCCGATCGGCTCCAACATATATATGCTGTCTACGGTAAAAACCGGGATACATGCTAGGTTTCATTAAGACAAACTGAGAGATTAGTTTGCAAAGAAACAAACGGACAAGCGAAGATGGCTATATGACTTGACTAGTGTTACTGATCATGAGGATAATATATACTTTATACTTTAGTACATTGTAAAATTTAGAACAAAATTATAATACCCTCTACAAAAGTGAAAGAACTTGTTCATTCTGTAATATGTAAAACAGTCCACATTATGCATAGAATTTGATACTAGACTAGAATCGAATAAGACGACGGCAGCAAATGTAGAAAGTTCAGCTTTAAATATGTAAGCGGATGCAAACCCGTTTTTAGGTTGCCTAATATCAAGTCCAAGTATTTCTAATTAAAAGAATGCTGATTTAAAGAGACTGTCAAGCGCGTTGCCAAATTATAGGCGCAGTGGCGCAATAAATTGTGTAATTAAACGCAACCGTTTGTGGCAGACTATGGCGAGTATTTAACACTTGCCTCACAGCTTCTGCTGCAGTTAAGCAGTTGAGCATATCATAATTAGATGTGGCATGCAAGCACTAAAAGCCTGGGTTCCAAGGACTAAGTGAGAGGCAAAAATCCAACGAACAAATTTTTATGGGCATACACTTTGCCGCCAATGCAACTGACAGACAGAAAGCAACTGAGAATCGAACGGAGGGAATAGTAAGAGTCACGGAGACAACGATAAAGCAGATTCCTTGACGCAAAGGACCCAAAAGAAATAAGTTAATTTGGCGCGCCAAGTTGTTCAGGTTGCCCTCGAGTCTGGTCTCAGGAAACCAAGGAACTGAGAAATTAGCAGAAAACACGAGCTGACAAAGTGGGTTAAGTAAGCCCGGAAACACTGTGAATGCAACACGCCACTTGGCCAAGTAGTAATGTGGCAACTAGCTCTCGTCACCTCGGCATTGCATTATTAGTTACCACTTGTTTGGATTGTGGCTTTGCTCAGAGGACAACGCAAATGGGTCAATTGCTCAATGTTCGATGCTCGATGTTCAATGTTCAATGTTCAATGTTCAGCTTGCAGGTCGAGGAACCCGTTTCAACTCCACTCAGCCACTGACAACATAAAGTTGCCTCAGCTGAAAGCTGAAAGCAGCGTCTAATGCTCCGTGAAGCTCAGCTGGCGTATGCTCAAAATAAATAGACTGCCAAAAATAACCAAACAGAACGTCAGCTTATTGGACGCGACGCATATAAAATGCCAAAGTTTATGCTTGTCCTGACACGAACATACACAAAGAATCACACACACACACTCGCATATACACTGTAACGGGCCCGAGGATAGAAAGAGTTATGGTCATGCAAAACCAAAAAAATAAAAAATCGAAAGGATAAAAAGATGACCGCTGACAGCGGTGATAACAAATGCACACCAAACAAAGGCTTAGTCTCTGCTTATTACCCGGGGAGACGTGTATTTTGTGGCATATCGGGAAATGTGTATTATTTGCATAGCTATTACATTCAATCTTTACTTTTGGCCAATCTCCCCCAAGAAGTTCTCTTTGCGGCTATTTAATCATAGCTTAGCCACAGTCGCAAGAGAACGCTAATTTTCTGTTCGTTCCCAACAATCTGTTCTGAAACCGCACAAAGAATGATGTTAGGAAAAGTAAAAGATCCATGCGAAAAGTTTGCCTTATGTGGAAAAGAAAATCGATACAAGGTGCTCTACTTCTTCTGACAAAACGTTCCTTTTTGTATCAGCCAACCCATCAATTTATCTAGAATAGGATAAAGTATACCTCAAATAATACTAAGAAAAAAATAATAAACGATCCAAATCTATTCTAATCTATCCATTCATTTTAAAAATAATCCTGTTAAATAATAAGGTCAGTTACCCTAGCGCCAAATGTATTTTGATATTCTTAAGTTCAGGGCTATTTTTGTTCTGTACGAATGCAAACTGAAGCTGAAAGTTGGTTTATATTCCGGTCTAAATATATTGTTATTATTGGATAAAAACCGTGGTGGTCAAGGCAATTATTGCTGTATTAATATTTATGATTTCGAATTCTGACGAACAATTTTTGTTTCCATTTAAAAAACATTTAGTTAAAAAATAAAATGTCAAACTAAGCCCCTCTTCAAATTTGACTTTGACTCTAATCCAGACCGAAATACTTACTTGACGTCAGTGTCAAAGTCGATAAAAACATTTCCAGGCATTTAAGCCGAAGAATAAAGCCACAATAACACACAAAACTATACAAATTTTGTAGAATCGTGTGGCTTCACTATGCATCGAATCAGCATAGCTTAGCATTAGCTGTAGCCAAGTCGCTTCGGTTACAAGTTTCTGGCCAAAACTTAAGCCATACAATTTAATACCGCCTCACGAAAACAAAAACCTAAAAAATGCGGGCAGCATTCTGTGCGCTTATAAATCTTGTGCAACGTTTACTATATATTTTTTATTTTTGCCAATAAAAGTTTTCAATGTTCTGCATTGCTGCTAAAAAGAGAACAAATAGCAGTAGAAACTAGGGGCAGGAACGTTGACTTCTAAGTTTATCTAATGGATGGCAAGCAAATGTTAGGTGTGTGTTTGGGGAGAGAAAGGAGGTCTAAAGTCCTGTGCAGCTGTCGAGTATCGTAAGCGCAGTCTATTCCAAGTTCTGGTTCACATAAACCAAACTGTTCGTTCTGAGTCTCTCAGCTTTTGTTAAGCATTCCTCCAGCGGCTTGTGCTAGGTTCGCTGTGGGAGCTGTGGGGCACGAGGAAAGGGGCACTCGCTTTACGGCTGAGCGCAGCTGCAACTGTCAGGCAAAAAATGAATAAGAAAAATAGAGAAACAATTCGATTTTTATTGCAGAACGACATTTTTATTGCCAGAACAGACAAAAGTCATAATAAGCAGGTTGGGGAGGGTGTGTGTGTGTGGGGAGGGGGTGGTGCTCTACGCAGACAGAATGGAGTAGAAAGTGGAGCTGTAGGACTGGCCCCAAATCCCCGCCCACTTAACATAAATTCTGTCTGGCTTCGCCATAGTCTGCTGGCATTGACTACAAAACCCAAAATCCAACACAATAATTTGCCCAAACGCACAAGACGATTATGGATTATATGAAGTATATGGCGGCGAAACAGAAAGAATCTCCGAATAAAGACTGAATAAAATATGAATGAGCAACTCATATATATTTTGGATTTGCCTACAATTTCTTAATTTGAATTTTAAATACGCTTTTTTTGGGGGCAGTGACAAATTTTTAGCAGCATTCCATCTTTGTAGTTGGCTCATGCTCATGCTGATGCCAAGCATGAATTCCGTTTTTATCGGCAAATGAGCAGACACAATTAAGTGGCGTAGGTTTTGAAGGGTTGAATGGACGATGGCCGCTGCTGAGGGTTGTTGTGGCACTGAGGAGCTGGACAGATGACTAACAACAGCGAGTCACAGTGCTTGCTGGCCCACTAAATGACTTGTTATGGAGAATGTGTGTAAGCTAAAAGCATTTGGTGTCAGGAGTCGTAGTTGGGGATAGGGTCAGGGTATGGGTGAGGGTGAGAGGTAATAGATTTGTCATTTGTGGTGACGCAGCTGCTGTGTAGGGGCATACGGCAGTAGGAGGTAATTCACACTTACAGAACTCGCCGTCATAGTCGATGATTAATAAGTCTAATGCCAACGCTAGATGGCGCAGCGTGTCGCCTATGAACTTTGGAATGAGGTCTGTTTGTAGATAAAAAAGAAGCCTCTTAATTACTTAAATGCTCGCTATTATTAAATATTATAGTATCATTTCTTTACTACGAGTATAATACTCAATATTGCAATAAATATTGATAATTGGGTATTTAAGCCATTCTTGGCTTACCATTTAATTATCTAATCAGACATCTTTGAACTTCTTTAAATCTGACTTGCCATAATAATTGCATTTTGTAAAAACAACACTGCATAATTGTGCAAAACTTTAAAGTATTCCCCTTCAGCCCTCTTGTGGTACGATAGACACCCTAATTGATTCGTTCGTTTCGAGCAAGACTTCTGTTATTTATAATTTAATGGCACTGATTGAAGTCCCTTCGTTTTAAATCCTGGCTTTGTCTAGGCAGCTGTTTTGTCATTTCTACAAATTTGCCGCACAGTAGTGCCTGGGGCGTGGTTGGCTTAATAAGGACGGAGCTAGAGTTGTGACACTTTATTGTGTGCACAAATTGATGACGCTGCTTGGCAATTTGTTAATTCATACTACACAAATGTGCCGCAACATGTACATATGTGTATGAGTAGAAATCTGTCCAACTTCTCTCCCATCCTGACTGCCACCATCGCCAACCCCCTGTCCCCGTATTTTGATCGCTTGCGCTCTCTTGAGTCTTGGCATCCACTTTGGCTGCACATCATCTTTGGGCTTCTTTCACATGCGCCTTCCCGTTTTATTTGTGTTTCTGGTTGTGTTTCTTTGACTTCATGAGCAAACACAAGAGCAGCCCCCTCCCCCCACGCATATGTTTCCACTCCTTCTTGTCATGCCACATTTTCGACGTTTAATTTCGAGTCATGATTCCATTGTTATTTATAGTGAACAGAGCGGCGGCAGCAGCAGCAGCAGCAGCAGCCACTCTAGACAACACTCCATAAAAAGCACAACTAAAGCACCAACGTCTCTGTGCCCCAAACCAAATGGTGGCACGCGATGAGACGCGTCGTCGTTTTGTCTGGGGTAGTTGCTGCTGTTGCCACTTAGCTGCTTGCAGCTTCCGTTGCCGCTTTAAATGCTGGCAATGCCATAGAAATTGTAATTCAATTTAAGCATAGAGCTACATAAAAAATATTAAAACTTTGCAACATAATAGCGCAGTTTGTCATTTGCCTGCCGCCGCTCCAGTTGTTGTTTTTGCTGTTGTAACTTCGCTGTCATCGCAGTCTCCCGAATGATTTTTCCATTAGAGTCAATGTCAATATTTGCTGCATGTTTTGGCAGCTTTGAAATTGAAAATGTGCTTGTTGCAAATTATTCGCGACATGGCTGCTGCTGCTGCTGCTGTTACTGCTGCTGTACAACCACTTCCATCGCCAGCCGCAATGTCTAAGCTTCGTCTCCCGCTTACAACAATTAAGCAAATCTCGCGAACATTGCAGCGTCTGTAATTATGGCAGCTGACTGGTACACGATGCATCCTGTTTATGTTGCTGCCATCAGGAGGGGCACTCGCCGGTCGAGTGTTAGTGTGAGGCAAATGCTGCCTACTTTGTGGCGTCTTTCAAGCTCAGTAAAGCTTTAAAACTTCAATTTACAAAAACATTTAAATTATAGGAATTATAAATGTACCTATTAATATGCATTTAATTGTTAAACTATTTTATTTTATTTATTATTACTAAAGCTATTATTACAAGTTATATGGATTTTAAGTAAGGATTATACCGAATAAGAAGATCGTTGCATACTTTTTACTATAAGAAAGAGGTTTAATTTTGGCTAAAACCACTATCTGGCTTATGATAATTAACGTAATTATATCTGGTACACGCGGAAACAAATATCCCTAGATGAAAAAAATAGCCCTTAGAAAATTTACTTGACTTTATTTCTAAATAGACGAAAAATGTTCTGAAAATTAGAAAGGTTTTTTTTTCTGATTTTCAGACATATATTTGTAATAATCGAAAATATTTCTAAAAAGTAGTAGCTCTGTTTTTAGAAAAAAATCGTCTATAAAATTCAGACTACTTTATTAGAGTTTAGTTGCTGTCTGCCAATTGCTATTGCTTATTATGCTTAAAACTCGAAGGGTTAATAACAATACAATATAAATACAAAATTCTAAACAAAAAAATGTACCCCGGAATTAGAAAAAGAGAAACCCCTATTAAAAAAAAACATCTTCCATTTTGGAAATATACTTTGTGAATAATAAGACACATCCCCGTTGGCACCCAAAGTATGGCAACTTTTTAAAATTCAGGATGATTTTTTTCTGAGTTTTCTTTTGTATTAAAAAATGGTTCTTCCTTTTGTCTGACTTATGATATAAGAAATAATTATCTGTAGGAAATCACCTGGGAAACCATCGATGGTATGCCCTAATCTGGGTTGAGATGCAGCAAGCTTGTTATTTTTGGAGGCCGCAATGGCTCGATCACTTGGGAAACGCAGGAAACTCAGGGAGCTTCAGCTGATACATTTCATCATTGTATTGCACTATATATGGTTGACTTTATAATTATCATGCAGCCGCTGCTTGTTGCATCTTAAGCAATTTGCTTGCAAGCTGAAGCTGACGGCAAGTCACTGGCAAGTTGAACTTAATCAGCTTTGCAGCAAGATAAGGAGTGTGAGTTTGCGGAAGGGGGCAAAAACTTAGCGGCTCCTTTGGCTAGGCAACAAACTAAAACAAAAGTTTAGCTGCTGAAAAAAGTTTTAGAACAGCCCCCAGCCCGTTGCAGTGGACCTCACCCATTTGGGATTAGACTAGCACGAGGAACTTGGTAATATGCTGAATTTAAAGTGCGACCCGTTTGGCCCACGGCAACACGGCTGGCAATGGCAACACTCAGCTGCGCATTTCAGATTTTGCAATTCGAGACTATCTTGTGGATATGGCGGCGTCCTGCGGAAACTCCTCATCGGGAGTATATTTGGTCACACTGAGTTTAGTTGAGTTTTTGTCAAAAGGCAAACAATGTGCCCGGCAAGAGCTGCAGCATCAGGAGAAAGGGGCGGGGCATTATGTCTTGCGGGAAAAGCCATCGCAGCAAGAGCACAAAGCAAAGATGCCGACAATTTCGCGAGAGCAAATATATACATATATTTATTTATATAAGTATATATATATATACATATTTATATATATAAATAAAATGCATGAAAAGTGTACAAGTAACAGCAAAAATAGTTGGAGAGAAGAAAGTTGTGCGACTTTCAATAATTTTCCTTTATACCATTTTCTACCAACTAGACGGCCCTTGGCGGCAACTGCTTTTGACAGTGGGTGGTATGCGCCACAACGTTCTTTTTTATCTCTGTGGTGAAAATGTTATTTTTGCGCTTAAATGGCGCCGACTGCAGCTGCCCGCTGTTCGGTTGAAATTCAAAATTTAGGATCGAGACTTTCACTCACCATCTAACAGTTGCATAACAACAACAACAATCTGAAATACCCAATTCATTGGGATGCGATTGCCTTTGGGGTCTACGCCTTTGCCCGGCCCATTGTTAATTATGCGTTGGGAGGAGTGGGAAACCCCACAGGTTGCACAAAGTTTAGCGTTTGGCTGAACGCCACCTCCTCGTCAAATTGCACTTTGTTTTCCATTTTTTTTGTATTCCAAACTTCTTTTTTTTTAATTTAGCAAAAGGCTTTTGTGCAAATGTTGCCTGGGTGCAGAACAAAAGTGCATTCAAGTGGAAGTGAGAATGGGGGATGTGGGTGCTGGTTGGGGGAGGGGGAGGGGAGAGAGAGTTCAGCAAATGCCTCTATCCATTCAATTGGCCAACAACAAAAAGTGCAAAAAGTTCTCGCTAAAAGTGGCGCCATCTATTGACAAACTTGACTCAAGCAGAATGCAACATTTTTAAAACGTTCAAATGTTTAAGAGATAAGTCTCAGTTTCATGGCAATAATTTAAATGATGTTGTGAGTGCTTTGAACTTGGTTTTAGTCTTTTTCGTTTAAAATCAATTCTTAATCATCAGCGGCTATTGAAGTTAGTCTGAGTCAGCACTGTACAAGCTTAGTTTAGTAGAAACTACTTATAAGCTTCTTCTGGATGGAGCAACAATTTAATATTCTAATAAGATTAAAAACCGGAGTCTTAAGAAATTAGCTGAAAATGTCAATTTCAATAGCGTAAAACAAATCATTTAAAACCGTATTATATTCAATTATTCGCTTGATTAGTTTTAATAGTGATTTGTCAGACGAAATAAGCTTTCCAAAGGAGCTCACAATGATATAGTACTTATAATAATTTATTTATTATTACCTACATGAAACTCTTTATTCCATAAGTAAGCTTGTGTTTGCATGTTATCTTTAAAATACATTTTTCGACTTGATTGAATGATTCTTAAGTGTTGACACAGAATAACCGAAAATCCCATTTAAATATTTATACCCATTCTGGAATCTCAGGCAAACTTTTTAACAATAAGAAATCATGTTTCTTTTTTGTGTTAGAACAAAATCGAATTAGGTTGAAAACACACCTTGGAAAAAACATTTGGAAATCGTTTGGAATATCATTCGCCCTTTTTGTATGTGTGTTAAGCCAAAATTTGGACTGCAAACAGGCAAAGGCGCTGCCAACTTTTTGATCACAATTCATAAACGTGAACAATTCGTTCGATGTCGCTAACCAATTAAGCGTGAAGCAACAATCCCCTCTCCACCACAACAACAACAACAACAACTAACAACCAACAACAATAACAACGTCAGAGCCAAAGACAACTTTATCCAAATGCGCCTTAGAGAAGCTCAACGATGCGTTCGACGTTGGGAAAACTCGTGAAACAGACACGAACACAGAGGCACACACACTAAGACTTGTGAGGAATTAAAAGCATTTTCCCCTCTCATTACTGCGTGTGTTCTTTTTGTTTCATTGCCGGCACTTGGCAAGTTTTTTCATTATCTCTTCTTCTTTTCCTTCTTTGTGTATTCTGCTTACAAATATTCGATTCCTTATAAAATAATACGGCCACAGCTGATAGATCGGGCAGTAATAGAACCTGTTCTAGCTACGTCGTACGCCTTCAACCGATTGCCACAAATGACAGTTGGATAACACTATACCGAACATTTATAAATATTTTGTATTTATATTATTCTTTAAAGTCATTTTTGTTTACACGCAATCACAATGCTTAGTTAAAAATTCCAGAAAAATTGTTGCACGTTTTGTAGCGATATAGAGTTCGATCTAAATTGAGAACGTTTTACATCAAAACTATAATATCTCTCAATTTGAGTTGCAAAAAACTTGACTTTATCAACTTTGAGTAGCTTCAATCAAGCGAGTCAAACTTAATTCTGTTTTAAAATATCGAATAACATTCACAGAATTGTTTACATAGTGAATTTGCAGTTGTTCATTTTAAAGGTTATTACAATTAGATCGGTAAAATAAGTATCACATACTTTTAGTAGATAAGAGATAACGAGAAAACTGTGAGATGCTTTTAAGGAGTCAGTTAAAGGCTAGTTGTGGATACATAAACAATGAACTATTATATTCAAATAACATATGTACATATATACATATATATACACAACTCAGGTATTGCCCATTCTATTATTGGGTTTCAAATTATAAATACTGGTTTTTGCATAGGTATTACATACATTTTGAGCACAGTGTGCGGCTGCCCTGCTCCTTTAAGATAGCTGCCATTTTAATAGGCCTTTGAATACAATTTCCTCGCTGGAAGAGTTTTATATACGCAAGTCTTAATGCGATTTTCGTGAGTTCACTGGAAAAAGGAACACACGAATGAGGAATCATCTTATTAGATCAGAAGTTCATTGCCATGATATGCTGGTCTAAGGGTTGGGGGTTGTTTTCCAATAGAGGCAAAAAAAAAAACACTAGGTTTTATAATAATTCGCGAGTAAAACTTTTTGAGTATAAACCGGTTTGGTGGTGGGCGGAGAAGGGTAGGGCGTTGATCGCGAGTTCTGTTGCTGCTGCTGCGGCAGCTGCTGAGGGTTGTTTTTGGGCAGCCCTTACAAAGTTCTTTGTTATTCGCACCATAAACATAAAAGAAAAACAAAACATTAAATCAAATATTTAAGACATTTAGCAATCACGACAAAAATCACTTTGATAACGCTACAAGAAGCAAGTAGACGACGCGTTCTAAGACAATTCAACAATTGGTACCGTTCGTAAAAACTGAGAGAAGCCGCCGAACGACGTGCACGATTCGAGCAACTCTGAAGCACTGAATCGGCTGCCAGCCAAGTATCAGCCAACAAGCACCAAGTACCAAATGCGAGTGAGAGGGAAATTTGAGTGCGTGGAGGTGGGAAATTAGTAAGTGTGTGTGTGTGTGTGTGCGTGTGTGTGTGTGTGTGTTTCATCCTAGACAGCTGAGAGAGGGAAGTTTTAGCGAAGCGAAGCGAACCATTTGCCATGCGTGTGTGTGTGTGTATTTTATTTTTGGGGTGGCAGGTAATTCATCTTGTAATATATGTCATATATCACACTCTGTGGGTGCACGTATATTTTGTGCACACATATATACAAATATAAATATAAAATAAGCACATATTATAGTACTCTAACACATCTAACACACTAACCGCAACAATAATAATAATAAAGGGGCAAGCTTACAGCAAACATTACCGTTCATTTTGGCCTTAGTGGGTTATCAGTTATCGGCCATTTCGCCAATTATGCGTCTGGTTCTCGTTCGTGGTTCGGCTATACATTTAAAATGGAAATGGAATTTATAGAAATAAAATACGTAATTCAGTAGCAGCCTGCCCCTTGCCCCTGCTTCCCGGTTGAAATGACTCACGCAGGGATGACAAAGCTAACGGTATTGGGCTGCGACTGCTTCTGAACACTGCGTGCTAAAACTCGAAGGCATTTTTATATTTTTATTTTCATAGTCAGGATTGCCAGGATTGACTTCAATTTTGGAATATTAAGAGTTACTTGCTCTAAGCATTTATCAAGTGCTTTCTAAAGTATTTGTATCATATATCTACCACATCACTCAAAACTATACCGAAGCATTGTAAATTGTCAAATATTCATTCATATTTTATTTTATTTCATATACACATATGAAAACATTTCAAAGTATTTCATTGGTCATTTGACTCTCGTTTTCCTGACAAAAAAAAAAGTACTGGGTAGTACCCCATATGAAAACTCAAAGGCACAGGGTCTATCTCGCTGCTAAAATCTTGTATCTTGTATCGGAGTGGCGTCAATGACTTTGCAAGCTTTCGCCAGATGTGTGAGCGGGCTGAGTAACAGACCAAACATAAGTCACTTTGCCATCCTTCCGGCCAGAAGTGCGTGTCATGTGGCATGGAGTGGAGCGTGGCTTAGTTGCATGTCAGTTGTCAGATTATGTGTCGGAACAACACTGAGAACAGCAGCAGCAGCGGCAATAGCATCTTGCCACATCTTACAATTTATCTCTCACGCTACTGCCCAAATTTGGTGCTAGCTCTTCCAGCTGAAGGAAACCCGGCATATTTAATTTAAAAGTATGTACATCCATGTAGCATGTTGCTTGGGTTGTGTGCCACAAGTCCATACCACGAATTTGGAAGCTCTTTCGCTGATTGTATACGGTTGGTGTCAACAATTTCGCTGATTAAAAAACAACAAAGCAGGCAGCTGGCATCATGCAGTGAAAGCAGCCAGTAGAAATGAGAATTGGACGCCATATGAGATGATGCGAAATGACTCAGTTTCACGGTCGTCCTCGACATCCATCAGATCGCCAGCCAGCATGAACATTATTGGCTAGACGCATTCAACAACAACTCTAAAGAAAACAAATAGCAAAAAACTATTAAAACAAAACCCACGAAAATAAATCAATCTTTGGGTTTCCCGAAGACAAAATACCCTTGCACCAATTCTAATCATTTTGATCAGTACCAAAAATCAACCTTTCATTTTCATAAATTAAAGCCATTGTATCATGTGATATATTTCAATATTCAACCTAACTGCAGCAAAGAGCATAATTGTCTATTTCAATTTAGATATCAAAAATTTACCTAATGGGGTCGGATAAATAGGGCATTTCAAAATTATTTTCATTTTACATAAAGAGCAATAGCAGCTAAGCTGAAAGTAATTCAGCTCATTTTGTCTTCGCATTATAGTTATTCACGTATTTACAATTTATGATTTATTTTATTTAGTATGTTAAGGTTGCAACAGTACAAAAGTCACTTGGAAATCAGAACTTTCAGAAATTTGAACAAAATCTAAAGTATTAGCTACAAAACCCACATTCTTGGAAATATAATTAACATGACATGTTTCATATAATATAATTTTAATTATTTATTCATACGAAGTAGAATGTGGATCCTCTCGAAAACTGAAGCACAGGGTATAATAAATTACCACAAACAACAAAAAACCTTCCTCCGTATGAGTGCTTAAGTGAGTAATACGCCCCGAGTAGACTGGCTGGCAGCCAAATTACAACTAGAACTACCCTTAGCATTATTATAACCCTCACCATACCCCTATCCTTATCTTTACGCTTACTTCTGTCTCTCTCAAAAACTCACTCCTCGCCTCCAATAAGTCACTGATTAAAGCACCATTACAAGCATTTGAAGTTTGACCGTTGGAAATCGCAATAAGGCTCTAGCACAAAGCTGGGCACAACAAAGTATCTGCTGTCGCAATGATGTGGCACATCATTCACATTGCGGCAACTGTTGCATAGACCCCGCCGCATGGGGCGCTATTTTTAAATGCATATTAATGTGTGGAGCCAACTCGCACTGCGGCGCGCCAAATGATGTCGTCGACTTGCTGATGAGTTTTAAATAAAGAAATGCAACAGAGCAGTACAACGACAACTGCGAGAGAGTGCCTTAATCGAGGCATTAGCCTGAATAGCAGATACCCTAATACACATGCGTCATTTCTTATACTCTATTAATATTAATTATAATGCATTTATATTTAATAGTACAGCTATTAATACAGCTCTGAAATATGTATATTTTATCTATGTATGACAAAATAGTCATAAAATCTGAGGGTTCTTGTTACTACACCTATCAAGATAAGCTCAAACTGTAAGTCAAATATCGATATTTATCGATATTTTTAAGCTGATTAAGTGATAGAAAAAGAGGCAATGAGCTGGCTGGGCATCAGGTCGACTGAGGATGATCAATCCACATATATATTTGTACAATGTATACAATATATGTAATACATAAAATGAGTATTATATACATGAGCACAATATGATGTTATCCTTTTATTTTTAGTTACTTTCTAATGGACACAGGGTATTGTAAAAAGACCACTTAAGTCGAGAAAAATCCAACGCATAAAACGCATTACATCTTTCAAATGTGCAACGGCAACGGCAACGTCGACCCCGAGGGCCAACTTTGAGTGGGCGGGCGGCGGCCGCTGCTGTTGCTGCTTCTGCGGAGGCGGCTTCAAGCGAAAGTGGCGCCGTCGCCGTCGACGTCAGCATCAACGTCAACGTCATCGTCTGCGCTGCAGTCTGATGACGGATGCATGCATCATTAATTCAACTGAAGCAGCGCGCACAAACAACAGCAACAGCAACAAAATGAGGCAAACGCCAACGCGCTTTTGCTTCTTCATTCTGTGAAGTTTTATGCACAATCATTGTGAAAAACGGGCTATAAAGGCAAAATGGAAAATGGTTTACCCGATTGGTCCAATACGACGCATAGATGCGCTTAACGTAAGAAATCTATAAAAACCAGCAGCGATATCAGAAATGCTACATGGTGCAAAGTTGAAGGAGTATCCCTATATGTTGGGAAACCACAAATGTGGTAGTCTATGCCTACTTACAGCTGAGCAGTGGCAGGTGAAATTCTGTCTCGATTCCTGAATAATGCTTGACGATGGTTATTAAATCGACGTCACTTTTTGAAATCGCAAGAAATCGTTGAGCACTTATATCAAATATATCAAAGTAGACATTTATTTACATTTTTGAATAATGAATTTATAAAATTTATTTTTGTTATTAATGTGGACTAAAAACAGATGAGAAACTTAACCATTATTTTTTAAATATAAAATGTATTTAATTTTATTTAAAATGAAAGCAATAAATTAAATAATATAAAATTGATAAATGATAAATATAAATGAAAGATTAAACATTTTTTATAATAAATCTGGGGGCTTTGAATGTAAAGTAAGTAAAATGTTCATTGTTCAAAATTGACTGCAAAACATTGAGAAAACCCAGATTAAATCCAATAGGGTAAAAAATCGTTAAGCATTAGTAGCTCTAATAATATTATTATTATTAAGTATTTTATTCAATCTATTTTTGATAATGCCAATTTGAACTCAGTTCGATAAATTTGGCTTAGATCATATCT
Organism: Drosophila cyrtoloma; assembly: GCA_035042485.1. NCBI lineage: Eukaryota > Metazoa > Arthropoda > Insecta > Diptera > Drosophilidae > Drosophila > Drosophila cyrtoloma. The sequence goes on from JAWNLH010000780.1 coordinate 434,860, forward strand.
AAGCCCGGTTTGAATAGGCTGGCAAAAAGCATTAGTAAATGAAATCAGCGTTTGGCCCACATCTGAGGTATGGTATAACTTGCAACTGCAACTGCATCTGCAACTGTTTGTTTTGTTTCCAATCCAATTCAACCAACTTGGCGCTTTGTTTGCGCAGATATAAATGGCCACTGTGCTCGAGTTGATTAGTGTTTGAGGAACGAGAATGCGATGAGAGATAAGCGAATTGTGGATGGAGCATAATGTGGCGCATACATATAAGCCATACATAAGTGATCTGGCATTGCCCTAGGATGGCACGTGCCCCAGCAGCGAAAGCAACGCGAATGTTGCCGCATCAATCGTCAATTCGTTGGGCAGAGCGCGGTGGCAAGAGCCTCATGCAACACACACGTAGCACGTTAATTGATTTTGCAGTTTTGTGGCTGATGAACTGGTTGCATGTATATAAAAGGGGCAACAACACACAATAAACACAACAAACTGCAACAAAGCGATGACGACGCACAGATAAGTGGCTAAATAATTGAAAAGTCCCATTAAAAGATTGACCCAATTCGCCACCCCCATCCCCATCCCGGAAGGGTTAAAAGTTCAAATACGAAGTGCGAAATTTTTAATTGAATTCTGTTTACCAGCAGCTGGGGACTGAAGCACTGGAGAAGACTGAAGCGGACGGTGGGATGGTGAGCGCCATAAATTATGCGAAGAGTTTCTGGGTAATTTTGAAACGCTAGATAAATTTAATTTTATTCTTTTTTTTAGTGTTATGAATTAATTTCAGATGATGGTGGGGTGGGGGTTTGGATTGGGTGAGCTGGTCCCTCTAATTTTAGCCAACTAACATGCGCGAAGCGTAAAATTAAAATAAATTTGTTATGCGGCTGCCATGGGCTCGTTGCAGCTTGCTGATCCGTTCGTGCAATGCAGTGGCAGCCAGGTGGGCGTTCCAATTAGACAGCCCGATCGAATACAACACAAAATTGAAATGAGTATTTCAAAAATCATTTAGAATTGGGATCTCAGCCAATTATAGCCCATCTAAAGTGACACCATTTGTTTTAGTAGCAATATAGTACCCAGATTCTATAAAATAACACCTATCTCAGGCATGATTGAGATTTATTAAACGCCACTGCGTGATATAAGGCAAATCAAACATATAACACAAACAACTGTAGACATCAAATTTAGAATAAAAGCTCTTGTTAACGAAACGCAGATTAAAGTAAAAATTGTTCTGGAATACATACGGATATTAGAACCTTTCATAAAGGTTAAGACTTTAAGATATTTTTGACGGTCATATTACATGTGCATATGTAAATACCTACAGTGTCTCACAGCTCAGTTCAGACAGTGTCTAGCAAAATTTTTAATTGCCTGCCATAAACTAATTATACATTATTTTTCAAAAATTCCAAAGACCGATGGCAAGTACATATATTAACCACCTAAATGATTATATGACCCCCATATACTGGGGTTTCCCCACCTGCTAGGTCGGGTTATGTAAAAAAGTACCTTAATTTATGGTCACCGCTTTTTTCAGACAGTGGCATTATGGACACCTGGGTGCCATAAAACCCGGATTTTTTAGGTCAGGTTGATTATTTTCGGTAAAAATAGACCAATCCTTCGTAGTCAGTATAGTTATATCCTGCATCTCGGGTGCAACCATCCAAAAAGGACTATTGGCAAACGGACTACCATTGAACAACGGAATCTCATCCTGGAACACTTCAAGATCGGATATTCACATCGCCAAATAGCTGAAATGGTCAATTTTAACAGGTCAACTGTATACAGCATAATTCGTCGCTTCATTAACGAAAATCGGACAGAAGACAAGGGCAGAATGGCACCAAACAAGATTTTCACCGAACAGGAGGAGCGGAGGATCATCAGGAAAATAAGGGAAAATCCTAAGCTATCGGCTCCAAAACTGACTCAACAGGTGCAGGATGAAATGGGGAAAAAGTGCAGTGTAGAAAGTGTGCGCCGGGTTCTGCGCAACCATGACTTTAATGCCCGAGTACCACGGAAGAAGCCCTTTATAAGTACAAAAAATAAAGGGACTAGGATGACGTTCGCCAAAACCCACTTGGACAAGGATGTGGAGTTCTGGAACACATTCATATTTGAAGATGAGTCCAAATTCAACATTTTTGGCTCGGACGGACTGAATTATGTGTGGCGACAGTCCAATACTGAGCTGAATCCCAAAAACCTAAAGTCAACAGTCAAGCACGGCGGAGGAAGTGTCATGTTATGGGCATCTATCTCGGCGGCCGGCTGCGGAAATTTGGTGTGTATTGAAACAACAACGGACAGGAATGTGTACCTTAGTATATTAAAGGATAATTTACTCCAAAGTGCCGAGAAGCTAGGAATCCAACGTACTTTCCGGTTCTACCAGGACAACGACCAGGACAACAACCAAGCATAAGTCCGGATTAGTACAGTCCTGGCTTATCTGGAACTGCCCCCACATGATAATTCCACCCGCCCAGTCACCAGATGTAAATGTTATTTAAAATTTGTGGGCTCTGCTGGAAAATAACATCCGGAATCACAGATCCGATCTCAAAAATGCTTTGCTGGATGAGTGGAGCAAAATCAGTCCAGAAACTACCCGGAAGCTGGTATCTTCCATGAATAATATGTTAAGGGAAGTTATTAAGGCTAAAGGATATCATACTAAGTATTAACATCCTTATTTAAGTTTTTATACGCCTAATATGTTACTTTTCTAAGACATGCTTTGACATGTATTTTGGATATGTTTTCAGTTTTTGACTAATTTTAATTAATTAATTAATATTTTAATAAAAACTAAAGTTTATTTTTCAAATGTGATATACCATGAAACAAATTGGCATTTAAACATGTTGCATTTGTTTCTTTGTTTATACTTTATAGCACTTTACAATTTTTGGTAGACACTGTCTGAACTGAGCTGTGAGACACTGTATGTATAATAAGTCGAGAATTCCTGAGAGCTGAAGCTAGATGGAAGCAGTAGTTTTAACAGACTTACCTTTTTTCTATAGTTATCCATTCATAAAAATGGTTCGATGAACTGGTCTTAAAGTTAAAGTTGCTATCGTTATCGTTATCGTTATCGTTGTAATTATCGTTGTTGGTATCGTCTTATGTTAATGTTGTCAGTTGTTTGCCAAAGCAGGTGGGCGGAGAAAGATTTGGCTCATTTGTCTGTGTGCAGCTAGTGGAGCTGCCGCAGCTCCCATTTTCTTTGTTTGTGGCGGCAGCAAACGCAGCAGCGGCGACGCTTGGCAGCCGCGCGGCGACAAAGCAACATTTTATGACACTGCCTCAGTCATGGGTTAATAACAAATTCACTTCAGTTGTGGCTGTTATTGTTGCTGTTGTTGTTATTGTAGCGGCTTTTGCGTCTGGCAATGCCCCCAAAAGCGTGGCCCGCCGCTGGCAATGCTGAGAGCAACAGCAGCCAGCGTGCTAGCGAGGCAGCGATAGAAAGAAAGCTGTTCTTTGAGCTGTCCTGTTTGTTGTTGTTTGTTGTTGTTGTTGCTGCTGCTGTTGTTAATTTGCCCAATTTGTATATTCACGTATACATGTACATATGTGTGTAAGTATGTATTTTAATGCAGTCGTTGCTTTTGTGTTGTAAATGGACGTTTCCTATTGTGTGTCGGTTTTGATATGTTTGTTTTGCTATGTTTTTGTTGTAGTTTTCTCTCTCTTCCCCTATTATTTGTTGCTAACTGCTAACAATTGGCTTTATTTGTTAACGCATAATTCACGCACACACATAAACACACACACGCAAGCGTATTTTTTTTTGTCTCCTTTGCTGTGCGTTGTTTTCTTCCATTGCCGTTTTGCTTATTTGCTTTTGCTTTGTGGCTCGCCAGTCAGCTGTCTGCCATCGACATGTGCGCGCTCTCGCACTGCTCTCTCGCTGCTGCTCTCTGGTATTCTCTCTCTCTCTCTCTAGCTTCGCGTAGGGTGGCACTCACACATTTACTCACACACATGCACACGCAGGCACATGCACGTTGTAACTGTAAATGGCTGATTTGTGTGTGTTTTTAGGTTGTGTATATTTTTGCGCAATATAATGCGAAATTTGGCCTATACTTTACTACGATAGGCACTTTTGGCTGTCAGCAACAACAACACACATACATACATAACACACGCACGCACGCATACAAACAAACACGTTGAAGCTACTGGAATTTTCGATTTAAATAGTTCTTGAGCATTTTGGGCAACAAACCAAACTTAACAAATTCAACGTTTTTGTTGTTTTTCTTGTGCTCAGTTTTAGGTTTGTTTCTTGTTTTTTGTTTGTTGAACACTTGTGTATTTAATGCGTGTGCCGATTTGGGGCCACCCCTCGCGCCTTTCACTATGCACTGAATATTTAACTTCTTTCTTTTTGCTTTTTACTGTGATTTCTTTGAGCTTGCAACACTCGCAACACTGCGCCGAGCGTCGTCGTTGTTTATTGTTGTTTTTGCTACTGCTTGCTGCTTCTTTTGCTTTCGCTTTTGCTGCGTTTGACATGCAGTTAGCTTGTTGTTTTGTAGTTTTTGGCTGCAGCAACTTTTGGCCGAAATGGTGGTCGAAAATTGTTTAAACAAATTGAAACGCAAAAATAAAAGGCAGCCCGAGCAGCAGCCTGTGTCGGAGCAGCTACAAGTCTTCTTTTGCACAACTATTGCGCTGTGCTCTTTGTTACGCTGGCTTATCGCCCGCTTGCTTTGCCTTCCTTTCCTCTTTCCTCTCATTTGTCGTTCCATTTCTCGTTCTCTCAGTCAGTCAGTAGTCAATCGGTTTTTTTTTCGGTGGTTGTTTCACATTTTAGGCTTTCTTTTGGTTCTTAGCGACGCTTTCTCTCCTCTCCTCGCGCCGTCTGCTTTAAGAGCTTATCCTTTGCTCAGGATGTGCGCACAGCTGTCAACTACATAAAAAGCTGCAGCTGGGCATAAGACTACTCTCTGGCTTGCAGTCGCTTGCTCAACAAACGCACTCTTAAAAATCCATTCCACGCACTCACTCCTCTCTCTCTCTCTCTCTATCTGGCTCTCTCTTTCTCTCTCGCTGTCTTGCTCTCTCGGACAGCTGCTGTTGTCTGTCATCGAGCTTGAGGCGAAGCAACCCCCGAAAACAGCGCTTACAGTTTGAGCGCCACTGCGTTGCCGCTCAAGGTTTGATATGCATTCTGCCAGCTGTTTGTTTTGTTGTTTGTCATTTGTATTTTGGCACTCACGCACGCACGCAAGCAAGCACGCACGCGCGCCTTTTTCATTGTGTTTTGGTTGGCTTGCAACGCCGGCGTTTTGCAACACAGCGCAATGCGTCCCATGTGTGACTTTGCGAATGCAACACAAATCGCATCAACTTAGTGCATTTTAAAGCCTACAAGCAACAAACAGCCATCCCCGCCCCTTCCGACAACACACGCCGGCAATAGCAAGCTACCGCACTTCCACCTTGTCCTCTGAGCAAACAGGTAGTTGAAAAATATTATGGATTTTGATAAGGGAACGACCCTTAGGCTTATGACTGAGAAAATGTTGTTAAAGACAAAATCGGATATGGAATTAACTTAGAAGTGTAAGAACAATTATAAAAAATTGGAAAAGAATCAAGGCATTTATGTTATGGACTTCTGATCAGCGCTATTGTCCTGTTAGCAGTATCCAATAAATTAGATTCTTATACTGCAATCAACAATAATTAAATTAGTTCAATGCATCGCAAACTAAATTGATTAATGACCAAAACACAGCTCAAACTGTAAGAATTATGATTTAAAAAAAAACATATTGTTTTTTAGTTAGGTAGAAGACGTATTTTGACAATTCCACGAACTAATTTAAGTAAATTTCCTCATGAAAACAAAATAAAGACAATTTTGAAAACTATAAAATATAGAAAGAAAATAAACAAAAAAAAGGAAATGTTCACACCTATTTGATATTCCATGAGTGCATTTTGATGAGTAATCCTTTTGGTCCTTGTACAGATACATGCAAAGGAAAGACTCGCTCACTGCTCGTGTCGTTTAAGCCTTGGCTTTAGCTTTGGCTAATAGCTTATGGTGAGTGATGCATATGATAATAATTGGGGCACGCTTTCTGGTATCTGTTGAAAGCCACAAAGAAACCCAAGGAAGGGTTGCCAGCAAGGTTAACAGAGCGAATCCCCTTATGGCTTATGGCTCCCCTCGCCTCCCCCTCTAGGTAGACACACACACACCCGTGTGCTGGCAGGCTTAAGAATATCAACACAGCGAGTCATAGTTTGTCGTATGAGGCGACTGATATGACACGGGGATGGCACTACAGGCGGAAAGTCCTTGATCGCCATTAACATGGCAATGACCAAGTCGATTCTTGTCCTGAGTGGTGTAAGCAGCTCGTGACCTCCGGCAGTAGGTCAGGTATCCCCCCGATAGCCGTTACGCATCCGCTAAGCGGCAAATCAATACGAGAAGGCGACTAAGACAGAGTCCAGTTATGTAATGGGATACAAATTCTGGAACCCCCTCTCTGAATATGTTGAAACCTGGGCTGACGGTAGCAGTATTCTAGCATCTCAGTAAGCGTTCTGAAATCTCGCTGGAATGACTGATAGGGTAATGCTTCTACCGCCTCCGTCCCGTTAAAACTTGGCAAATCTCCAAGCACGCTTTCTGGTACGTCGTCATTAACTTTTGTCAGTACAGGTTCAGATGTTATATTTTTGATTAAAGCGAATCTCATCGAAACATCTGACCCCATAAGGGCGGGTGTCCACCCTCGCATGGCCTCCCTGCATGCAAAGATAACCATGGGATTATTACGTATCTGTACAGCGACCAGAAATAAAGACTTGGAGAGTAACACTAATATAAATTTACAAACACAAACAATGACGGTGGCGACGCGTTCGCAAAGAGTGGATGTTGAGATCTCCAGTATGTGTGGCAGCGCCGCCGCCACCTGGATAAACCAACGGATAAAGAAATAAACCTGGCGAAGCAGCATAGCATAGCGCTATGCGACCTCGGCCAAGAAATTACGAAGCTGGTGGAGATGCTAGAGGATGACAAACGGCGCACCATACACCAACCGATGCGGAAGTGCATCGAGAGCATCAACGCTTTGTACGAGCTGGTAGCCATGCAGCTCCATGATGATGGAGCCAAGGCTGTAATTAGGACACACCAGTCCTTGCAAACAGGGGGGACGTCTTAGATCGGCGGTGAAAGTTAAAAGGAAACAGCGTGCAGGAATAAACACACTCCACAGTCTTCAGGGAGAATGCGCGCCCAAAAGTGAGGCTGGTTATGCTGAGATACGCAAGGTAAAAGCAGACGACAAGGATAAGGAGAAACCAAAAGGGTGAACTACTGCTGCAACTGGATAAGCCAGCCTTGTGGGTGATACTCTGGGTGAGCAAGGGGAGGTTCGGTCTCTCGCTCAGCATGTGACGATCGGATCCAGGGATCTGGATAAGATCACGATGAAGGGGGATATTCGCGACACGCTGCGAAAACAATTTGACTTGGAGATATCCCTGGACGATGTCAATCTGCGTAAGACGTACGGGCAGACCCAAACAGCTTCGATTAAGCTACCAGCAGATAGCGCAAAGAAAGCGTTGTCTGCAAGGGGAAAAACACGGATACTAAGCACATCGTCGGCAGCGGCAAATGTCCCATGTTGAATCTCAGCCATTGCGGGACAGTTCAGACCCTGCAAAAACAGTCGGTGATAGAAACACAAACACTGGAAGTGGCTGGGCGGAAAACAAGTGTGGAAAAGCAGCTTACTGGCCCAAACACCACCGAAAGAGACTAGCACAGGCCACGAAGGGTTTGTCCGGGCGAAAATCAACGGTATAACCTTTTACAGTTGTTGCGCCCCACCCAGATGCTGGAGGAAGCCTCGGAGGATACTCTCGGCAGATCCCTCTTAGTAATTGCTGGGGATTTCCATGCCTGCGCAGAAGAATGGTGAAGCAGAGAGACGAATGCCAGAGAAACCAGTCTGTTGGAAGAGTTTGCATCGATCGATGTAAACCTTGCAAATGACTGGAGGCGGCTCACCTATCGTAAGGCTGGCAGATGCCGTACGAACTCTGCCAGTTGGGTGGAAGCGTTCAAATCGGCGAACTCGTCGCGCAACAGGAGAGCTCTTTACGTAATTCGAGTACTACCGTATCTGTCTAGCACTGTATTCAACTACCTATCCGACCGGATGTTGGAGTATGATACAGAAGACGGTCCAAGAAGCTACGAGGTCACAGCAGAAGATCCACAGGGTTCGGTTCTAGGCCCACTGTTGTGGAACATAATGTACGATGAGGTACTTAGGCTCCAACTTAGGCAGGTTGCCTTATAAGCTTTGCTTTCGGCGTGGCCAACGAGCACAAGGTGGCAGAGACGGTAGCGAACGCGGCAATAAAAATTGTGGCATGTTGGATGCAGGTTGCGAGCTTGGAACTTGCAGGCCATAATACAAGGCTGTACTCCTTACAAGCCGTAAAGTAATGGAGTACATACATGTGCAAGTCAATAACGACGTAGTCAAATCCAAGGAAAAAAATACCAAAATACCTGGGCGTCATGCTGGACAATAGCCCTGCTTCCGGCCCCACATCGAGTAAGTCAGCCAGAGAGCCAAATTGCAAGGTGCCCTCTCGCGTATGCTGCCCAATATTTGGGGCCATAAGCCAGGGAGACGCCTATTGCTCGCGAGAGTGGTAGCCTCCATCCTGCTGTACGCGGTGCAGTGTCCAATAAAAAAGGACTGCGAAAGAAGCTCTAGCGAAGCAAATGACGGAGATTCGCACTAGGGAGACAGCAGAGGGGGACGCTATCACAATGGTGACCATCCGAAGGACAGCGAGAGCAGCGACGATGGATCCCTGGCTTGATAGATGGAGTGCAACGAGGAATGGAAGATGGACACATCGGCTAATCCCCAACCTAGAGGAGTGGATAGGGAGGAATATATGTGAAGAATACTATCATCTTTCTCAGTTTTTTATAGGTCACGGCGGTTACAGGAGCTATCAACACAGGTTCAGGCACGAGGACACCCCTGCCTGAACATCCTGCCTGAAGATCAGGAACATGTGCTCTACCATTTCTCAAGGTATATGGGGCTACTACCTCAGGGCCCCCACCTAAGACATTAGTCCAGCACAGGATGGAATCTCCGCCACACTGGGGAGAAGTCCGCCAGCTCACCATAGGCATACAGAAGGCTCTGAGATTATGCGAAACTGAGCGGCGGAGAGTGCCTAATTAGGCAACCCATCTCGGAAGTAACATGCAGTTAGCCCGGGCCTTCTGTATCTCCAGGAGATTCTCACCTCCAATGCGTAACCAAAAACAAATTAAAAACACACACAGAATTCAATTTGTCACAGTGGTTGGCAATACTAACGGTTAAGCAGTACCTAAAGCTAAAGCTAAAGCTAAAGCTAAAGCTGTTGGACTCCCAACGATAGCCGCCAACTCCAGCTGCAGACGAGATGCAGAGATAAAGCTGCCTGCAAGTTGGAAAATATTTGTATTACGCCTGCTCTTTGTATGGGGTGTTTGGAACGGAAACGGATACGGGGCCAGGGGTATGGCTACGTTTTACCGTACGGTTACGGGTACGGATACGGTTGAGAGTTGGAGTTGGTAGCTGTTCCCCGTTGCGTAGGTAAAGCCAAAATCCCCATGGGACTTGTTAATGCAAACAATGCGCATTTGATATTGAAAACGCGTGTAAAACGTATTGGATGAATTTAGTGGCTAGGTGGCTGGGTGCTTGGGTGGTTGTGTGATAGAGCCACCCATTGTGTGGCTGTCGCATTCGGGGTAGTTTTTATAGGGCTCTGGATTCTGTGAGCATGTTTGTGTGTGTGTGTGTGTGGGGGGGAGGGGTTCGACATGCTTGCCAAAAGCCCAGCATCACTTGCAACCACACGAATTTTACTGAAGACAGTGGGCAGAGAGGGAAAAGCTGTCTATTTTGGGGTTGTGTGTGTGCGGGGAAGGGGGGTGTAGTGGGGGTAGCGGACACCGTACGCTGCGTTGCATTAATGCGAATTTCCGGGCTCTGGAGCGGAAGTCGATTTATGCAAGTGCTGGCGACGTTTCTGGGGACAGTTGGTGACAACATTGTCGCTGTTGTTGTTGTTGTTGCTGTTGCCCTTGTTGTCCTTGTTTGTCCGCAAAAGCCGGTATTGTTTGTGCTTGGCTCGTTCGTCGCTTGTTTGCCCGCATGTGCCAAAAGTTTTGGTGTCTGGCAAAAAAAAAAACGAAGTCATCCCAAAAACCCCAGCCTCAAGGAAGTATGCGAAAATGCTAAAAATAAACACGAGTCTAAAGTTACAGACGAAAGCGTTTGTAACCGGACTGCGCAATGCACTGTTCCCGGCGTAAAAAGAGTTTTAACTTGAGAAACAGATAATTTGAACTATAGCTTTAAGTACTTTTTGACTTGAGAAACAGACAAATTCAACTGCAGCCTTAAAGGTATTTATTGACTTGACAAACAAAGCAAGCAAAAATTCAACTGCACCTTTAAGCATATTTTGCCTTGAGAAAAGAGAAGAAAAATTCAACGGCAGCTTTATGGATATTTTGAAAGAGCAAAAATTCAACAGTTGCGGCAAAGATGTGGAAAACAGTTGAGAAATTACGAAATTGCACTAGAGAGTTGCATAAAATCGGTATGCCCAATTTGCACAGTCTGAGCATGGGGCATACAAAACTGTTGGGAGTGTGGCATTATTGCCATGTTGTCATGTAAATGCCGCACGCGCTTAAATGCTTTAACTGGCTTCTAATGAGGCGCCCCCTGCCCGAGGCAGGCGCGGCTCGTGATATCTGCCGTCGTCTGGCTGGCTAGCTGGCTAGCTGGCTGAGGATGCTACCCTTGTTTTAATATCCTGTATGTCCTCTCTGTGGTTAGAAGTTGGGACTGTTGCTCTGTCAGTAGTCATTTAACGACTTACCTTATCTTCAGCTTCCTCAGCGCGTTCTTCCGCTTCGATGACGCGTTGTTCGAGCTCCGTTAGCTGCAAGTACAACAAAATTGAAGGGTGTATAAGTAAATGTGTAACAGAACAAGAGAGAGAGAGAGATAGAGAGAGAGAGAGAGAGAGAGAGACAGAGAGAGGTTCAGATTTTGATGTTACTTAAATGGAGGAAATGATGTGCAAATAATCGAGTAGCCAAGTTTATCAGCACATGCCACATAAATTTAATGGGTCAGATGACGTTCATTTATATGTTTTTGCTCTTGAATATACAGTCTCAGATTTGACAGCAGCCAAAATAAATACAATTACAATTCAAGTTAACGGCTTGTCTTTGATTAACACAAAGACTAACAGCAAATTTTCGCAACTAAATAATTTTTGTTTGCGGCACAGAATCAATTTGAATTTGTGTTTCACTCAAAGTGAAGTTGGCAAGTTATTAAAATATTTATATTTTTTTATAGGCAGCAGTTTGTAATCAAATTGTTAAAGTATACATTCAGTAACAGCCGGAAGTTATTGAATTATTTCATATTTTACTGTTGGTGAATAGTATTTCACAAGGATAAAAACTTTGCAAGCAGCTAGTGCTTGTCATACATCCAAGAACAATTATAAAACGTATTGTTGATAAACAAAATAAGAACATTAAGCACTATTAGCCAGGTTACGTGAAGCAAATGATCATATTTTTCTTTGTTGCTGGTAATCATCGGCTTAAAGATTTTTGATTGCAATCACAGCTCCGCTAGGTTAAGGGAACTGTTAACATTCAAATCTTACGCCTAGCACTTGGCAAATGTTTAGTGGCAGTTTTAAAGCTGTTGTGGAACACACTTAATTTGATTTAGTTTCACAAATTTCTGTCTAACTCCATTGGAGAAGCTTTTGCATGCATTAAACTTAGTTGTAAAGTACACAGCGCAACGGAGACACACACCAAAAAAATCCCTGTATTTGGTGAGTGGTGAGATTTGAAAAGCTTTGACCACAGCAAGTGTGTTGAGTTGCGCTCGACAGGTGACAGGTGGCGCCACTGGTGCTGTCCCTTCACTCTTATCTCATGCAGCATCCACATCACTTACTGAGTCCCACTCCCACTCCCACACCCACTCACTCATTCAATCACTCAGTCAGTCAGTCAGTCAGTCAGTCAGTGAATTAATCAATCAATCATAGCAAACGATGACAAACGATTTGCGGTTAGTAAGGATAACAGAGCATGTGCTGCTTGGCAACTCGAACTTTATAGCTTGGACGACGGCGCCAAAATGTCTGTCGAAATTGGCAACACACAAACAACAATACACATTATATATTATATAACACTGGCCATTTATTTTTTTTGTTTTCTTGTTATTTGTTTTTGGCTGCCACACCTTGCTGCACGCCATTGCCACCACTTGAGGCAGCCGCAGGCAAGGCAACGTGGTAGGGGGTAGGCGGGGAGGCACTTGTCAAAGCAGGTCGAGGAGTTTAGTGTGCTTGGGGTCAGGTCACGTGGCTTTGACTAGGCGGAAATGCTAATCTCGCACTTTTAACTGCTCAATGGTTTGCCATTAACACAGGCCCATAATGGATATAACGGATATAACGGATATAAAGGATATATAGGAGGCAGGCAACCACCTCGCTCCACTTCGTGGGTGTGTTATGCAATGGAGCACTCTTGGAATGCCATCAATTAATCACAAGAGTGGCCCGCGAGACGAACAACCATCGACGTTCAAGTTAAAGACCTGGTTCCGTATTAGGCATTCTATCCAGCACCACCCAACCGCCCAACTCAACCACCCACCTGTGGGAGGAGGCAACCCACGATTTGAATGCTTTGAGTGCATTAATTTGCGCTTTTTATGGCATTTAAGTGGCCATTCAGAGCGTGAGTGAGTTTTAAGAAGCGGCTTCCATTGATTGATGGCTGCCAGAAATATTAACGCCGATGAACGCCGAAATATGGCATTAGCATGCCGGAAATGATTAAGATTGAGATATAGATAGAGAGAGAGAGAGAGAGGCAGAGATAGAGAGAGAAAGAGAGAGAGAGAGAGACAGAGAGCGAGAGAGAGAGGTGCTAAAATGGGGCTGGGTTCGATTTGAGTGCGGTTCAAGGGCTGCTTGAGAAACGTTATCGTCTCCATTAAAATGATGGCAAAATGTGAATTTAATGGCTGTTTAAGCCAACTAATGTCCATAAGTCGATAATGATTAAGATCATCATTCTAATGGCAAGCAGTTAATGAGGCATTGTGAGACAAGCAACAAAAGTGTTGAAAATACGTAACAGATCAATACACCATTCCGATAACGTATTACTTACTAATGTTAACAACCGATAATAATCGATACCCCAACTACCACCTCTATATACAAGAAACATTGAATTCTTCTTTGTCTAACAGCCAAAGCCAAAACCAACAGGCATTAAGTAAAAGCAGAATGCAACTAAGGTTATCTCGAAGAGCCTCGCTTAAGATGGAGTGAAATTCTCATTGGACTTGCAGAATTTGTGTTGCATATTTTGTGAACACGGTGCAGCTGTTATCCGAGATTGCATTGCGCTGCAAGAGAAAATATATGTTATTTTACTCTTGGCAAGTTTGCCCAAATCATATGAAAAACTGGTTGCCGCATTGGAATCACGGGATGAATTACCACAGTTTACCACTTTGAAGGAACAAGTCATCGAAGAATGCGATAGACGCAAGAATGAAGAACAAATTGAGGACCTGCACGCCAATAATGCACTCCACACTACGCAAACAGTGAACGATTACTCGACAACTCAGCGTGGTGCTTGGATAGAGGCGCCACAGCTCATCTGTGTGCAAATCGAAAATTGTTGAATTCGCTTGAGCAATTCACTGACACAGTCACACTTGCTGGTGGAAAGTCACTAGAATGAGTTCTCATGATTAAATCGAAATCGTCAACAGCGAAACTTACAAACGTTCTTTGTGTACCCCAATTACAATAACTCTATTTCGGTGAGCAGAGGAATCCGATAAAGCGCTGATCATTGCAAATCATAGAAGCAATTTGTTTCTGTGTGAAATAACAAAAACAATAAATGCAGTGTTCCTAAGTGGAAACGGCAAAAGAGGCAGTGAGGACATTATAACATGGCATGAGAGATATGGTCATCTCAGCATGCAAAGCCTCACATAATTAAATAATATGAAATTGGTACGGTCAGCAAGAGTGAGGATGTGCTAAGCCTCATACATAGTGATGTTTGCGGCCCTGTAAACATGTGTTCAAACGGAGGATCACGTTACTTCGTTGCATTGATTGACGATAAGACGCGATATGTTCACGTATATTTTATCAAAAGTAAGTCAGAAGTTCTAAGAACGATAAGAACAAGGTGGAATGCCAAAATGTCAAATGGATCAAAGTACTTCGCAGTGACAATGGCAGAGAATATGTAAACAACGAGTTTGACATATATCTTAAATAAAATGGAATCGTCCCCAGCAAAATGGAGTTGGCGCGATGTATGCTGCTAGACGCCAAACTTAAATAAAAGTTTCTGGGAGAAGCTGTTCACACAGCTTATCTACGTAATACTTGAGTACGCCTTCAGTTGGTCACCTTCTTACATTTGGGTGCTTGGCGATTGCGTTGGACAAGACACAGGATCGGAAATTCAGACCGAAGGCTATAGAATATATACTGGTTGAATATGCAGATCAAGCTAAAGCTTATCGAATGTACAACAGCGCCAGTGGCAAAATTATCGTAAGCCGTGATGTATACTTTGCTGAGTCAACAGGAGTCAACAGCTGGTAGATAAATATACAATATGTGCGAGAAGTTTGTAGTAAGCTTGTGATTCAGCTGGAATATTGTCCAACGAGTCAAATGATAGCAGATATCTTAACTAAGAATTTGAGCAAGTCCAAACATGAAAATTGCAATAAGTTGGTTTCAAATTAATTGTCAATGATATCTATTGAGGGGGAGTGTTGAAAATATGCAACAGATCAGATCCCAACAAGTAGAGTATATATATTCTTGATCAATATCTGTAGTCCGTCCGTTTTGAAGCTATCTTGATGAAACTTGGCTCTATGGCCGTCAATTTACTGCAGGCAGTTTGAACTGGAAGGATCGGGTCACTATATCATATAGTCTTCATAGCGACACAATCGATTTCAGAAAATAGTTTGTTATATATATATGTAAGTATACGATATCATTTTCAGGTATTCCTAAACTTACTCTCTTTTTATATACGGTAATATGCAAAATGCACAGAAATGAATAAATTTTGGTATTTACAATTTTTTAAAAATAAATAATATACAAATAAAAATAAAAGCAAGACTTTTTGAAACTGCACAAATTTTCAAGATTATTTTACGAAACGAACCAAAGGCAGCTGAATTATATGAAATGAATTTCACAATATTTCAATTAGTCGAATGCACCTTTAGATTGGGCCAGGTATCATAGCGATTGAGTTGCGTGAGATTATTGCCATCGAACCATTTTCCAGGGTGAGAACCAGTTGCAGCAGAAAACTGGCTTAGACTGTTTCCACATATGGTTAATAGCCCATAGCGAGAGGCCGTCAAGAAAATGGACAAGTGCGTCAAGCGAAACAGCTGTCAATCATTGTCAATCATAATCGGCCATATAAAACTAAAAAGAGCTGCAAATCAGTTGAGTGCAGGTGAGTGGAAGTGGACTGAGTGATGTGCGGAAAACTGAGCAAGCTCTTTAGCTGCACTCAAACGGTCGAGCAGGCGGAAGACCCAAAAGAGTCGACCACAAGTCAGGAGAAACAAAAGCCACAGCAGCAGTCACACTTGGTGCCACTGAGCAATCTGAGTGCCAGATCAATACCAGCCGGCGCAACCGCTTATGTTGCCAATTGCAATGGTCAAACTTATTGGGCAGTTGCAATTCCCATAGAGAACTGAAGCGATCTGATGATCAGATCCTGAACGGCAATGCTGCTCAACAGAAGAGCTCCGATTTGAAGATATATAAAGAATAAATACACACATAGACGATCTATAAGGGATATATAGAAGAAAGACGCATAAAGGCCACATTAAGCTATTAAAGAGCAACCTAATAAAGCTAAACAAATGCTCCAAATGCCAGAATATTGATAAGCTGGTAGGGATGGGGGTGAGGCTTGGTTGTGTGTGTGTGTGTGTGTGGGGGGAGTGGGTGCGTGAAAAAGTTGTAGCAGCCAAAAAGCAAATGGATTAGGCCAAAAAGTGCGAGCTGGTCGAAAGTTATGCGAGGCTTGCGTGCGTGTAGGCAACCAGGCAGCAGCAGCAGGGGGTAGCAGAGAGTAGAAAGTAAGGCAAGCAGTAGCAGGAGCAGCGGAAGCACGAAATCAACTGTACACTGAGAAACTATTTAGCGTATTCGCAATCTGGAAAGTTTGGAAATGGACTAAAGCCAGAAAAATAAGGGTTATCTTAGGCAAGCCGAACCGAGTTAATCGTTGCAGATTGGAGTTAATCTGCTGACACCTCAAGTTATAGTCCAGGGTTCGAAACATTCTTATTTTTACGCCATACAAAAATTTGGGTTATTTGTTTTCTGTTTCACGACTGAATACTCCATATTGGTGTAGTTATTCTGTATCGGAGAGGGTGGCATGTATCCTTATAGATATCAAAATGCTACTCACTCATCTTTCGACCGATTTCTTCCGTGGCAGCTATGTTATGATATGCTTGGCTTCGACCTATTTAGAGCTCTTGGCAAAGGGCCAAGTTTCAACACGCTAACTTTAATACTGAGCGAGCTCAAGTTATTCGGAAAATCGGCTTAAGAAATGTGGACGGGCATAGTTTTATCGATGTGACAAGTGATGCTGATCAAGAATATACATATATACTTGATAGGGTCGGAGACGTCTCTTTACAAAGTACATACTTTAATTATAATTATTATGAATTTTTTTACAAATCTTGTAAACATCGCACAAACTAAATTAAATAAGAATTTCGAACAACGCTGTCAAAAAATTAATAAATATATAATTATCAATCACCAAATAACAGTGTCTTTTATTTCAGCTTTAAGACATTGTCCAGACACAAAATGTCGAAACCTATTCCAAATAGAGTGCTAACGCCCTCCGATATATCAGTATAATACAGCAGCAGCACAGTTTAAGGTGATACTAGATTTAAAGTCGAAGCTTTGTGACTTGAGCTTGTATTTTTATTTGAGTGTAGGGGCTTGAGGGCAATCATAGTAGGGGAAGCAGGGGCAGCTGTCAAGGTGTGTCTGACCACAAACACACACACACACTCACACACACACACACACACACACACACACACACACACATAGAAAGAGAGAGTGAGGGGGAATTGTCGCATGTTGCTTTTTAGTTATAGGCGCTACTGTTGCCAATTGGCAAGTTAATTAGAACTTTTGACCACGGCCACAGCACAACAAAAACAACGTCAACGATATTGGCTCTAAGCAGCTGCATTTCGACATAATTGCATGGTCGTTCTACAACTTTTTGTTGTTCTTCTTGTTGCTCATAACTTGGCCCAAGTTGAAGTTTACAGTTTACAGCCGAACGGCAATCACAAATCTCATTTGCCAGCTACGATTGCAATTTGCGAACAAACAAATGACCCCAAACGGAGGCCAGAGAGGCAATCAGACAGACAGACAGGCAGACAGACAGACAGACAGACAGACAGGCAGACGGCTCGTTTTGCTTGATGCAGGAAATTATAGGGTCTGTGTGGCAAGTCAGACACGTGAGCATGTGTGTAACCATCAGTTGGCCATATAGGCATTGTCTTTTTATACTTTGATACCGAAGGTATCATAGTATATTTGTTTTGTGTAATGTCCGTTATGCTGTCCGTCCGCCTGTCCGTCCGTCTGCATGAGCGCAACTTTTTTCAACACCCTTAGAGATAGGGACTTGACACTTGGAACGTATACTGGTCTGTTAAATGGCCATATATTCCTCAGTTTTTGAGTAAGAGCCGCCTTTAAGAACCAATAACAAATTTGTATGGCCACGCCTACACCTGCGCCCATAATCGCCTAAGCCGGTATTTCGGAAAGTGTAAATCGATAAGCCCGCATTTCTCCCACAATTTTCAAGATAAAGTGACCAAACTTGAAGGCAACTTGCTGGTAACCTCCTCTAAGGATCGGCCACCCAACTCACACACCCACCGTTCCCAGGAACGTCGGCCACAGAAATCTGAAATGCGCATATCCTCCACAAAGTTAGAGTCACCAAATTTAGAAAGTATTTTACTGGTAATTCCCCTGAGAGATCGACATCCAAATTTTAAAAATATATTGCTGGTAACACCCTTCAAGAATCCGGTAAAAAAATGTTGGACCACGCCCACTCCCGCCCCCAAATACGATAAAAGCCTATATCTCCGGCAATGTAAGAGGAACAGTGACCAAACTCAGAAGGAAGATTAGTATGAGCCTTCTCTATATAGGTAGATATATATGGGTAGGTTATGGCTAGATAAATAGGTTATGGCTATGTTACTTACGATATAGAATATTTCATATGAGAAACAGAAAGATGTTTAATTAAATGAGTTGCTAAAGACGAGCATTTGAGTACTCAATATAAAAAGAAAGAAAATCAATAAAACAATAACTTGAGAATAAGAATAAAAACACAATAAATTCCATTGTGCCAATGAATAAATATAACCCAATTTGTAAATAATTGTTCTGCATTTCTAATTCGTTCGGATTCACCTGAAAAGGATCACAATCACAGCTAGAACTTGTTGATTATCAAATTTAACATACTATAGAAGATCTCCAGAAGCTGATCAATATTGACAGCTTATTTCAAAAGTTAACAGAGTATAACGTAGTCTGCATAGCTCTCCCATTCTCTGCTAAATTTGAAATAATCTTTTTAGACAAATAAAGAAAAAATACTAATATCTTTGACATAGAATTTAAACCGATTACGATACGAACTAAAATTGCTCGAACGCAAATATGACATTATTATTATTATTTGATTATTGAATATGCAGTGGAAATTGTTTCAGTTATTGCAAATTGTTTATGTGTGTGAATTCGTGCATGGCACAACATGATAATAACAATCACAAAAATCCGATACGCACTGAGCTGAGTAT
Source organism: Drosophila cyrtoloma (assembly GCA_035042485.1). Lineage (NCBI taxonomy): Eukaryota > Metazoa > Arthropoda > Insecta > Diptera > Drosophilidae > Drosophila > Drosophila cyrtoloma. Next base: position 454,011 of record JAWNLH010000780.1, read on the forward strand.
TTGTTTGTGTGTGTGTGTGTGTGTGTGTGTGTGTGGGGGGGGGGATGTAAACATTTGACATGCGGATTTATTTGTCGTGATATTAAATTTCGATCCATTTCATTTGTGTCCATTTATGCATATATTTGTACATTTTTTGTTTTCAACCCGTATTTACATTGCAGGCGTATTTTATTAGCTGCCTCCTGCTCGGGGTTTTGTGCATTTGTTTTAATTGCGATAAAGTTAATTAAAAATTGCTGTAATTGAATTTTTGTGGCACCTTTGTTGCACTTGGTCTCTGATTGTTTTATTGCTCATTTGCATGCTGTCAATAAAACATTTCATTTTCTAAATGCGCACCTTAATTGAAGTCGACAACAAATACATAAATACAACATTTAATCTCATCCACTAAATTATCAGCTCGGGCAGTCGGGGATCATCGTAGCCCAAGTCATCATCCCCGTTCACATCCGCGTCCACGTCCACGTCCACGTCCACGTCCACGTCCTCAGCCATCTCCATCTCCATCTCCAGTTCCACGTGCACCTCCAGATTCTGCACCGACTCATCACTTGGCTCAATCGTTTCGGGCAAATTGATCAAAGCGGCAGCATCCAATGTGGGCGGGGCAGTGGCACTGTCTGTGTCAAGAGACTGTGGCACTGTGGCCTCTGGACTGGGCATTGTGATCGCCGGTGGATATATGATTGATTTTCTGCACGTGAACAAATACCGTAGAAGAGATAACAACATTCGGAAAACCATTGCTGCTCCGCACCCACTGATAAACTAAAATGGGGCTCAGTTGCTTTTTGCTTTTTTATGTGAGCCACATCAGAACACAACACAAGCCTTTGTTTATCCAATGCCGTTGTTGTTGCTGTTGTTGTTCGTATTACAGCTGGAATTCGATTGGATTTAGCACCAAGTGGAACAGCGTGAATATCAGCTGCTTTTCAAACAATTGCTTGCCAGTCACACAAATTAAATTCGCTTCTTTCTTATACCTGGAACCAATTAAAAATGGCTAAAACGGTATAGCCGAGTTGTGCAGAAGTATGCAACAGGCAGAAGGAAGCATCTCCGACCGCACAAAGTATATGTATTCCTTATCACGACCAACAAGCGACCCGATTTCGCCATGTCCGTCTGTATGAACACACGGATTACAGAGATTATAAGAACCAGACACTTCAAATTTGGAATATTAGCTCGTATGCCCCGCGCTAATTAAGTTCATCTTCCATTTTATCGATAAGTGCCCCTGTTTGGCGAATATTGATATATATTGATTGATTGATTGAGAGCAAAAAAAGGCACAATTTTGAAGGCAGTGTGTGTGAGTGTTTACTGCAGAGTCCGATATTGACGATTGCGATATTTAGGCGTATTTGTTTTTTGCCCTTCAGTACCTGTCCAGTGTATAAGAAATGGGATCACTTCCGCACCTGCTTACATCTGAGTGTGCGCAGATTTTAAAGGCAAATTTCGCAATAAAATTATAGTATTTTAAACAGCTGGATATCCCTTAATTAAAGTAGCCGATGCCCAGTCTGACTGGAGGCGATGGACAGGCAGAGAGACAGATACACAAAGTGAACAAACCGCTGAACGTGCAACGCGCCATTTGCAAATTGCATTTTCTCTGTTTCCACGTCCCCCTTCCCCCATCAATCCACACCTTTCTTTAGAGAAACTCCCATTGCCTGCCCCTGTAAGCCATTAATACTATTTTAAAACGAAAGCATCTGTTGTGAATGCGACTGGCTGTGGGCTGAGGGGCAACGAGTGCTGCGCTGGAGGAAAATCTATATCTATATATATATATGTGTGTGTGGGGGTGGGAGGGGGGTGTAAGTGTATTATGAAAATGTGTTAGCCATTCAATTTGATGGACGGGCGCATAAATGTAATTATATAATGCACTTTTTGCACCATAATGCATTTCATTTGCAGCAGAGTGTGACTGTGTGTATGTCCACATACAATTTTATGTGAAATATTTGCATAAGTATTTGCATAAATACGTATTTGTTATGCATAATAACAAGCGACTCTTCCAAGTTACATTTAATTTTAATGCATTTTGAAATTTGTTCAACTATTTATGACAACAGACACCCAACCCACTCATCCAACCCCAACCTCACCCATAGAGCCAGTGGTTTATGTACTACAAAATTTTTGGCTATTTAACATATATCCTTAACTATAATCAGGAAATATTATTTACTTAGACTAATTTAACAAACATTTTGTCTCCAATATACTTTTTAAGTCTATCTGCTAAAAGGTAATCATTGACATTAACGTTAACATTAACATTAACATTAACATTAACATTAACATTAACATTAACATTAACATTAACATTAACATTAACATTAACATTAACATTAACATTAACATTAACATTAACATTAACATTAACATTAACATTAACATTAACATTAACATTAACATTAACATTAACATTAACATTAACATTAACACTAACATTAACATTAACATTAACATTAACATTAACATTAACATTAACATTAACATTAACATTAACATTAACATGTATGTGGAATATACGCAAGTATTTAACCACTGCGAAGAAGGCCACTTACTTTCTTTTCTGTGCCGCAGCGTAAACCAGGGCAACTGCGCTGCGTTGCAATTGGTGTCACGTGCATGAAGGCCAACACACAAGCATACAACATACGCACAAACACACGCAAACGCACAACATAGCGACAACCAACACTATTTCTGTTTAGTGTTTTTTTTTGGCATACTTAACCGCGGGATGCTATATACAGTTGTGCGTGTGTGTGTGTGTGAAGTGTGGTTGGCTTTAGGTCAAGTGCGGTACGTATAGCAAAAACTGCTGGCCAATACGACAAAAAAGGGGTTAAGGTGCCTCATTAGGCTGCAAGTGCATTGGCGTTAGCTCATTATGCAACTGTGCCACGTCTTCCAGGTGGAAGTTGTGAACTAATTGAGATGGAGCAGCCAGCAGAACCTTGATTAATAGCAGCGCATAAAACGCTCAGCGACCTTTTCAAGTTGCTGCCACAGTAACTTGAACAACCTGACACAAGTTGGTATGAGGCAAAAGTACACCATGGCAATCAGATTATCAGTAGCGGCAGCAACGACGACAATCTTCTCGTCAATGTGCTCATCATGTGCTACGTTCCGTCCTTCATCGTTGCGACTATCAAATGGCGGCAGACGTCTTGCAAGAAGTTGCCCCAAGCAACCCAATCCACCAACGATTGGAGGCAGGCTACGCAACGTTCTGCAGCTGCTTTCAATCATGACGCACGGATTAGGACTCTGGTTAAAGATTAACAACGACACACAGACAACGAACAGCAGCCGATAGCAGACGACAGCTGGTGGGCGTGGCAAGCTTACAACAGCGTTGGCCTTTAGTTAGTCAATAAGCTGGCGTCATGCCCACCATTAGTTTGCTTTTGACAAAAGCTAAGCCGCTTTCCAACAACAGCAGAGCTGCAACATGAACAGAAATAAAAAACACAAGCAAGAATGCTGTAGTCGAATGAGCTCGACTACGACATATCCTGAAACCAGCTTGTACGTTCTATGTGTATACCTATACCTATGCACTCAATGGTAGATATCTGGATTCTGCAGTTTACACACACACACACACACACACACACATACACACACAAGCATACTTACATCCCTTTCTCACACATGCACACTCGTGTGCCTGCTGATAGCAATGACATCAATATGAGAATACGTTTTAGATAATATATATCAATTGTAAAGCTCTCCCTTGAAAATTATGGCACTTATTGCTCTCGTAAATTGATATGTGTCAATATTCGCAAAATTACGACAGTTATCGATAAAATGAAGTAAGTTTGATCTGGACGGGGTATAGAACTTATATTCCAAATTTGAAGTCTCTATTTCTAATAATCTCTAAGACCCGCTTGTTCATACAGATGGACACTTACATACTTAATGGGGTTGCAGGTACTACCTTCTGCATTTTACATACATTTGCTCAATTTTAATTTGTTCAGGACTTACATATAACTTGAGATACCGTACATCGACGCGTGAAAATTTGCAGAAACTTGGGCGAAACGTTCTACTTCGGGGAAGAAACTTCACTGAGAAGTGAGAAATACCCTTCAACTATTGAAACCTAAGAAATATTTTTTAGTAGAGCCCATGAAATAACTCAGTCTTTTAGCTGCTTTTCCTATGGCATATACAAAAAAATGTACTGAAAATGTTTTGCCAAGCATAAAATAAAGAAACTCTAAGCTAGAGTGTAGCCAAGTTCGCAAGATGCAAGTCTTAGCTTATAAAAAATGTATAACGAAATAAGTGGCAGTCCTTACAGTTGATTTAATTGACAAATGAATAACTTGTGGCATTTATATATATGTATGTTCTTTCATATTGAGCTGTCTGCGGAAACAAGCAGACAGGCAAAAGAAAATCTCTCAGAGACTTTTGTAGAACGCAGCTGGAGTAAAAAACCAAATAAAACAAACTGCATTTTGTTCCAACAAAGTTTTAAGTGCTGTTCAAAGCAATTTCAAACTTGAAAACCTGAGCTGGCATTTATGCCCTCTATGATATTATGCTGAGCAAAATGCTCTTGTTTATATTTTCAGAATTTTGTCAATTTAAAATTAAGCTAAAATGCAATACAATGAAATGAAAGAAATGTATGCGCTTAAGCTAGATGAATCCGAGCTGAGAACCACTTAAGACAAGATAAGAACAACGGTAACAATGCATACAAAACAACAGAAATATTGTAAATAGATGAATGAAAGAATGAATAACTGAATGAAGTAGAAGGCGATGCAGTCAGTCTATTAGCAGCTGATAGCCATCTGAAGCACTTGCGGCCAAAGAGTGGTCAGATAGAAAGGCACAACAAAAGAGAAGAAGAGACAACAGTTTGAAAAAACTCGCGCAATCAGATGGCAAGAATAGCAATTAGTGAATACTTTTAGGCTTAGAAGCGTCATGCGAAGCACGAAGCAAAAATAGCAGAGCAGACGGGGACAAAGAGGGAGAGAGAGAGAGAGGTAGAGAGTGAGAGCGCAGGAGGGAGTCAGACAGCACAACAGCTAAATGAAAAGACGCGCATGCAATAATCACAGCCAAGTGCTGCATATTTATAGGCGCAATCAAGTTAATTGCGCAACGCGAACAGGCAGGGAGAAAAGGCGACACACAACAGACACGCAGATAACTGACATAACAGACAACAGTGTGTGTGTGTGCGAGAGAGAGAGAGAGAGAGAGAGGGAGAGTAGGCGGTCGAGACCCATAACAATAGCAAGACAGCGACTGTTAATGGACTGCGTCTTAGCACAGGGGCGGGGCCGTGGACGTGGTGCCTTTTATGTAGGAAAATGCGTATGGAGAAAGAAGCTGAATAACTCTGTCTGAGGTAGTTAATGTGCCAGTTCTACTTCTTTTTATACTCTACCTAAAATGTTGTGCAAATATACGTATATGCTGTATGTGTGCTGTATGTATATTGTATGCATATGTGTATGTAAATGTATATATATTTTCAATAGATATTCGTCCATTAACCCTCCGCGAAATTTGATTAAAGGCACTGGATTATTTCCTTATAAAATTAAAAAAAAAGTGTTCCACAAAAGTTAGCTGTTTTAAAGCCAAATAAAAAAGGAAATACATTTTGAACATTAACATAACATATTTTATCACTTTTTTTTCTTCTTTTTGGAGTGAGGTTAAGGTGCGAAATTCGAGGAGTGCTAATAAGATTAATACAATATGTAGAAATTACACGAAAGTAACAAATTAATTATGAGTTCAGCCTCCAGATTTGTTTATAACTAAAACCTTCATAGCTGCTCAACAGTCTCAAGCCGTCGAGTACCCGCTTCAACCCATCGAAACAGGTGTCCCCATATGAATATGAAAGTTTAAAATCCTTATCACGAAACCACCCGCAACCGGCCTGCGATACATATATCGGATCAGTCTCCTGCTGGAATAAGGTATTTGGGTCTGATTGATGCTCCATAAAGTTTACCAAAACTGTGTCCAACTGATTTAAATAACCCTCCGAATTCATACGGCATGCAATTTTACAAATCAGGGTCCTCTTGTGATGACTGAATGCAGCCCAGATCCTGAGTGAAGCACCGATACAGCTTCGAGTAGGAAAAAGTCTCTGAGACTTTAAATCAGTAGTAATGCCAGTAATAATTTATACAGTTTGGATTTTATCTCATCAGAAAATAGCACATTTTGCCACTCCTGGATCCAGGACAAGTGTTCTTTTGCAACATTTATTCTGGCTATGTGGTGTGCCTTCGTTAATTCTGGCTTTGACCTCATTTTCTTCCAAACCAATCGATTACTTCCCGACAAAATTTGTTGAACACGATGTTTAGATATTTGTAACCTTAAATCAAGTAGAATTTCAGATGTCGTTTTATGTGTTTTATGTTTTATCCAGCCCAGCCCGTAAGATTGCAGATTTTTGCCTGTGTGATAATTTATTTGATGTTGTTTGTTGTAGTTTTGTTTTAATTTTAACATGTTATCAATTGCTGATGCCGATCGACTTAATTTAATTGATATTTGCCTGTTGCTCAATCCAGTATCCTTGCAAGTAAGGATCTTAGCTAACTCCGAAGGATAGCGCGTTTTTTCCCTTCCCACTCCAAATTTTTGTATGCAACTAATCTATTTTTACCAATAAAATATTAAGTAAATATGTATACTTTATTATCGCATTCAAAGGAATTCCATATAATGCTCTGCTTCCTTTTCCGAAGGTTAAAAGTGACTGTCTTTAATCGAATTTCGTACTCGAACTAGCTCAAGAAACACAAATATACAAAAATCCTGGAAAAAACGAACGGAACTTTTATTTCAATGCGTCACAACAATGTAAGAAGAAGAAGCACCGTTGTAAAATGCGTAAACAAGGTCCCGTTAGGCTTGGTACAGTTTTTAGCCCCGTAAACACGAGTGCCTTAAATCAAATTTCGCGGAGTGTTTGTATATGTATCAAACAACTTCCGAGCAACATGCATTTTCTGTCGTATTCATATCCATTAAAATAACAAATTAATTCATATTATTATAAGAGGAACGAAATCCATTAATTTGTTACCACACCTGAAATCGTGGATGTGAAATATCAGGTTCACAAGCCAAATTTAAGATGTGACATTACTTCGAGCCAAGTTTAAGAAATAGAGAAAAATGCTTTTCCAATCTTTAGAAATTTTATGGCGATTTTCTAAAGTACAGGCCGATCTTTTTTCCGAGTGGTCCACCCCAGACTAAACACTTTCCCAGAAAGCATTTCTACGACTACAATAATCGAACGATATCAATTGTGTGATCAGCAACTAAAATAAGAAAAAGAGATCAATCATTGTGAATAAAGTAAGGCAAGCAGGCGTATTTGTGATAGAAATATAATTTAGTTTTCACTGCTGCATATTTAAATTAATTGTCGTCCTTTTGTTGGCTTAGGTTTTATTTTGGGAATCGCAAGTGCCACTCGCGATTGACATGCAACTCGCAGCTATGCCATGCAAAACAATGTTTTGATTCGACTGCAGCTGGCATTAGGCAAGTGGCTCTTGAACGTGTCCGCAGCCAGGAATTATGATTCAAGGCGCTGCTAAAGTTGGCCGCTAAAAATAAAATGGCAAATTGAATAAACAAGGTTTTGACTTCGTTTACGATTGGCTCCGCTTGGGGTGGTTGGATTGCCAGTGGGTTGGCTTATGTTTCAACGCAGCGCATTATAAAATTAGTTAGTGACGATGGTAGACCAAAGCAAAGCTTTTCATAATCCGCGGCGTTATAGTTTTCATTTTTGCAGCAGACTTTGCCACAACGGCATTCATTCTTAGACTCAGCTGCGGCACTCTGCGGTGAATTTCACTTATCCCTGTCGGTTCATTTACTCCGGCATCGTTGTTGCACACATTTTCATTTTCATTTTCATTTGGCTGATATTTTCTTTTGACTTGTTAAGCCTGTGCCTTGTATTTCATTTTTCAGTTGTATGCATGAGACGACGCCTAGTTTTCACGCCCATTCTGCAAAACTCAATTTCATCTTTTTTGTGGATGTTTTTTTTTTTGTTGGTGCTTCCTATTTTGCCGCCCAGATGCGCTGTAAATTGTTTGCATACAATAGAGCAACGCCTAGTGCCTCGCCTCTGCTCACGCTTCAGCCACTGACACTGCCCCGCCCCAAATTCTAATTTCAGTTTCAGCTCCAGTTTCAGCGTCAAGCCCCCCACTCACCCAAGTTATTTGTTGGCCAGGGCCAGGTCTTAACTTTTGGCGCGGCTTATTTGTGCGGCTAGATTAAGTTTCAAATTGATGGCCATTTTTGGAGACCTAAGCCAAGAGTAAGAGACAGAGAGACAGAGAGAGAGAGAGAGAGAGAGATAGTGATAAAAAGAGAGATAGACGTGGACAGTAAGACGGGTAAAGAGCGGGCATTACATAGTTTCTGGCTCATTGTTGTAAGCTCCATTGATGACCATACTTAAATTTATTCATTTTTTAGCGGCGTTCAGTTCACATCTTTAATTATATTGCGGCAACTAATCGGATAATCTCGTATTACTCAAAAAGAACAAAACAAATAACAATTTTCATATTTTAAATAAATAAATAAATTTTAGTGCATTTGATAAGAGAACAATTCAGCTGCCATTATGCAATGGCCAAATCTTAGTTTTGAATTGAATTTTGTCATATTGATTTATGAAAGGCGATAACAATGAGTTTAATTAGTTTTGGTAAAATTTGCTATATTATGTTAATATTATATAAATTGCAATTCTTGCTTATATTTCAATATATAATACTCTGAAAAATTTAGAAAAAAATTAAAATTTAGAAATTCGTCCAAAAACGCCAATTTTCCTGAAATTTAAAACAATTTTCTGGTTTTTAGAAATAATTTCTAAGGACAAGAAAGCCTTTCATTCCATTTTAGAGAATTATATATATAGAAAGACACAACCTTCCGTTTTCGAAATATACTTTCTGAATAATAAACTGAGTTACCCTTGGCGCTAAAAGTAGGGCGGTTGTTTTCTGTGATTAGTTTCAATGATATACCAGCTTCAAATTAACAGTTTCCAGTTTTCCATTACTACCTGCATGCATTTATATATATATCCTTATGCAAGGTAAAAGTCAATTAAGACTCTAAGGCTCTATTGTCAGTAAATTGTGAATGAAGCCGAATCTTTGCCAGAATAATCTTTAAGATTCAATAATATATCTACAATGAAACGGGGGAATGGCAATGCGAATTGCCATTAAATGTCGCGGAAACAGTGGAAATGGCATACAACATTTCCAGTTGATGGCTTTGTGTGGCACGCCCACGACCAGTGGGTTGCTGTTGTTGTTGCAATTGCTGCTTGTGCTGCCACTTTTGGCAGAGACTTCCAGTAAGCGTTTCCGACATCTTGGCTGTTCAAGGCTCGAGCAATTTATGCATCGCTTGTGTTGTGTCGGACAACTCGACTATCCAACTAACGCTTAAGTGCCACGCAGTTGCCACTTGGCTGGTCGTGTTAAATACAAAGCACATTGCCGCCACAGAAACTGTCGCAGAGACGCCTCCTTGGGCTCACCTGCACAAGAAAGCGCGCAAAACACGACTTAAGACATTTCTCTCTCTTCCCCTCCCTCTCTCTCTCTCTCCCCCTCTCTCTCTCTCTCTCTGTGTGTGGCCTGAAAAACTTGCGCATAAAATTTCCATATCAGCAATTTTATTTGCAACAATTTGGCAACACTTTTGTGCGGGGTAACAAACGACCCCTCCCTCGCACCATGGTGACGTATCAATTTCCACTTGATTGCATTTAAAATGAAGGAAGAGTGCCGAAGCAGCAGAGAGCGGCAAAAGTTTTTGGCGCAAATTAAGTTTTGGGTACAATTCCCCCCTCTCACACTTCACCCGCTACCCAACCCCTGCCTGGTTGCCACGCCCCATTCCACTGGCTGTCCTCTACACATAGCCATTCATCGCCGCAACAAATACAATTTTTGCGGCAAACGAAAACCCAAAATAAAGTTAAAAATTGTACGTTTTGCGTGCGTTTTTGTTTAAGTATGCGTATGTGTGTGTGTCTGTGTGTTGAGTGCGACACTGACTGCAAAAACTTTGCGCCCTAGCAAACTTTGGCGAGGGCAAAAGTTTACAATTTTTATTTTATTTTATTTCCCTTCTTTTTTGGTTTCTTTCGCTCGCTCGCTTGCGTCCAAGTTTAAAGGTTAATGATACCGCAAAGTAACACCAAATAAGTTAAGGACCACAGCAACTGGCAAAGAAAGACGAAGGAAAAACGCTTCTGATTGGATTTGGTACGTGCAACGTGCCACAAACAAACAGACCTAACTTTTCTCACACATGACTACGATGTGTATATGCAACGGCAAAGGCAAAGGCAAATCAGATCAATTGGTATTGGAAAAGAAGCAAAAGACATTTAAGTACATTTACACAAGCAAATTAAAAGCTGGCCAAAACTCACGTTGATTTTTCTCAAATTAATAAATAAGACTTGAAAGTACCGCGACACACAGAAAAAAATCGCTTAGAATTGGAGAAAATCGCCCTGAAAACAAGAAAGTTTTCTTCTTTTCACAAATAATTTCTCGCTATATGAAAAAATAAATTTCTTAAAGTTGTAAAGTTTAAGTTTTCTATTTTTCAGAAATATTTATCTTAATAACAGAAATTATTTTTTAAAATTTGAAAAGTAAGCCATTCTTTTAAGACAAAATCCTTTCTGAAATTTAGTTAAATGTTATTTCACTCGCGAACAAAAGGTCTCATATTAATTTATAAACTATTCAAAGAATGATATAACCTTTCGATCTAGAAATATACTTTCTGAACAATAATGTGAGTTACCCTTCGCGGTTTTTTTACAAATCAGAATAAAAATGATTATGGTACACTTACAGTTTGCAACACTGTAGTTAAATGTACAATTAAGAAGACTTCACATTACAAATGTGTCAATTGCAAGCACGACAACATATTCAAAATGTATGCATAAATATATATGGTAGTGCTGCTTCATACAACGCAAATACTTAATATTTGCATAGCTGCCTTCATAATCCCTTCGGTTCTGCTTCTGGTTTGTGCTGTTTTGGCTAAGTGTCACAATTTTGGCGCGGTCAACATGGTAGTAGTGCTGGTGAAGATAGTCGAAATATTCAAAACTGAACGAGTTTACGAAGAGTTTTTTGAGTAAACTAATATATTAATATCTTATTTGCATATTTGAAAACATTTTATATAAACATGACTCATTTTATGGTTTTAGAATGGAACGTGGCAAGCATTGAATAAAACCATCCAAGAATAAAACCCATACTAACAAAAAAAACATGATGTGAAAGGTCTATGTCTAAAAATGAGCATTGGAATTGGCCATTGAAAGAACTGAGGCACATTTAGAGGTCGGACAAATCTGGTTAAGTGGTGACAGAGGGTACATTACCTGTTTCTAAATACGGCTCATTGTCTATAGTGATTTGGTCGACTTTCTCTGGTCGCGCTGTCGCACCAATATTGTATAAAACACATCTCAGATCGGATTCTATATGCGAAATTAATGGATGAAAATATGATTTGGATATTCCAACAGGACACCGAGTCCAAGTACACCAGTGAAGTCTCTAGAGAATCGTTGAATACTAATATAGGCAAGGGGATGGTATAGCCGGCACAGTCTCCAAATCTCATACCGATTAGGAATTCGTGGTGCGAAATAATAATGATTGTTTCTAACGTGCAGTCAACGTTATATTTCCAGTCTTGGGAGACTTTGAAAAGGTCTTGGACACCAATTTCTGTAGAAAAGGTCAAAAATTTGGTGGACCCTGTGCACCATCGCCATATGACGTTAATTTTTAATGCGGGTTATGCAATCAAATACTAAACTTAGTATAATACATCACCGTGTCATATGTAGTTTTAGCAATATTATTTAGCCCCACTAAAATCTAAAAAGCGTCACTTCTATTCCACTACTTTTATTATGATTTGTGATCAATTTTGAGTCTTTTTTTTTTAATTATTGTAGCTATCCCATATTTTAATATTTACTTGTCTTCAATATTCATTGCTTTTATTTTTTTGCATTTTCAAAAACACATGTGTTCACTACTATTATTTTGATAGAAGTTGTATATATATGTATATATATATATCATTCCTGGTGTAGTTCATAAAAAGTTATGAATCACATTCGCATTATATATTATTATATTATATATGTATATTTAATTGTATATATTATATATATTTGAAAGAATATAATATTTACTTTCTTAAGGATTGGGCAAACCTATGGTGATCGGGAAACGAATATAAAATATATATTTATATATATCAGATTCTGGTTAAATGCCTCGGTTAACATTTGATGGCAGAGCTCTTCATTATTTTGTAAGTTCTCATTAAAGTCACGAACACGAAGTGCCTCGCAGCAGCCAGATAGCCGCCAACAGCAGCTAGCACCTACAGCTGTTATTTTCCACATGCCACATGCCACATGCCACTTTCCATATGCTGGGGTATCTTATGCTGGTACCAAATGTGTTCGAGATGGCGCTCTGTTTGCTTAGTGAACATTTAATTGTTGTTTACATTTGTACTTTGGTTTATTTTGCAGCAGTTGTGTTGTCTTTGCTTGGCTGTCGCCTCCACGTTCCCCAATGCAGACGAAGCTCGTGTTTTTCTAATAAGACTCCAACACATAAACAACACGCACACACATACGCACACAAACACACACACACAATAGCTGGGCCAAGAGTGGCAGCAAGACACAAAGTGTTGAGCGCAAATTTACATTTTAATTTATTTTAATTAAAATGGAACAAAATAAAAAAAAAACAAAAAGAAAATCAACAAGGAATAAAAAAGTAGCAACACAGCTCGAGCAAAATAATACATTAAACTGTTTTTTCTTTTGTGTTCCTTTTTTATTGACATTAGCATTTGGCATGGCAATGGGGCGGATAAGTAATGGAAATGAGGCTGAGACGACACCGACGACAACAGCTGTCAATACAAGCTGAAAGGATTCTATTGCTGAAACTCTTAAATGCCGCAATGCCGCACCTGCCGGCATACAACGTTTCTCCTGGCAATCCTGGCAAGCACTCAAGTGTCCCTCGGCACGAGTAAACTTCAACTTCAACTTGAACTCCAATTTGAATTGGAAATTCAGAATTCGGAATTTGAATGTGGAATTGAAATTGGAGTTGCCTTTGATGCGCTTAGTTTGCCGCTTTGCAGAGCATTCATTTTTAATGTTTTTCTGTAATCAGTTGGAGCATATCAAAGTGACCTATTTTATCTGCGCCCCAATTGCAACAAGTCGTGGTTGAAATTTTTTGGTTCAGGCTCCTTTTGAAAGCTGACATCAAGCATATCAGACGTATTTAGGCCCAAATATGAGTGAGTTCAAATACAATTAGTTAGCTGGCTGAATTCGCTTTTATACATCTTTTACAGCCATCGGGTTCAGTTGAGAATCCTTTTTCAGAGTGCGATGGTTTTTTGCATATATATTTAATATATATTCTTTACATATATACTATTCGTTTGAATATTGAATTTCCTTTCGTACTTTACAGTTATTGCAAAAATTACATTTCTCGTAAAAGTGGACGGTAAAATGGAAGTACTTATTTTTCGAAATTCTCTGTTTACAACTTGAATTGCTGACGCAATGTTAAAGTTTGGAAATAATATTCAAGGTTAAATTGAAAATTTCGTTTAAAGAATTAGTTTTTATAATTTTTTCTTAGAATTATTTTATAAAATTCGCTAAGTAAGCGTGTATTGCTTTAACATCACACACATGTTAACTTCCACATACGTTTAGGATGTTTGCATGGCTCTTTTTTGTTGTTGCCCCCTCTTCAGCTTGCAATAGGTAAAAGCGGTAGAAGGTGGGTGGGTGGAGAGTGGGAAGTAGAGAGCTGGGGTGAGGCGAGGTAATATTTGAGAGCAACAAGCGTTGCACTAAGCAAACAGACCATGGGCCGCAACTTAAAGCCCAGAAATGAACCAAAGCACAGCAACGATCCAGAAAACCAGAAAGCAACAAAAACCACAAACGGACAACTTCATTAAGGAGAATGTATGGGTGTATGGGTGACTGTGTGCGTGTCAGTGTGGGTGTGTATGTGTGTGTGCATGGATAAACTTTTCAATTTCTTTTGCAATTTTCCATTTCACTTTGTACTGGTCTGGTGCTCGTGCTGGCGCTGAAGCTGCAGCTGCTCTATGGCAATGTCTGTGGCAAATACACAAATGGAGTATATTTATCTTGCATTTCGCAACTAACCCATACTGCGAACTTGTCACACACACACACACCCCCACGGAAATACACGCACACGTCATACACTGCGCAGAACAGCTCTACCTGAAAACATTTTGTGCGAATTTAAATATTTACCTTTTTGGTCAAGTCAAACATACATATACATATACATATTTATATATATACATACACATCATTCATTTACATTCTCACTTACTCTGGGTGAGTGTATGAATAACCGTATTGATTTTTAAGATATTTTAACCGAAGTTTCGACTACCTAGAGGGATAAAAGGTTACACATTGTCTGAAAAAATAGGTTTAAAAATTATGGCAATTTTCTACATTTTGTTGAAGCTCGTCAGCCTGTTATTCTATAGAATCCTGCTGCATTTTGGCCATCTCGCACTGCAGGTTAATTTTCCTTATGTAAATTTGACAAAAAAACACCCACCTGCCCATCCTCGGGAATGCTCACTGCTATTTCTGAGTGCTTTTAGTGACTTTCAGTCGGCCACCGTTGTTGTTGTTTATTCCGTTTGCTTGGGTGGCTGCTGCTGCTGCTGCTACACCTGTCAGACAGTTGCCACCCGGGCGGCAACCATTTGTCTCACATCGTGCCACGTTCCCTGCTCAAACAAAACGTTGTGTAAGCGCTTGCCAATGTCTAACGGAGTCGCATCTCAGTGGGCTACGCGCACTCCCAAGTTGCTGGCTTACTACTCGATCCCAACTACTCGACAAAATTACCACCCGCTCCTGGACCCTAGTCATCACTAGCCGGTAAACTATCGCTTACTATACTGCCACATGTCTGCACGTTTTTTACATTGTTTTTCGCTTGTTTTTTTGCCGCTGCTCCCATTGCAATATACTTGCAGCTGAAAGCTGCATGGCAAAAATGCAGCATGGGATCCTTGCTTCAGTTGCCCATCTTTGGCATTGGCATCCCTTTTGTTTCCTGAATTGCGGCGTGTTGCGTTTCATTTTCAATTTTGATGCAATTTGCTTTGGCTTTTGCTTGCTGCCTTTTACGCGACTGATTCCACAGATCTGACTAGCCCAAAGGCGCTTTCAGGTCGGTCCACCGGAGCGGTTCGGCTGGTCTGATTGCTCAAACTTGCCACAAACAGCAAACTGTAGATTAAGTAATTTCCGTATAGGCAAAGAGCACGTTGGAAATATAATCATAATAAAAGTGAAATTAAATAAAACGAAATGCCATGAAAAAGAACGGAAACAAAATAACAGAACAGAGCAGAGCAGAGCAGAACACAAAACATTTGCACTTGTTCAAAAAATAAGCAGAAACAGAACAACAGTAACAGTTTACAATGAGCGAGTCCATTAGCTACGCACGGAACTGCGCCGAGGACTGGGGAATGGGGGCGGGCAGTGGGGTGGGCGGCGATATGGAATATCGCCTTTAAATATTTACTTCGCGCACTCATTTCTTTTATTTAGGCTGCCCATCACCCTAAGGGGACCTGCTAGGCTGCCGCTTTTGGGCGCAAGCCAGATAAACATAACCGTTTCATTTTATGAGCAACAATCATTGCTTTTGATTGCCCCACTGATGGCCAGAGTTGGCAACTGAGAACTGGAAACTGGGAAATTGGGAAGCTGGAACCGCTTCAGTTACAGTTTCGGTTCGAGTTTCAGTCGCGTCCACCGCCTCAGCTTCAGGTGGTATCCTTGGCAAAGGTGTAAAATGCCGCATTGCTTAAATTTTTTATGGCTTCCACTGCTGTGCCTTGCTGCTGTTGTCTATGTGTGTGTGTGTGGCCGTATGTGTGCGGGCGTAATGGGCGTAACAGTTGACGTGTGCTGTTTTCCGGTTATTGTGTCGTTCTCATGATTGAAACTCATTTTGCTGGCCGCTTTTTTTTGGTTTTGCTTATTTTTGTATTTTTGGCGGCCAACTGCCCGCTGCGGCATGCCACATGGCCGGCTGTCGAATTGATTGTGGTAGCGACTCATTGGGGCAATTGTTGCTGCCAGACAGCTTTGGCTTGTCTGATGGGGCCATTAGTTGTGCTCGATGGGCCATCTCAGACGTAGGCCGCACTTATTGAAAGCCTGCATATCAATTATGTGTTTGCTTTTGTATCTGTGTCTGCGTCTGTGTCTTCCTCGCCTTCGATTTGTCGTTTGATGTCACGTTGAGTGAGGTGATTGGGCAAATAATTGATTCTAGCTGGCTTAAGCGGTGCAAAGCAAGCGCTCGTGTGAGCGTAAATGCTAACTCAAGAAGCTTACCTAGGCTCATGCGTGATACGTGATCCGTTCAAGATGACGTCATTTAAGCGCGAAGTTAACTGAATTAGTTTCTGTGACGGAAGTAAACGTATTCAAAAGCTGTTATTGTATATTAAATGCTTCACGAAGTGCAATGCAAACCATTGCGAATGATAGCGATCGAGTGACTGACGGACCCTCGCGGAATACCCCAAGCCCAACCCCAACCCCAACCCCTCAGTTGTAGCAACTTTAATGAAATTTCCAGCATATCAAGCGAAAACTTCCGTCCGGATCGTAAAGCGCACAAAGGAAAATGAAGAAAACGTATTCAACGCATATTCAGGAGCAATGCTAGGTCGCATTGCGCGTGGTTCAACACTAGATCCGGATCCATGACAATGTCCGACTTCAGAACCCAGTCGAAGTCGCTATCACTGGCCGTGCCGTGAGTTTGTTGAGTTGTTTTCCTTTTTAATTTCCGTTTTTATGAGCCCGCGCCCGCTGGCAGTGAGGTGGGTGTGGCACTGTGGGTGTTATTGGGGTTGGGGGTCTGGATGTAGACCAGCACTTGTCTTTGTCTATTCACTGTGCGTTTTGGCGAGAACACCTTTCAGCTGTAGGTGAAGCAATGACAAAGCGCTGATGTTGCAAATTACAAGCCGCCAGCAGCTCACTGCTGATGATAAGCATAAAATTATCGACACGAAAGCAAAATTTCGTAATAAAAATTTTAATTAAGTATCTTTTTCGTATACCCTGTTGGTATAGTGTACTGGCAACGGGCAATGGGTCTACTAGCTGACTTGGAGCATTGTACGCGCTTCAGATAATATATAATAACATGTGGGAACCACTTAAATACAGAGGAAATCGTAGAATGGCGCAAAATAAAGCCCCGGAAAAGCAATTTTTCCGTGTGGAAACTGTTGGGGAAAGATTTAGAGAAATATGTATGCAACATTTCTGATTTAATCGAATAAGATATAAAGTAAAGCATACACTCCAACAGCTATTTGGAACAACGCAAATAGCGAAGCTGTTTGCATTTAACGCCGAGCTTGCAGCAACAGGGTAACTCTTAGTCATGCAATCTCTCTCTTTCTCTCACTCTCTCTCTGGCTTTGCTGAAATACACTTGTTTTTCGACTGGCTCAGCAGCCAGTTTCTGCTGTCATCGACATCGACCCGGCGGCTTTTGTGGACCAGCGACGACAGCGCTTCATCACGCCCAGGCTCAAAGACGAAGAGGGAGAGAGTGGGATAGAGGGTCTATAATATCGCGAAAATTTATGCAAATCGGTCTGCGTACCGAGTTGCGATGCCTTGTGCCTCATCCCCTTGGCAACGAATTAAAAGTAAGGTCCTCCAAATGCAAAACACATAAAAGCGTAATCGAAACGACTGCGCAGCGCAGCGCAGCGATTAACGGTTTTAATGAGTACTAACTCGCCTACACAATTATGAGATAGACGGCGAGAGACTTGAAGAGAAAGAAACAGCATCAAAGTCCACTTCACCCTGGCTGCCCAGCCCAAGCAGCAGCAGAAGCTTAAGGACGCGCTGAAGCTGGCTGCGTGATTGCAGGGGCAGGTGGTAGAGGAATTAAATGGAATCTAAGCTACAACAAGAAGCAATTATGACGAAGGTTTATGAAAGAGAGAGAGAGACAGAGAGAGAGCGAGAGAGAGAGTGCGAGAGATTGAGAGAGAGAGAGAGAGAGAGAGAGAGAGAGAGAGAGAGAGAGAAAGAGTAAGCTTGGTATTTAATTGATTATCAAGTCTTATCATCAAGCTTTAGAATTTATGTTGACTGCGTGAGCATTGCCAAATAACAAAGAATGAAGAAGAAATAACAAAAAATATAATGGAAATAGTTTTGGAACTGCTTTTAATTTATTCCAATTATTATTATATCTATATATTTATATATATAGTTATATATCTGTATCTATGTATTTATTGATTTATTTATGTGTGTGTAGGAAAAGCATAAGCTGCTGTGAAATTATTAGGAGATCCTGAATATTAGGAGATCTTGATTAAATGTATATTCTGCTGAGAGATATTCCCACAGAAATCAAATGCAAAGTATATTTCGAGAA
Organism: Drosophila cyrtoloma; assembly: GCA_035042485.1. NCBI lineage: Eukaryota > Metazoa > Arthropoda > Insecta > Diptera > Drosophilidae > Drosophila > Drosophila cyrtoloma. Next base: position 472,724 of record JAWNLH010000780.1, read on the forward strand.
CAGTAGTTTCTTTTTCTGATGGTCAGATTCTGAAAACAATAATATTATTCTAGTTGTAAGAGCGAAGGACTGACGAAATACGCTCCCGGTAACATAAAGGACTTATAGGATGATCTATTTTTTAAGATGCATGATGCATGAACATAACTTCAAATCAATAATTTGGAGTAGCACTTGATGACGTCCAGAAAGCTGATCGGTGGATAATATGTATGCCTTGGATGTGAGTTGCTGTATCCAACTGCATAAAAGTAATGCAGTCCAATCAATTTAAGTGCCTGTGCCTCGTTTCCTGGCTGAAGTAATGGCGCTCTTAGCCAGCCAGACAACTGTCAGGGACTTCATCCGCAAATCTTAAAGCCCGAACATTTGTCACACCTTGTCACACTGGCCAGGAAAAGGCGAGTGGGCGCCAGAGAGAAAGGAGGGCAGAGAAAGAGGGGGAGAGAGAGAGAAAGAGCAGCAGACAGTTGAAGTTGCAGTTAATTTATACAGAGATAGGTGAGCCGAGGATGACTGCAGCTGTCCAACATGCTGGCTGGAGAACAAGCCAAAGTAGCAACTGCACAATTTATGCGCAACCTTTCCAAGCCAATAAGCGCATTTGTCTTGCCAACGCCAATTCGGTAAAATTTATTTAATTTACTTTCACACACGCTTACTAAAAACTAACTAATATTGACTATGCGGAGAGACGTGGCTGGGTTTGAGAAAGGGAGAGGCTTGAGTTGGTAGCAACAGCAGACTAACAGTTAACTATACTGATTTTGGTCTGGGAATGTCTTGAGGCGTTGCTTAAAATTAAGTTGAATGGCTTTAGCAAGGGGGGAAAATATGTAAGGGGAGGGGGAGAGCGAGAGGGATCTCAAAAATATTTGTGGAAACGGCGACTCGATTTTCAGCTACTCCATTGAACAGACATGCAGGCACTGCTCCTATGAGTGGCCATCAATGTGTAATGGCATAAAAAGCAACGATTATTGAACGACCTATCCAAGGAGAGGGGCCCCAAAGCTGGCTACCTACTCTAACCTTGTTATGGCGCTTATGATGATTGTGATGATGATTATTACGCACTATGCATGCACTCTGCAGCAGAGCGTTTCATGTATTTTTATGTTTATGCATTGTCTACCAAAACAACAAAAACAGAAAAGAAAAACAAAACAAAAAAAAAACAAGGAAACTACTTACACTGTAAATTATAATTTATAAAGTTCGAATACGGAGTGATAAACACATACGTCCTGAAAAAATTCTCTAGCTTTAAAGCTGACAAGTGAAACAAAGCCAAAATGCCAATTCGATTAAATATTCTCGGAGCAAGCAAGAGTTTGAACAAAGGAAAGTCATTCATAACTAGATAAATTCATTGTAAATAAGATTTTCGGAGTGATTTTCGAATCTATTTTTTCAGTGTAGGATTAACAAACACTTTCGCATGTTCAACATTGATTATCCCATGGCTTTAGTAATTAAAATAACTTGCAGTGAGCTAATAGTAATCGAGAAGTCTGGTTTCCAAATGCAGTTGTATCACTATTCATATTCAAAAGCCAGAGGCAAAGGGATGACAATTAACAGCTGAGCTTTCACTATTTCTAGGTCCAATTTCTGAGATAATTGATTTTGACATACCATGTTTTTTAGGGCAGGGCGAAATTGCTGTGGAATCGGTTGCTTTATGAAAAAAAAACAACTCAGATTGTAAATGGTAATGTGTAGCACAACTGCCCAGCTGCCTGGGGGCCATGTGGCAGAAATAAAAACCACCGCAAAACAAATCCCATGTAACAACTACAAAATCTGGTCGAGAGAGGATGGCAGTCCTGGCCAAAACTTCTTGCCATGGCATGACCAATGCTTTTCCCTGCCTGCCTTAGTAATATTCTCTTTTTTCCTCTTTTTTTGTTGATGCTTTGCGACAAAGAGGCGGGAAGGGAGGCGTGGCGGCACAGCAACAGCAACAGCAACTAGAACATAAACGCGCTGGCGCTCAACTGTTTTTGTTATCTTACGCTTCGATTATTTTACGTTAGTCGTTGTAGAAAATTAGCTAAATTGCTTATGGCAACGCACGTAGCGGACGCCAGCAAATGCCAAGCCTGATACACAACGCCACAACCATCCCCCTGACCCAGCCCTCTTTCTCCCACTGCCAGACCACATTTTCAGAAACCCCCAGTAGTACTGCCAGCACCCCCGCCCCTCCCTCTGCATAGCGACTGGCGTATTGTTTGCTGTCGTTGTTATTCTCAAACGGAAAATGCTTCTGAGGTTTCTGTTTTTGCTGCTGCTGTTTTGTAATTGTTAATCACAGAACGTTAGGTGTATATATGTGTAAGTGTGTAGGTTTGGGGGCTTCGGCAGGCAGCTGAGCTTTTAGGGTTTTGTTGTCAGCACACAAAATTTACATAGCGCATTTGCTTTTTGCGGTACTGCCATTCGAAATTTTCGCCGCCTCCCCCTTGGCGCCATTGTTGCGTCGTTTTTTGTGGTCCATTGACTTGGCAGTACGCAAAGGTATGGAGACGCTGCGAGCGGTTACCATTTGCAAATCTGTTCTACATCGACCCCCCTCCCCCCCCATTCCACTCAGGCTGCGTACGTGCAGCTAACGCATAATTAGGAAAATTTCTAGAAAACGTTTCATTGTTGCCCAGAATTAGAAAACACAACAAAAACAGCAGCAAACCAGGAAATGATTCCGATTTGGTTGTTTCCTTTTTTGGGGGTTTCTCGTTTTTCCTGACTTATTGGCAGTCTCCTGCGAGTAGTTTGATAATAATTTAAAGTATTCTGTTAGCAATCATATTTATAAAGCCACAAAAGGCCAGATGGTTAAATTTCTGTTTTACGTTTTAGGTACCGTTTAGAAATGGAAATGTATTGATAATGCAGCATTGTAGCGCCTTAATGCAGTGGCTGCATTAAGTTGCTTATAATTTTTTTGTTAAAATAAGAAATATGTATGCTACTGAGGTAAAAGAATAGAAAAATACAATTTTCCACAACTCCCAGCTAAAGTAATCGCATAAATTTCAATTTTGGGCTATTCAATCATTGGCACAAGGTGCCCAATGTAAGTAAGCCACCCAAAAAGAGAGAGAGAGAGAGAGAAGGAGAGAGAGAGATAGAGAAAGAATGATCAAAATTGCATAATAAAAGCAGAAAATAAATTAATGTATGCGTGTGTGCTATAAGAAACGGTTGGCAGGTCGTATGAGTGATTTTATTGGCAAAGTAGCTGGCAAAAAACATTTGATGTTGCCGTTGCTGCTGTTGCTGTTGCTGCTGTTATTGTTGCTGATTTTATGCGCTGCCAGCAGGCCAATGAGTATGCGATACATTTATTTGCGCACGCATAAAATACCATTTCCGAATTTACGAGTCTCTACTGTAGATGGGTTTCTGCTTGGCGGTGTTTGTAGGTGCCGCTCGTTATTCTCTTGTCGGTTTTATTGTCTTTGGTGCTTTCTTGGGTGGCTTCGATTTATTTTCTGGTTTTTCGGCATGCGTCCCCTAAAATTATGCCATAAAAAAGATTCCAACAAAAGTTGCGCCGTGCTGCGTTTTCTAATTAAATCAACATAAAAGCTGAAAACAGCAACAGCAACGGCAACTTTCACATGTGTTTACTGGAGCTCTTGTAATGTATTCTTGCCGCTGTGCCTCTGGAGTGTAGCCCTCTAAGTAGGGACAGGGGTAGGGTCTGCTGGATGGCTCGATATGGCCTTTGTTGTTCTGGAGCAATTGCGTTGCTGCGCTTGTTGGCCTGGCCAAATAAACAAAATTAATGATGTGGAAATTGCGCAAGCCCATTGCATTTACCAGGCCCTGCTCATTAATTTTATGTGCCCGAGCTGGGAGAACAACTTCTGCTACCGTGCGTTAATTTGATTAGTTTTTACATCAGAGGCATCAAAAATCAAATTGAACCAACAAGCGAATGAAATGGCTGTGAACGACTTGTATTGTGTAATCCTCGAAGTGCTGACCGTGTGCAAAGATTCGTAGCTCATTTTCTGAGAGATCAACTCGTCGGTGCTCGATCAAAGTCTACCAAGTACCGAACTATAGAGCAAATTACACAGACAACTATTGGGTGGATCTCTGCTCTCCATCTCCATCTCCGTCTCCAGTCTTCTTTCAGTGAGTAAATACGTATCCAGTGGGGGAAGCAACAATTGTTTCAATTGTTAAACTGTTAATATTTTTATTTATAGCACAAATTCTATTCTATTCTATTCTATTCAATTACAATTTAAATAATCTCAGCCGATTGAAAATGCATATTCTTATATTATTGTTTTTATCCATTTCGCGTATTTTTTGCTTGGCTTTTCATTAAATTAAAAGTATCGCAAATTAAACCGCTATCGATTTTCTTGCCTAATTAAAATTACAAGAAATGACCAAAACTTTTCAATGGTCTGAGGAGCTGTGCATTCCCTGCATCGTTTTTTGTATTTTACTTTTTCTCTTTACTCAACCGAAAAAGAAAAACACATTTTCAATTTGAATACATTAATTTGCTAAAAATTAGAATTATATTTTGCCTAATCAATTTAATGAAGCCGCAAATTGTTCATGCCCCAATATGCAGCAAAATGTTTAGGACGATTGGCGATGGCTACGCTAGCGACATCCAAGAACTTGCCACAAATTTTACGCAGCACAATTTTTGGTTACCAGCGTCGAGGGTATCAAAAGGGGACTCAACGCTATGCCGGGCATGGGGCGGGAAAGGAGAAAGGGAAGGAGGAACGTACGCACGCTGCATACATAAATCAATTTCAATTAACGTTAATTAAATACGCATCAAGTGGGCATGACCACAGAGGCAACAACCGACAGGAAGACACGGGGGCGGCGGGGGGAGTGGGGAGCGGATCGAGCAGGCGAAGCAGCCACAAAAACCAAGTAAAAACGAATGGGTTCTAAATTTGGGGTTGAATCACAAGCGGGGCAAGGTCTGGCCAGCGCTACGTACTTGGTAGCAACAGGAACAGCAGCCGCAGCAGCAAAAAGGGAATAAGGAAACCATATGGCAAAAAAAGGAATATGCGAGAGAAAAAAGGAATGAAAGTGAGTAAATGAGATTTGCAGTTGGCGGCTTTAGCTTTCGCATTAGTTGGGCAACGCTCGAAAGTATGCAACACAAATTGAAAATAGCTACATGGCAGGCAACAAACGCGCAACAAGGGGCCACTTGCTGCTGCCGACTCTGCCTCATCTCTGCTGTGTTTATGTGTATGTGTGTGAGTGTGTGTGTGTGTGTGTGAGTGTGTGTGTGTGTGTGTGCTGCGGTTATGCGCTTGGTTTGACAGCCATGAGACCAAAGCCAAATAAACAAGCGAACACAAAAACAACAGCAGCAACAACAATGACAACTCACCGCAGCAGTAGCAGCAGAAAAAATGCTCAATACACTCTGCACATTGGCAGGCTAAGCAAAACCGCAACGATGTGCCCCAGCAACAAGGCACACGCGTCACACACACGAAACAAACATCTAACATTACATTATGCCATGTACAACAAGGCCAGCAACAGCAATGGACAAGCCTCCCACTCAACCCCAAAGCACACACACACACAGACACACACACACACACAGATACACACACACAGACACATACACACAACTGATAGAAGCAGCTCCCGAAGGCCTGCAAATGACACTGATATGATTTTAGCTAGCCTGCCGAAAGTAACAAAAGTAGTTGTATTGCTAGCCACTGATCTTAACTGAAAGATTAAAACTGGCAAAATTTACAATTTCCATTTAGTATAGAAGAATTAATTTACATGTAAATATGTATTCCATATAATGTACCATATAATATATATTAATTGATTTATATAGAAATTGTAGCACAGCAAATACGCTGCTGGAAGAAAAAAGTAACGCATATCTAAATATATATATGCATATATATATATATATATATATATGTGAACTAAGATATTAAGAAACTAACAAATATTTACTGAACTTTTACTAAGTAGCAATAATAAATAGAAGAGGATTCTATGCCGAGAGAAAGACAAATGAAATGAATCTGTGCTATCATAATGATCTAGGGTTCTTTCAGAACTTGGCTGAGAACTAGAAATGGAATGAATATGATTCATCATAATAGCTTAGCATCCAAGTAGACTCTCTTTTGTGTGTTCCAAAGAACTGAAGGGGTCTGAGAGACTTTGAGGGTGTCGTTTACCATCGCATTGCTTCTGCTAAGCAAGGGGGTATTTATAATGTCAGTTTTTACATTTTTTTTTTGTATATGCCTTAATTTGAATTTTCATTTTGTTTTGAGTTTGTTCCCTTTTGTTATTCTGTGTTTGAGATGCTGTTGTAATTATATTCAACTTTGCATAATTGCAAAACTCATTAAAGGCGAACTTTGGGACGGGAGGAGGAGAGGAGGGATGTATGTTTGTCATTTCCTGGCGCACAAAAGTAGGCAGCGAAAAGTGTAAATTGCGTTTGGCCCCCTTCCTTAGCCAGCACTGCTAATTGAAATTGAAACAGTTTGTGGCAGAGATTTTGCACATAATTCAACAGACGCTGCTGGGCAGGTTGCTGTCAGCGGGAACAGCTTGAGGAACTGCTAAAATTCCATTCTTTTTTGAATGAGAACACACACGGAGTGGAGGCTATCCCCAATAGACAACAACTTGTGTTGGACGGAAAAAAGGCAAGTATAAACAAAAACAAAAGAAAAACAGACGCCGTCGCTTAGCAAAACAGCTGGCAGACCTGAGCCATAAGTGATGACAACACGAATTTGCATTTCAATTAAGTGACTAACTGCTGCTGGCCCCCAGGTACAAATAGATGTAAAACAGCGCTCACTTGGCCAACGACGCTGTTCCATTTTGGCCAGTTGTGGCCCGAACGCCAAGCAATGCGCATATTTGTCGGTTGCCCGCTGTTTGCCCTTTGCTTCAAGCGGCATATGGACGATAAGCAAACCTTGGCCGATCTCTTCGAACAGCAGCCGCCCACACACAGCACAGTTGAGCAGCCCGAGCCTGAAACCGTGGTGGAGCAGCGGTTACAGCTGGAGCCGGAGCCGGAATCGGAACCGGAGTTGATTACGGGTACATTACGAGCAAGGGGCGCAGCAGCGTTAACAAAGCGCGGCTCACATTCACCGGCGCGTCTCGAGGAGCTTAACATTTGTGCTGATGTGCACCCAAACAGATTGCCGGCAGAGCTGATGCGGGCAGCTTCTCCAGTCGGCGGCGCCACGGAGCGTTATTCGAGCGCCGCAATCAAAAGTGAAATTGAAATCTATTCGGATGTGGAGCTAGGCAACGGCTCACTTTATTTTGCCTATTAATTCAACCGGTTGAAAATTGACGCTAAATTACAAAATCAATCAAAAAGTGTGTTCATAGATCAAAGTCAAAAAGTTCCACTTTGATATGGACTCAAATTACAAACAACAAGTTGATGGTCAGTTTCAGCACATATTTAAAACAAATTAGCTTTATTGCTCACTGTCGACAGCGTTTGGCAGTGAAATTGAAGATGTCATTCAGCGCCGCATTGCTTGTCAACGCATTTGCCATAGTAAATTGGTAATACAATATGCCAAATCACATTTTCGCCTTCTATTCAACGGATTTAACATGGATACATCATGATATTTAGCACTGGCCCCAGCAGCTACTCGTTGACTGAACGCATTATGGAGTATAATCACTTATAGCAGTTGCACTGGCCTTCATCATTTTTCATACGGCTTTCATCACAAGATGAATTTACTAGATATTGACTGTAGTCTGGTAAAAATCCAAACATGACAAACTGTGTTAAATTAAGCATATAATGAATAAATTCATTCTTTATTTTTACTAAAACTCGTAAAGACTGGGTTTCTTTCTGTTTGATTCAGTTGTAGATAATAATTGCGAAAGCTGGTATATTTCTACCGTTGTTCCAACTTTTGCAGAGTATAACTAACAAAGTTCCTAAAAGCTTCATTTTCTTGCCGTCATTTGTTATATCTTGCGTTGGGTGCTTACTCAAGCCAGTTTTCTTTTTAAAGTCATACAAGTTTAGCAACATATCATCAAGAATGGCGTCAGAATATAAATTAATCCATATATCAAATTTTATTATAAAACTAGTATTGATTTTTCATAGAGCGAAAATTTTAATTTCTTTTAATTAAATTACCTCCTGCCCAATCCACATTATTTCATCAATAATATTGAAACAAAATGAGTTTATGTCGCAGCTACGGATTAAGAGCACTCGCAACTGTATTCAGGTAAAACTCGGTACTCATTTTGTATCAAGTTTTCATTTTCTCTCTCACTTCCTTTGTGGCTATTGCCACTTAATCTGGCAAAACATTTGCCGAGCACCGGTGCACATTTCCAGTAAACATAAATTCTAAACAGTTTTTGGTTTACTGGTTGCTTTTTAATGTGAGGAGGAGGCTCTGTTTATATTTCACCGGAGAAGGCTATATAAAACGCTGCCAGGCGACGGCAACATGCAACAGTCGCGGCTGGCACTTGCCACTGGCTCCCCACAGAGACGGAATATTGTATCTTGAAGCACTTTAGCGTTGCTCAGCAGCTCTTTTATTGTGGACAATCATCTTGTCTATGAAGTCTGAAGTGGACCACACACACGGAGCGTTCGCCATCTATTTGTGATTGTCACTGATCCATTGCCAGTGTACGCTATTCACAATCAAGGAGATACTCAGCATTTATTTATGCTCGACTCAATTCTGGTAAGTCTAAAACCGTTTTCGTGATTTTTCTGACTTAGTTTTTTGCTCTGGTCTACTTAATTTTCTCCAGTACACAGAATTGATCTATATTCCATATCTATATCAGTTTTAGGTTTTGATCCTTCTTTTATATTCTATTTTATATTTCTATCCTATTTTATCTTCTATTTTCATTGTATTTTTTATTTCCATTCTACTCTATCTGCATAAGTTTTTTTACCAAATCTACTTTTACTCTCTCTCTCTCTCTCTCTCGCTCTCTCGCTCTCTCTCTCTCTCTCTGCTTTTGTCGCTATTTAACTACTCAACTAATTGTATCTCTAATTATTCTCTAATTGGTCATCCGCAGTTTTGCCCTCTCAATATTTTTGGGAATTAGAATTATGTTTTTACTAATTCCACTTATCTGTTTCTTTTTAATTTTTTTTCGCACTGATTAGCATTCCTAATCTTATCAATTCGTCTCAGGTACCCAGCAAAATGTGTCTACAGTTCTGTGGCTGCTGCTGCGATACCAACACCCAGCAAACGGGCAGCCACCGAGGCCAGTGTCAGGACATAGAGATGAAGGATTTGACGCCAAGCCTGATGATCACAATCACCACACAGCCGCAAAAAAGTAGCTTCCCAAATCGCAGCGCATATTCCTCGCTGGGCGTGGCAGAACGCCCAAATATTATAGGCAGCTGGACCTGCGACGGGGAGATCGAGCACTTCAATACCGACGAACACGAGCCAACCATATATCGTGGCCAGCCATAATATGCTGAAGCCACAGCACACACAGCTTATAATCATTTCGTGGAACAAAGCACTTTGAATGCACATCCTCACCGAAATGTGTGTGTCGGTGGTGGGTGGTAAGAAAATAAATGTAATTAAATAGAGGATTAACACAAGGGAGAGTCTGGTGTCACAAATGTCCAGCTTGCACCCAGTCTTAAATAACTCGTCACCTGTTTATATTATTAATATATTTATATATATATTATATTATATATACCAGAAAAGAGGGTCAGTAATGTGGTCAAACTTATCTATGGATCGTATCATGCATATAAAGTACCATCTACCATAAGTTACATACATTTGCACAACTATATGTATATCCCAATATTTGGTTTTCGACGAGTGCAGGGTATGCATGTGAAAAAACAAAGCAAACAAGTGTAAATAAATGAAAAAACGGGGAACAACAAAAAATGCCTAGTATACGGCCAGACTATGTATGTCTGTGCCTCAACCGAGGGGCTTAAAATAGTTTTCACAGGCCAGACCAGCGGAGACCCACACACACATAACGCACACACTCACGTAAGGACATGAGCATGCATTTTTAAAATGAAATTACGCCACGTTTAGTTAACTCGAGCGGCAGGCCGAGGAGCAGGTTGTTTTGGGTGTTGCAGCCAACTGGTTAAGACTATGTAATAAAAATTTTATTAGCTGTTTGTTTAACTTTAATTAGGTTGATTTCATTGCGCACAAAAGCCGGAAAGAAAAACGGCCAAAAAGAAAGGACGACTCCTGGAGGAAGCTAAAGCTAATCAAATATTTAGGCAATGCGCTTGGTGGCTTGCCTTTTTGGGACGCTGCCTCAGCATATTAACATTGTGCTGGGCAAACAGGCAAACAGGCAAACAGTTTGCCCAGCAACACACAAAACACACCAAACAGCAGCATAATATTCATGATTATCATTAACACACACACGCGCGCACACCCCACATTGCATGCATTGTGATTTCATGAGTTTTACACGGGCCGCTCAACAAGCATCCTGCAGGAGTCTGCCTGATGACATTGCCGCTAACATTTAACGCCTGTGCATATCAAATATGCAAGCTGAAAGGCATACCCGAGTGGGGAGAGATTGAGCGAGTTGAATTTATTGCTTTACTTTAATGACAAATTGGCTTGGTTTGCCGATTTAAGCAGTATCCCGATGTTTCATTACATATATTTATATGTAGATGTTTATGTTTGTCGTGATTAATCTCCAAATTTATATAATCTATGTATGCTTAAACATTAATAGTTTCGGGAAAAAAATTATACTAACTACACTAATAACCTTCTTTGCATTGTCCAAAATGCCAATCTAATTTTATGATTGCGAATAATAAATTATTTTTTTGAATCGAATATTCCTCGTCACAAAGTTAGACACTTGAAATTTTGAGACCTGAATATGTCGATGTCTTTTTAATTAAATTTAATTTAATACACACCCCGCACCCAGGCTCATGTATCGGTCTCAGCGGGAGTTGGCAACATCTTGAGTGTGGCATTCCATTTAAAGACTTTGATGCCTTGATGCTTGCCACTTAGCCGAACGCTGCGTATATTATCGATGGCCATAATGCGAGGGCCCAAACCGAAGTTTCTTGCTGTTGCTGTAGTTGTTACCGTTGCGTTGGCCATTAAAAACTTTCCGGCAATGCCATTAAAATAAAAATCGAGAGCGTGTTAAATGATTTACAAAAGCAAAAACCACTGCAACGGGAAGACGATGACGACGAAGACGAAAACGAACCCAGGAACAATTTCGTTGCTGGCGGGCTTATCGCATTGGCATAATGTGTTTCAGGTTATCCCATTTGCCACCCCTTGCCACATACCCCTAATGCCCCCCCCTCGCTTTATTTATTTTATGCGGCTTTTGTGACAAGTTAAGGCTTTTGCTCCTTACGCCTCCTCCTCGCCCATGCCACACACTTTGGCACTCCTGTGTCTGGCAAAGGCAGTTTTGCAACTTTATGGATTTTATGAGTTTTCAATAAGTTTTGCCACGTTGCGAAGTCGAGTACTAGCTTCGAAACTTGCCTGGCAGTTTAAATTTATTCTTATAGTTGAAGTCTGTAATCGGATTTGATATCCTTACAAGTTTATGTATTTGATATCTGCTTATATCGACTTTCAGAGGATGATTCCAAATTCCCTATATAGTTTTATTATTTAACATTTTCAAGAAAAACATTTAAATTTTTTTATAAGCGCTCGTAACTTAAAAGTTGTAAGGAAGAACTGAAAAAATAATCAATAAGGAACGACTTTAATTGTATACCAATTATAACCAGTTATCAGATCCAAACATTACTCTAAAATAGAAAATGATAATTTTTCTAAGACTTTTCATATATTTCAGAGTACGTGAAAGATTCCAGTAGATGCATTTAAACTATTCATTAGTAAGTATTATAAACAAACTAGAATATGTCTCTGATCTATTCTAGTTTTGCTTCCCAATATATTTGGAAACTTTTTGTTTTAACTGACATAAAAAATTAGTTGAACAAAAAATATTTTAAAAAGGATCGAACAGTACTCGACTACTTTTATATGTAGTATGTAATTGAAATGCTGGTTATTTATAACCTGGCGCCAGCAAGAGGCATATTTAAATTATAAAAAGAGGTCACCAAACAAAAAACAGTCAGTCAAAAGCACATTTAATGATTACTTGATGGCTTGCATTAACTCAAGTACTCTCATATAGCCATATTGATAGTTAT